>JAMPIV010018370.1:0-372500 GCA_024509875.1 Oreohelix idahoensis | reverse complement strand
TCTTTTCTTTTTGGGAAATTATGAATGGATGATGATAGAAATCAATGAATAAAATATTTTACAAAATCTGAATGATGGTTGAATTTATATTTCTAATTATTTAACTAAAAGTCTTTCCTTGAATTTTCCACTTAAGTTGAAATAAAGTTCCTCAAATGTTCTTTTAATCTAGTCTCTAGGCTATGCTAATAGACTAATGTTTTTCATCATCAACTACACTGTCCTGGTCTGCTTTCATTTGGTTGCATGAATTTGAACATATGCCTTACTCCACTTTCAAGTTTTATGACTGTCTTCACTTGAATGGCACAGATTTATCAGTGTAGGCCTCCCTCTATACCACCAACTGCTGATGGGGACTGAGGATGAAGTCCGGATGACAATAGCAGAGTCTCCTGTATTATGTCAGGTAGCACAGATTGATCTGGACTCTTAGACCTCTCATTTCTGATGACACATAAGAACCTGCGGACAATAGTGGACATGTGGCTAGCTTTTGGGTATGAAGCCCACAAGTCTAGATGTTCATGAAATGAGTGTGTTTCAGATGGTTGCATCGCTGTACACATCCCTGCCTTACTTCATGTTTAATTTATGAAAGCGTTTTATATTTCCGTTATTTCTGTACACGTCCTCAGTGCAGCAGTCTGATCCCATTATATATTCCTGGATGTCAGATCTTTTCCGCCTGTCTGTCTGTCGGTCTGCTAGTATTTCTGTCATCCACATTTGTCTTTGTCAAGTTCCTGTGTAATCGATGAAAAACAATTACAAGTTTTTATCTGCTTCAGCAAGCGCCCACTGAGTGTTCACTTTATGATAATAGCGTTTGTAGTTATTTATCTCTCTTTGAACAAATCTACATTGTTTCTCTAGAATCGACGTCTGGATTTTCTTTCGCATTCTTAATAATATAATTTTTTTTTTAAAACTGTGACTTGATAAAGTAATTTTTCAAAATAGTTCGCATTCAGTGATTTCTGGTTTTTAAAGCAATGCAGTGAATACTGGAATATCTCAGAAGAAATTTAGCCTGTTTTCACGAAAGATGTTCGTTCTCTTTTTCAGGTCTGCAATCCTCTCCGGCATTATTACTCAACCATTCCTTTTACGTGCTAATTCACCCAGTGTTCGTTGTTTTCGCTTTCATCCTTCAAGGTTTTCTTATCTTGTCATTCCCATACTGTTTACTTGTCTGCTTGACCTGTTTCTGGAACAATAATTACTGCTATTTGTGCAGAAGGAAGTTGTGTGTGTACTAAATTATGTAACAGCTTCCGGCTGACATAAAAGGTGGCCGTAGGTAGCTAGACGGGTTGATTGAACAAACATTTGATATGGGGACATCGGTAGCAGATAATTGCCACAGACAATTTTGTTCAAGTTTTCCAATATGGATGACGGACGGTATTTGGAAATAAGGCGTCAATTCGCAAACATAACGTGCCCGAATACACGGCAGATTTCACTGGGATACAAGAAGTTGACAATCTTATTAAAGATTAAAAATCGAACACGGATGTAATGAGTCTGGCAGATTGACTTTGTTGTGATAATCAACTACGAGACAGTAACATCTTGAAAGATATTATCAGTGATAAATCTGTGAAGCAGTGAGTTTGTAAACATGTCAAGTAACAACGGAAGTGGCACGATCTTATATGGTTATGGAAAATACTATGTTAATGGCAATATCTTATGTTGTCATGTAGGAATGTTATACATACGAGTAGTTGGAAAGGGAAAAGGGGGGGAAGGGGGGGGGACGCTTATCAAAATCAGATACTTATTTCCAATTGATTTGGCGTTTGAGATGCTAAGATAGACTGTTCTTGATTGGATATATCCTCAAGAATGCAACATGGGTGTATTGGTGAAAATGTCGCTTATATTCTACAGCGTTGTTAGACTATTTCACTGGCTTCCAATTTCGTCAAGAAACACGAAATATTAGGACCCAAATAGAGGACAGGCCATAAGATTGAAAGTGAATTCTAAGATTAGAAGGGAGTAACCCCAGCGACATCATTTTGCGCCTTAAGTTCTAGGATCCTAGTTCAAGTGCACCCAGTTAGACACCAAACACCCCTGAAAGGTACGGCATCTTAAACAGTTGCCCAACAATATTCGGACGTTTCTTGCGCAAAATGTCTGTGCTTGCCCGAAAAAAACTCTTGGTAACTTGTAATATGTACATTTTATAATTGTATGTTTGCATTTTGATATGTATAATTTGCTTGTGGATGTACAGTTGCATATGAGGCTGGATACCTCATCACCTCAAATAACGGGACACATGAACCACCCCTGCAAAAACTGGTGACTTCACAAGGAACAAGCAGCAGAGATGGCCCCAGGCTCCATAGAGAGCAGAGAGTGGATGATGATATCGTGGTGTACATATTTATTATACATGCACTTTATTAAATTTCATATATATATATATATATATATATATATATATATATATATATATATATATATATATATATATATATATATATATATATATATATATATATATATATATATATATATATATATATATGTATATATATATATATATATATATATATACGAGGGGCGTTCAGAAAGTAATGCACCACATCTTTTTTCTCAGCTAATAATGAAGATAGAAGCATGAAATTTTGCACACTTCAAATATGGCATGTGCCAATTGTGTGCACCAAATTGCACCGCAACCGGTCAAATTATACGGCTGCCCTAAACCGTTGAAATGGAGCGTGTTAGCAACTTGCGTTATAAACACCGAATTGTAATAGAATTTCTCGTTGCAGAGAAGGAAACTGTTGTGAATATTCACAAGCGTCTATGTGATGTGTATGGAAGTTTTGCAGTCGACAGGAGTACAGTCAGTCGATGGGTTCAAAGAATCAAAGAATCAGGAAGTGGAGATACGGAGCTGCTTGATCGGCCACGCTGTGGACGTCCTGCCACAGCCACCAACGCAGAAATGTTGAAATGCGCTGAGGGCATTATTCTTACTGATAGGCGAATCACTACTCAACAATTGGCCTTACAGCTGTCACTCAGCATTGGTAGTGCAAATGCAGTTATAAAAAACTCTCGGATTTTCTAAGGTTTGCGCAAGATGGGTTCCTCGAAGTCTCACAAATGACCACCGATTGCAAAGGAAAGCAATTTCTTCTGAATTGTTGGAGCGTTTCAATGCTGATGGAGAGAACTTTTTGGCTAAGATCGTTACAGTTGACGAAACCTGGGCACATCATTTTGAACCTGAGACAAAAAGACAGTCAATGGAGTGGCATCATCCGCAATCACCAAGAAGAAAGAAATTCAAGACAATTCCTTCAGCTGGAAAGGTCATGATCACTGTCTTTTGGGACATTGAAGGTGTGATTCTTGTGGACGTTATGCCAAGAGGAGAGAAAATCAATTCGCAAGCTTACAATAAGACATTGAAAAAACTCAATCAACGTTTTCTCAGAGTTCGGCCGCACAAGAATCCAGCAGACCTGCTTCTCCTTCACGACAATGCGCGACCTCACACAAGTCTGGTAACACGGGAAGCAATCACCAAATTGGGGTGGACTGTACTACCCCATCCACCCTATAGTCCCGATTTGGCACCCTCTGATTTTCATCTATTTGGTCCACTTAAAGATGCACTCCGTGGGACAAGGTTTGAAGATGATGAAGGAATTATTCATGCAGCGAAGAAATGGCTACATGATCAAGACAAAATCTGATACGCGCTAGGAATACATGCACTTGTTTCGCGCTGGCATAAAGCCGTACAAGTTGATGGGGATTATGTTGAATAAAACCGATGTTTACATGACATATCCATGTATATTGTGTATAAATTTCATGCTTTTTGAATAAACAGCTCCTGAGAAAAACGATGTGGTGCATTACTTTCTGAACGCCCCTCGTATATATATATATATATATATATATATATATATATATATATATATATATATATATATATATATATATATATATATATATATATACACACACACACATTTCAGTTGCCGTCTTCCGCTGTCCAACAGCACTTTCTCCCGACTCACTGGGGTTAAATTAACGCTCAAGGAGGGTAACAATTCTGAGGAAGATGAATTGGTGGATGAAAGCGGAGTTTGCCTGATGTTCATTTCTGGAAACACACTACTTAAAAAGAGGCACTTGTTTCCCTCTTAGTTTGTTTTACGTGATGCCAACAGTCGACGCTAGACACCAACATCAGTCAGGTCTTAAAGACGCTTGACAACCTTTGTACTTACTCCAACCTTGCTGCATGGGACGTGCTACAGCCACCAGGTTTGACTATTGAATAGAATGACCAGTCCAAAGCACCTATGGGAACCAACAGCAACTGAAGCAGACACCAACTAACCTACACCGGCACTTAAGTACCACAACAGCGCAACCAATGGAATTAAAATTTTTTTCTTATCAGCCACCAACATTTAACATCATCTGATGATGAGAAATAGCATCGCTTCTTCTTTATAAACAACTTTATTTATTTTACATTGTTAACCCATAAGTGATTATTAAACCTCTATATCTGTACCTCTAAATCTATAGTTGGATTAATCACTATTGAGTGAATTGTGTGTCTGCACCCTTTTTACTCATATTGTTTTAAATAGAAAACTTTATAATGCTATTAAATTAATAGTTGCTGAATCGCCTTCAGTTGGGGGCTAAAAAATACGAGTCAATATGTCCTCACAGAAGGGGCGGGAGAATAATACGTTTATGACAGCATAGATGGCCTCAGTTGTTATGCTTGCTTTTCTTGAAAATCATGAGAGGATCCCTTAAGTAGAAGCATTATTCTTCTATTTATATCTCTGCCAAGAGTAACCGTGAGTGAAGGTTGATACCTTTGAAGACCCTCATCAGTATATAAGTTTAGTCATTATTGGGCTACTACCGCGGAGCAGGGGAGACAGTCCCGCCACACTTGTCATATATATATGTGTATATGTATATAGTGAAAATAGTTACTTTGAACATAACAGGGCTGTGGAGTCGGCCAAAAAATTGCCCGACTTCGATTCCTGAAATTTTAGAAGTCCAACTCCCGACTCCACGACTCCGACTCCCGACTCCACAGCCCTGGAATATAAACGTCATCAGTAGTCGAAACTTTCTTGAGAAGGTTAGTATTTTAATGATAATGTAGTCATAACTAAAGAATGACCGAAAAATAATTGTATATATGCTTTAAATTTTATAATAAATTTAGATTTCGAAAATATGAGCAGTTTGTATTTGATATTAATCATGCCTTTGTTACATTAACTAGCTTTCTAATGCTGCTTCTTTTCAAATATGTTTGCGAAAATATTATTTTCAAAATGTGAATTCGATTCGGTGTTGAATTCACATTGTCAAAGTTCTATTTTACACAAATACATTGGCGTTTTGTTTATTAAAGAGTACTGGTGACGATTTGCGTTCTAAAATATATGGCATGTCTCGCACCCGCAGAAGTCGGATTGCGCACCCTTGGCTAAGAAGCACCGCTTTAACCTTTGACTATCTAACCGGTTCCTTGAAGCTTTGACTGCCTGACCTGGACCTTTGACCTGTAACTGTCTGACTCCTCTTCCTTTAACCCTAACTGTCTGATTTGTTCCTTTCCGCTGTCTCACCTTTTTCAATAACTGTTTGACCTGACCTTTTACTGTCTGGCCTTTTACTGTCTCGCAGATTCGTAAAATGTCTATTCCGAGCCTCCATTTTCCAACCCATCCTAGGGGGAAAAAACCGATTGTCTGGGAGAACGAAGAAAAATCTTTTAGAAAAAAGGGAGGTAATAATCTGCGCAATAAAACAACAAGAAATTACATCACAGCTGTAGGTAACTTTGATTCCGCGTGATACTGACTAGCTTAAAATTCCCCAAACGTTGTTTTACAAATCAGATTAGTCTGAAGACGTATCCTGTCTGAGAATTATTCCTGCAAATTGCCCTAATGGCATCAAACATTAGACGTGGCTGAGAATAGAGATGTTTTGTCACGAATTCCGGATTTACTTAAGAGTAAAGCTTGCTAGTCTGCTGCCCTTAACGGCGTGAATACCCTATACCTGGTTTTTGAACACGTTTTGATTGTAATTGAATATCTCCCTACCCACAGTGCCTGCCTGATTGGTTAAGCTGTTGGGGCTATTTCCTCTCGCTGCATAGTTACCAGATTCCGGGATCAAAACTTGTCACGCTCCAGTCTACTCAGCTGTTAATAGGTACCTGCTCGGGAGTTTGGGATGGCAAAGGCAGCAAGGAAGGCAACAGGTCACCTCACCTTATAAAATGATTGACGTAGTCTCTAACATTTCATTCACCTACGGCAGTTTCTGGTATGAGACCACCTGTACTGTACCTGCCCACAGGTGTTTCGCTTTCAGTTCACAAACAAAATGTGGGTAGAGGGGTATTTAATACAAGCTGTGTCTGTGAGGCTAATTACACCCTCATTGGCTTTTGAAATCATCCACACACTTCTAGGGATTGCCTCTGAGGTGAAACATGTTGAGAACCCAGCATTGCACGCTAAGCTTGGAGGAATCACTTGAGCCTAAGGCGTAACTCTGGCTTTTACCTGGTTGCCTGCATACAGGAGGATCACACTATGGACCCCGTGATAGGCAGGGGTGAGCTGAGAAGTGGCTCTGTGTAGGACGTGACGATTCCTTGGGAGAGCCCAGAACCAGATCACAGTATTTTAGCTCTGTATATTTGGAGAGCTCCCTTGGATGGCGGGGAACGCACAGTATTCCACACGCTTCGTCCTTCTAGCTTGGGACCACATGTGACGATCCTTTAAGTGTAAGCCAAGCTGGAGAAACTGGAGCTCATAACTTCAAGTTATTACGTTTCGGAATGGCAGAGAAGCCACAGGAAAAGCCTAGATAAAATGTGTAGATAATACCAAGGACTCTTCAACTTGGCATTGACCGCAAAAGAACGAAACGCTCAGCAGCCCTAGTTAAACAACAAATGCAGACAATATACTGTGACCTAGAATTAATTTGTTTTCAGCCAAGGCATTTCTTACAGCAGGATTTCCCCCTTTCTATTTCCACGAGCAAAAATAACTACACTCGGTGTATTGTGAGACTGGTTTTTGAAGAAGAAGACATCTTTTAACCTGGTATAGTTTCAGATCTTACTAGTGAATATTTTCGTAACTACATTGCAATTGAAAAGTCGCCTCGTATTTTAAACTATTATTTCTTAATGTCCAATTAATTCATTTGAAGCAAATGTCGAATTAAAGAGAATAGAATGCCATTGTACTAGATATAGACGACTATGACAAATTAATGTTACAACTCAGAGCGAGATTCGGTTTTTCCACCACATGGCGTCATAGAGGGCAGCAGTGTTACTGTCTGTTGTAGTGTCTGTTTATTGGCTATTTTATACTTTATCTTATTTGTTTCTTTGGAAGAAAAGTTAAACTTTTAATCACAAAGCAGTTATTACCCCATCTGTTGACAGTTGTTTTATGTATATATAATAGATACAAGTCAGGATCTAAACGTGTAAACATGAGGAGTGACTATTCAATCACCTTGTCCAATAAATAGGTTATTACAGCAATCCCTTGTCTTACGCTGTTCGATTAGCGCTTTTTCGATATAACGTTGTTTCTATTGTATGCCATATGCCTGTTAAAAAAAAATTCGAACTTACGCTGAGCTCTAAATTCCATGGGAGGCAGGAATATAACTGTCACATGCTTATCAAGTTCGTTCAGGATGGTGGGATGGCCAAGAAGCATTGTCGTTATTAGCGTAATAAAGCATGACCCCAAAATGGAATGCAGTTCTATGGTAATTCGTAACATAGAAACAAGATTTATTGGCTACAAGGTACTCCTTGAAGAGAAAAGGATGGCGGCAAAGCAAAGCAAGCTCAATTCTTTCTTTGTTTTTTGTTTTTGTTTTTTAAAGTCTCCTCGAGTAATTTTCTTCCCCCGTTCACCAAGTAGCCGTACCTTCTACATCTGGAGCCAAAAAAACTTTGTCAAATACCTACAAAACCGTCTGCTAACCAATCGTCTGATGATGAAGACAGTTCCGCCGTGATAACTGTAGCAACAAGTGACGGAAGTAGGAGCAATTAAAGTCATAATATTTTGTAAACATTTTTTGTAAGTACAGCATATATATAATATTTACTTTGTGTTCAGTATTTCTTATAATTATAGATAGTTCATAATTGTTAACTTTGTAGTTTTTTCTTAAATCACTTTTTACGTAATTTAATACAGCTGTCTGGACCTTAGTAACGAAGTAATTTGATTTCTGTTATTATAAGAAATCAATATTCTTTTAGCGCTTTTTCGGTTAGCGCAAGATTTTTTTAGAAACGAATTAACAGTGCTAAGCGTGAGATTGCTGTACTGGCTTAATATAATGAACTTTAACATTTTCTCTTGCACCCTTTTTTAAAACCATCATAGATTCTCAATAGGATACCCACTGTTTGTTCTTTATTGAGCATATTCTGTAGGTTTATCTAAAAATGACTCATAATGTCTGTGGTTGATTACTTTTTTATATTCTCTTCTTTTTATTAACTACGGAGGTATCAGGGGCTGACTTGGATCTCTTTCTTCTTCTTTGATCCTTAGCCGCCGACCGTCAAAGCAGTCAGTTACCATCACGCCTAGTGGCGCCTTGTAGGGCAACAACAAATTGATTCCACTTTGCTTGGTCGGTGGCCATCCTTCGTACAGTGCCCCAACTCTGGTTCTGACATGTCTCTCTGGCTCATGTTAATTACTGGGATGATTTGTTTTACTGGCTCATGTTAATTACTCGGCTGACTTGTTTCTCTGGCTCATGTTAATTACTGGGCTGAGTTGTTTCTGTGGCTCATGTTAATTACTGTTAGTCAGCGAAGGAAGCTGGGGTATATCGTGATAACAGGAAATATTGAAGAAAAAAGAAATAGAGGGCGACACTAAGAGGAGATTCAGAACAAATCGACATGATGGCATGACATGAAATCAACAATAGAATTGATAAACGGTGTTGGAGATAGGAAGGTGTAAAGACACATGATCACCTACGCCACGAGGCATGGTACTTCTTCTTCTTCCTCGCTCGCCCTGAAAAGGACGGTGGTTGCGTTGTGTCTGTTTACGCTGTAGCTGTGATATCTGCACCTTTCGGTCGACACACCCGACTTCAGCACGGCATTTTTTGGGACTGGGTTTGCCTTCCCATTGCGATCTGTACTCGCTCAGCCAGACTGCACTGCTGCAGACTGTTTCCAGGACCACCACGTGGAGGTGGAGTACGGTCTTGGTCAGCTCTGGTTCACTGACCCTGATGCAAGCAGTCAAGCTATTATGGTACTTGAAGAAGAAGAAGTCCAGTGAAAGTTTTTGATATGAGGCGTTTTTTGAGTAAAGCTTCGACTTTTTCCCCTCTGGTGCCATTATATCAGCACAACTATCGTTTCTTTTGAAGTGAAGTTCACTTTTGGCAAATCGGTGGTTCTTCTGACAGTACGGCCTTCATTTATGTTTGTGGGAAAGTTTGTTAAGCGGTATCAAATCTGAAGAAGAACGAGATGTGCAGGAAAAGACCATCATAGGCTTTCAAAATCACCCTCCAGCTCCACAGGGAGCATAGACCTTCAACAAACTTTAGCCAGGTTTTCCTGTCACGTGCCATCAGCTGAAGGTCTTGCCATGTCATCTTCATGACCTTTATGTATGTCTCCAGCTGTCTTCTCCAGGTTTTCTTTGGTCTTCCTTTTAATCTCTGTTACGGTGGTTTCTGATGTTGGTAGACATTTGTGAACTTGTAATAGCAATCAGTACTGGTAACGCGAAGATGTAGGTTCTTTTAAGTCCAAGATCATAAAAAGTCCAAACAGCGCACCATAACACCTTATAAACTTGAATGAACGTAAATCACGATGTAGCCGAGGACCGCTGCACAGTTCAAACATTTAATAGTGTACTCCGTCTTACACGTAGACATCATAATAGAAGGCATAATAGTTAGTTCATTGTCCGCCCAGTCTCAAAAGCATAAACTGCATACAAATGACTTTGACCGTTTCAACTAGAGGTCAGTCCACGTCCGACTTGACCGAAGTCCTACGGCCTTTTAAAATTGAGGACGTCTTCACAATATTTCATAACAATCGGTTCCAAGACTTATCTCAAAAGCTGCGAACCATAATGGCTAGACAATATTATAGTGGCGGCCAGAGTCCAACAAAATAGCCACTGAATAAATATCTTGAAAGTCTCCACTGCTTGGGAGCATATATAATAAACGTCCTCTCACTTTGACGGGCACATGAGAAAGGCCAAGAAAAGTAACGGTAAACCTACACAAGCAAACGATGCTTACGGCACTTGGTTACCAATACCTCATATAGTTAGCAAATGTTGCTTCGTTCAATAATAGTATTTTATCGTACAAAATGGCTAATGCATACTGCTGTATCTCCGAAAATAATAGGCATACGCCTGTGTGCAAAAGCATCACGTAACAATCTCTTACCCTGAGGATTCCAGAATAAGGACTGCCTGGTAATGCTAACAACAGATTACCTGTGCTCAGTTTCTTCCTCGTTATGCCTTTCCAGCTTGTCTCTCAAGAGTCCCAGGATATCAGTCGTGTATTTTCGGCGTTTCTGCTGCCACCTGTGCAGCTTTCGCATGTTCGTTTAAAGTACGCACATTCCAATCACCAATTCTGGAGAATTTGCTAGAAGAAAAAATAAAACGTCTTTCGGCCTTATATGGATCGCGTCATTCGCCTCATTATCTTGTTGTATTTTAGATGGCTGAATTGAATAGTTTTCTTCCTTTAGACGTGCTCCCGTTGTTTTGTTGAAGTTGCTTGTAACTTAACATTTATACAGGTTATGGTAGCAGGCCCATGCCCAACCCTCCTTAGCAGCTTCGTACATTATGCGTGGAGGTTACAGTGTTACTATTCTTTGCGCCCCTGTCACTTTTTTGCCTCGCCTTAGATCTGCAGTAGTGGTACAACAGTGGCCAATACTGAAGAGTAACTAATGTGGGTCTTCAAATGTGTCTACCTTCGCACAAGATTACTCTTGGCAGAGTTGTAGACAGAAGGATAATGATGCTTCTACCTCACGGGAGTGTCACAAGATATTCAGAAAGAGAGAACAATGCTGCATTGGCTGAGCACGTTAACTCTAGTATCCGCGTCAACTTTTGTGAAGGATATGGTTACCTTATAATTCGTTATCTCGTTCAAGCCTCCAGTTGAGATAATTTAGCGAAATTTCTCTTATTATTATTGTATAGCTCTGTTTAAGTACATTTAAGAAATTGTCTGAGACATACATTCAAAATGATTAAATCAACTTTAGATTTGTATATATACAAATAACAAATTCAATAACCAATTATAGTTAACAGTTTAAAAAATGAATAATTTTTTAACAAACAATAATCATCATCGAGAGATGTTATGTTTCTACTTAGCTGCCAGTGAGGTTCTGCTCCAGCTGATGTTTGGGTCTTTGCAGATAGAGGAATGGATCACACTCGTCACTGTTTGAAAGTTGTAGCACGTTCCAAGAAGTGTCAGGGAGTAACTACCAAGCTGGTCGCGCGTCTCTGAGACCCGTCTGATGATGGTGTCTAGCGTCGACTTCAGGCCACTTATACCCTCACTTGTTCCAGAGATAGTACCCTCAACTGGTACCACCGACCCAAATTGACTTTGGGATCACAGACTTCTGGCTCAGAGAGAGAGAGAGAGAGAGAGAGAGAGAGAGAGAGAGAGAGAGAGAGTAAGGCAACTTGTTGAAGATGTCTCTTACATGTGTTCTGGGGTTGTTACTTTATAATAAGCTCACACATTCACTCAGAATTTCAGAATCCTCAGATTCCGGTTTTCCTTGCTAATAATAGTACGTTTTCCTGGGCTTTTTCGTCCTCAAGAGGCTCCAACAAGTCCGGTCCGATAAATGAATTCTGATTTTTTTTTCTTAACTCTGGCAGGTCTGGTTGTTTTCTCGACTAGGTGAATTTTCACAGTGCTTTAAACTGCAAAAATGTCAAGTTATATTCCCCTTTTCGTTCAAGGCACGTGTGGTTTACTATTAGACCAGGCCCCAATCAGAAATGTTGTTATGTTTACATCTCGAGTGCCGACCAATATTTTCAAATATGCGTGTTTAGGACGGGCTTTATTCAAAAAATTTCTTCATAGGAATTATGTGTGTGATTGTAAAGATCACGTCTTCCATACATGGCAATCGTGTCATTCGAATATTCTCGTCAATGATTACAAATACCACTCCCTATATTAGCACAAGTAGTGTTTTCGTATTAATTATTTCGGAAGCTTATTACAACATTCCGACTGCCAAGTGCGTGTCTGTAATCTGTCCACAAGCGGATGATTTATCGCCAGGCACGCTTTAGGTAAGCACAACGCTCAGTCACTATGCGAAAACTGACCGGCCCGTCTGGGTTTTTTACCTGTGCCTAATCTTAGCAAAGCCGAGAATCTTAAAGCAAACATTACGAATTATCACCGAAGGGAGTGTAACATTGATACGAAAATGGCTAATACCTGAGAGAAAGTGGGGAAAGGAGATGTGCTAACCACTGGAAAATTCACGTAATTTAGTACACACAAAAATGTAACTAAATACTGCCGAAGTGGATAAGAGATGGATCCAAATTCCGTGACAGAAGACAATGTCAGCAAAATAATAATAATAATAGTAATAAACAAATAAATAATAATATTAACAAAATAATATTATTAATTGTATCAATGCTGATTAACATGTGAAAAGTTCATTTCTGAGGTTAAAATGATTTTAAAAAGTACATTTTAAAAGACATTTTATTTCTATTTTCCCAACCTCTATAACATTAGTGTGGTAAGTTGGGATTATATAAATATTTATAGCGGACTTAGTGTACTGACTGAGATCAGCTGTGAAGGTATCTGTATCTAATAGGTGTAGGGTGTTACAGATGACCTTACTTTGCTACCACATTTAGACCTCAATCAGACTTATTCTGGGCTATTGTGATGACTACGTTGAATGTCTAGGGTTATGATAACGATGAAGTGTAAGTTCACAACAACAACAGACAGATAAATACTTTATTGAAGATTCACAACACTTTACAACACTATGACAAGCACATACATATAACACTCTAGAAGACTAGCTTAAGTAAGTCAAGTGGTAAATTTTAAATTATGTATTAGTTGCTTTCAAGAATAGATATCCTGATCCAACTACAGAGTGAATCAGGAATCACAATCAAATGTAAACACAATGTGTATGTACAAAAATTATACAAAGGATCTTTGTCCTGGCATAGAATATTATTACAATATGTGTGTAGTGTGTGCTCTGGTATTAAGAGGTAACACTGGCTTTTGAAGCTATGTTGTTGTTTGTCATCACGACTTCATGTGTTTGTTAATGGTGGAAATAATCTTGAAGGGATCACAGTTCTTTTTATTTGTAAACAATAACTGTCCCTCTTGCTTTAGTATTACAGTCAATTTTTAAAGGTGGGTTATACAAGGGTGAGCTGCTCTGGCTGACAAAGTCTTAACTTATGAGTCGGCGGCAGGAAAACTGTCTCCTCTGCTCGCTTGCTTCTCAGTTATCTTGAGATACCCCACTGGTCGATATCTTGGACAAGGAGTCTGCTGCCAGCCCGATGGATCCAGCAAAACTCAGACCAGGTGCTGCTCTAATACTTTAGTACCACGGTCCCTGAAATAAGAAGGTTGTACCTCCTTCTTCAGAACTAATATCTAATATCTATTTCCACACTGAAGTACAGGACATTACAAACACAGAGTTCAGTGCTGTATGCCAACTACTAGCTTCTCATGTGACAATATACCAGTATTCCTCTCCCTAATGGTTACAACGCCTCTGCAATTCCAGCTGTAATTCCTTCTATACAATAAGATAGGTGTCATGTTACTAATTGGCAATCCCATATATGCCTAGGCATTTATACTCCTCTCTGGCAAGCTTTTACATGGTGGAGCAATATCTAGGCTTTGCCTTCTGTTTGCTACTGAACCACACACATACAGACACAATTTGTCATTTCATATTCAATTTTCATATAATATATACATATATATGTAGGAAATGTGTCTAGCTTACCACAATTCAAGGAAATATACACAAGTACGTTGACTGGCGATGAATTCTGGCACAATTTTGATCTGCCTTATCCCAGGCTTTTATTTAGAAAAATATTAGCTTGTACTCAACGCACTTGCTTCTTACAAATTGGATTTTCAAAACTGCCCTGAACTGACGCTTCTATTTGACTATATCGAACGCTCTAACCAATGAGACCATGTTTACAAGAGCCTTTGAAAAAATATTACCCATCCTACCGTAGCCATTAACAACCAAATAGTATTTGCAGTCCGACTAATCAGGTTTCTCCTTACATATTTCTACAGCCAATCAAATCGTATCTAACTTGTTGGCCTCATTTCCCCTAAAGCAGTGTTGTTCAAACAGCCATTATGAGCAAATATGATCTTGTGCTGTCAGACAACCTCACTTTAGTATTTTGGCTATAATTCACTAAGTACTAGACCATTTACGTAACACATAACATACTCTTTGTCAGCAAGTCTTAAGGCACAAGAATATATAAGTTTAATGGGGTTAAGTGGCTTCGTTCAAAATATGTATTATTCTAGGATAGTCGTGTATTTGTTTTTTTATTTTTCGAACCGCCACCTGTCCTGCCTTTTCGACTGTTCTGTCAGTATAAAGTCAGGATTTCAGACGTAAAACAGTATTGTGTCATGTTTCCTAATAAGCATTAAACATGTTTTTTTAAAACCTTACCTCGTATCGTTAGTGTTTTTTATCACTGTCTATTTGAAAAAAATCAAGCCTGCATGCCTTTCGCGTTCACTTTTTAATCGCGAGACGACTTGGGATTGGCATTGTATGCGTTCCTCCGTGCATCTCTCTCTCTCTCTCTTCTAAGCCCGTCTGTCTTTTAGGTTAACGTAGTGTATAATGACATTACTGCTAGTATTAATCTAGGTCATTAAACAGTGTGCCTATCAAGGTCGTCCAAGAAATACAGTACCAGTTTTATTTTTAGGAACGCGTGTAGTTTATGCAGAATGAGCAGAAAAAGGGGTTTTCTGGTTCAGCCATTATGGCGTTCTACAACACAGGCGTACGCCATTGGGGAAAGCACTGGTCTTTTACCATTCTTCTTCCTTTCTATTAAATTACTTCGTTAGGCTTTACATTTAATTTTCTCATTTATATATGTGGATTAGAATTTTTCACGACAATTAGATGTAGTCATCACAATCATGCATTAATAGATTGAAATTAATAAGTCCTCTGTTTTATCCTACTTGTATCGTCCTATTTTTAACGGTCGAAAAGTCAGAAAATGTTCTCTTTTTGTTAAAAACGATATGTCCAATCTACCTATGATAGTATCTGCTACGTGACTTTCTTTACCGGTATATTCTGATGCCTCTGTCATGCTAGTGCTGAAGTGATTCTTATCAAGCGAGATAATCTAACTCGTTACCCATGAATGATTTCCAGGCTTCATCAGTGTGGTGTGATTGATTCTTATAGGATTCGATAGTATAGTTGATGGACAAGAACAATGGTTGAAGTAGTACTGACGATTATTTTGTCATGCCGAATGTTACAAGATCGACATCCCTATAGTGTATCAATGGCAACTTGTCTACGGATGCTAAAATAAGTCAATAGAGTATGCTGATCTACATCTTGAGGTGTCATCGATGTACATGGCATCAAGGGAGGTGCTGACATTCTGAAGCATCTTTACTACTTTGTTATAACTATATATAACCTTATTGCTACCACATATCTATATATCTGCTCTTATGAGATGCTACGTATGTGGTCTAGGGTATGTGTAAAAGAACCGCCACAACATCAGACGATAAACAATTTAATTTAATAACTCTAACACGTGTATTCACTCTATGAGAATATCTTAAAGAAGTCACTAGTAACTTTAGATGAATGAATATGTGTCCTGATTCAACTACAAGGGAACCAGGAATCACAATCAATTTAAATTACAAGTTATGTACAGAATGTATTTAATATGAATATTGTAGTGACATATATGATTACAAATGTTCTATGTGTGTCAGTTGTGTAGTAGTAAAATGAGGTAATACTGGTTTTGTTTTGTTCAAGCTCTGTTGGTATTTGTCATCATGACTTCAATAGTTTGTCTTTAGGGACCATTATTGTGGATGTTCACAGTTCCTGATTTTAAGACAAGTAAATTCCCCGCTGAATAGGATTTTTATAAAGTTATTTCAAGATGAGGGGACATAATGTTGAGCTCAGCTGGCCAACTCTGCTTATCTTTAGTGATGGCGGCAGGAAAGGACTCCTCTGCTCGAATTCTCCTCTGGGCTCAGGAGACACCTCACTGATAGCTAAAAAGACCAAGGAGTATGCTGTCCGACTCTGGATTCAGCAAATCTCTGACCAGGTGCTGCTCACTACCATCAAGACCACTGTCCCACAATTTCATGGAAATAAACACAGATACGTTGATTAGCAATGAATTCTGGCACAAACTGGCACAAATTCCGTTCTGCCTATGTTCCAGGCTTTTATTTTAGCAAAAATGTGAGCTAGCTTCAACGTACTGTCGCTTTATCAAGCTTATTTGAATTAGTGGTCTCGAACTAACGCTCCCAAGTGTGTATATCAGCGAGACTGGCCAATGAGCCACGTTTCGACAAGTGTTTGAAAAAACGTTATCTTTTCCCGTCTCCCCTAACAACCAAGATAGTATTTATAGCCCGACCAATCGTGGTTAGGCTTTCATTTGTTGCGCTCCAATCAATTTGGAGTTTACATGGTAGGCTATTTATGTAACGTAAGGTTTTTTCAAACACGTTATAAAAAAAATTTTATGAGCAGAAATGATTTTATGCTGTCAGGCACCCCCATTATTTTATTTTGGGTATAATTTATTAATTCCTGGACTATTTGCGTAACGTTTTACATATTATTTGTCAGCAAACCCTAAGGAACCCAAAAATACTAATTTAAAGGAGCTACGTGGCTGCGTTCAAAATATGCAATTTCTTCTAGCTCCTGTTTAGAAGATGTGCTGTCTGGGTACTGTTATGTGTTCAAACGTAAACCCATATAATGTTGTCTTTTCTAATAATAGTCTGTTATGATTTATAAACCTAACTCTGGGAAAGGGTAGTGTATTTTATCACTGTCCGTCTGAAAAAAAATTAGTGCATGTAGACTTACACGCGTGATGGTAGTAATTGTGTATCGCGCGAAGCGGGTTTAGTGTTCGGCTTTCTGCCTCTCCCTTCTCTTTTTATCCCTTTAGTCCATCTGTTCGTTCGTTTTGGTAACGCAGTATAATTAATGTTAGGGTTAATTTAGGTCATTACGCAGTACGTCTCAATGCTTTTCCAAGGAATACAGCACACGTTTCATTGAAGAAGGCGGGTAATAATACAGTAAGCTTTACTATCAACGTGAAAGCGTTACAATTTGCAGACGAAGCAGAAAACAAGGGGGATTTCGAGTACATTCTTTGTGACAGCACTGTTATTTTACCATTGCTCTTCTCTTTATTAATTTTATTTGTTCGGCTTCATATTTACCTAATAATTTATATATGTGGATTAGAATATTTCATGTTCCCCAACTTAAAACATTTACATCATATGTCATAGCCGGACGTCGCGGGTGTTGTTTCGCATAAGCACATAATAACCCCAGAAATTTATTATTATTTGGCTAGTAATACATGATTCTCAGTCGGCGACAGAAGGCGAAGGCTTAAAAAATCCGCTCCCAGATTTGTTTTTCCAGATATATGGTTCAGTCGGACTTCACGGAAAATATTGGAAGTAACGGAGAAGCAAAGTCCATCGGAAAGTAACCTATCATGAAAGTGCACTAAAAAACAACATGAAAGGTTTGTGAGTCAGAAATTTGCAAATTAACATGCCCCCATCCAAAAGATAAACGCATTGCAGATTTCTTTATTGCCCATATTACTGCAAGACATTCTTTTTCGCTAGTTGAGTAGTTGATTTTCAGCTTTATTCAACTTTCTGCTAGCATATGCCACTGGGCTTAATTCCCCATCCAATGCATCTGATTTCTGTAGTAGAGTTGCTCCTAGCCCAATATTACTTGCATCCGTCCTTACTATGAATTCTTGACTTAAGTCAGGTAATTTCAAAATGGGTTTACTTGTGAGCTTTTCCTTCAATTCCCGGCAAGTCATTTCACATTGTGGTGTCCAGTGAATGCTTGATATGGAAGTCCAAGGTTACGTGTCAATATCCGTTTGTAAATTATTATTATGGAATTTAAAGTTTTTCAGATTATACTTCTGGTTTTCCAGAAACCAATAATAACAAAGGTAAATCTCACGTCCTTCTTGGTTTGTGGTCTCGGGGCTTTCTGTAGTTTCTCTAAATTCTTTGGGTCAGGGGTCATGTTTCCCTGATAAACTGTGTGTCCCAAAAATTCCAATTCTTTACATCCAACGCAACATTTGGTTGGTCGGGCTGTTAAATTTGCCTCCCTAAGTCGAGTAACAGCATGTTCAGAGAGTCAATGTGTTCCTCAAATGTTTCTGTTGCTATAAGGATATCATCCATAAAATTTGTTATACAGGGATTATTCAGAGGATCCAATAATTTTCTCATCATTCTAGAGAAGACACTAGGCGCATTCTTCAATCCAAATGGCAATCTATTAAACTCATAGTGTCCTTCTGAGGTACTAAAAGCTAGGTATGGTCTAACCTCAGGCTTTACTGGAATCTGATAGTATCCTTTACTCAGATCCACTTTTGAGAAATATTTAGCTTTATTTAGTCTGGCAAACAGCTGATTTGTATCCGGCAATGGATCCACCTGTCCTTCTGTAATAGCATTCAGTCTCCTGTAATCTATACAGAGTCTATGTTCTCCAGAGGGATTCCTTAAGAGTACAACACCGGAACTATACGAAGACTCACTGTGCGAAATAATTCCTTCCTTCAATAGATAGTCTATCTCTTCCTTCAAAGCTTTTTCCTTAGCAAACGGAATCGAATATGGTTTCATACAGACAGGTGTGGAGTCTATGAGTTTCATATCATATTCCAAAGAGGTTTGTATGCCCTGGTCGGTCTGTTAACACCTCTGCATGATTATTTAGAACCTGTTGCACTCTCTCTTTCTGAGTTTTCGTTAAATGTGTACTGATTTTCACCTGTGCTGCTGTCTCACAGGGGTGTAATGGATATTCAAATGATGAAAGTGGTTCCTTTTTCATATCCATGGCGATGGACAAGGTCAACAAGTGTGTCTCTTCCTGATGTTCTCTTTCCAAATATTTCTTCAGGAGATTCACATGATAGATTTTTTCTTTCCCCTTCTTATCTATCTTATAATTTGTTCTAGACACCTTCTCTAGAACTGTATATGGACCCTGCCATCCAATTTGTAACTTATTCTGACTCCCGGGCAAAAGAAGCAGTACCTTTTCTCCCACAGCCAAATTTCTGTCTTTCGCCTTCCTGTTATAATAGGCAGCATGTTTCTTCCTGGCTTGTTTCAATTTTTCATTGGCAAGTTTCCAGCCAGTTTTTAACCGAGTGGTCAGCTCATTCACATACTGGTATGAAGATGTAATGTTTTCCTCTGCCTTTTCATCAGTCCACGTTCTTAACAAAGCTACATATGGACCTTTAATTGTGTGGACCTATTTGTCCATGCACCGGTATGGTCTCTTCCACTTGAAGCTTTATAGTGATGATTTTTCCTCCCAGAATTATCATTCACAAAACGACCGCTACCAATTTTTCTTTTGTGGCTTCCTCCCCACTTAAAATTCTTGATGAGAGATTTCCTCTCTACATCCTCTTCCTCCAGTTTGTTTAAGTCCGATTGAGGGATTTTCGGCTTATCCTGGGGTAAGACATCCTTTTGCACTCTCCGCATAGTGGCCATTGTAAAACAGTTAAGTGAAGCTTGTCCGTGAAAAGGGGCTTCCCATTCCATTTGGTCCACTTTATCAAATCTATTTTTCCTTTTATTATCAGGCCTAATTTTGCTCCGGGGCGTGTCCAGGTCCTGATCCATGTTCCCACTTGTGGGTGTTCCCTCATGTGCTATGCTACACCTTTCTACAAAATTCTCAATGTCCCATCTTGCTTTGGGCCAATAATAATTGTGAGCCACCTTTTGAATGAGGGTACCTATTTTCTCATGGTCCCCATCTGGTTTCACATGTAGGCTCCTTATTAAGTCTGTCCTATATCTTTTTGGAAGAACCAGCTGTCCGTGACCATGGGATCTAGTTCCGGTCTTCCTATACATCAACTTGTTTTTCATGTAAAAATCTCCCTTGCCTGGAGTTGTATGACAAGTTGACAATTTTCTGAAACAAGGCTTGAGTGTTTTATCCCCCAGCCTGTGCCTTCCTCATCTCTTCTGGAGTGGTATCCAACATAATATCCTCCTCCTGTCTTGAGGTCGACCTGACCTGAAGGGTTGCCATATACACAGGTTTCCTTCTGCAACGGTCAGTGTCATGATTGTCCATCTGACAATTCTTACACCACCTTTTTCCTTGGTTGAAAGATTTTCTTTCATCATATTTCCTTTCATCGAATTGTGGGAATTTATTTTTATTGTCATACCGTGGCCTATCAAATTGGTGCTTACCTTTATTTTGATCCTTAGGATCAAATTTATTAAAGTTCTGTGGTGCCCTAAAGTTGTCCACCTGTTTCTTTTTATTACCTGTTACCTCTGCTTGAGCTGCTTGATACCTTTCAGCAACATTTAGCAACTCACCCAGCCTCTCTGCACCTTGTTCCATGAGAAACTTTCTCAGGTCTGGAGCCATGACTCTCTTAGTTGCTCTATAAGGACCATTTCCTTAAGATCTTGGGTTTTCCCCAGAGAAGTCCATTTCTCCAAGTATGTCTCTATTCGTGCAGAGAACTGGTGATAGGTTTCACCTGACAGTAGTTTAGCATTCCTAAATTTTTTCCTGTAAAACTCTGCATTCTTTTCATACCTTAACAAAAGAGCCTGCTTTAGCATGTCATAATTTTCCTGATCACCTCTGCTCATTTTTGCAAAAACTTCATAAGCTGCCCCACGAAGTCCCTGAGATAACTTTAAGCTCCACCTTTCTCTCTCTAACCCATACGTGGTAGCTAATAGTTCGTACCTATTTATATAGCTCTCAATATCATCGTCTTTCTCAACAAAATGATCTAAATGAAAGTTCATAGCTGAGATTGAGGCTCCTTGAGTAACCGTAGCATCAGAGGCAAAGGGGCTGGCACCATTTTCAGGAGCATGGCCTTGAAACTCAAACTCCCTTAGTCGTAACTCATGTTCCCTTTGTAATCTCTTCTCCTCCTTTTCTGCTTCCCTTTCTGCAGCTTGTCTTCTTTCCTCGGCTTCTCTTCTGCAGCTAATCTTTTGTCTTCTCTTTCTGCCTCCAATTTCTTAGCCTCAGCCTCAAGTGCAATCTTAGCAACTATCTTTAGTTCAGCCTCTTAACTTTCTTTCGGCTTCTTTTTCTAATCTTCTTTCTTCGCGTTCAATAAATTTGTCACATTCCGTTGTGACATAGGCAACCATAACTTGCCCATCTAATCCTAACTCTTTTGCAGTCTGAACCGCAGCAGATCGAAATTTGGCCAGGTCCGCCATTGTCTATCAGGTAACTTAATACAATGTCTAACCAACAATTCAATCTCTAATGGACAAAACAGGCACCGTGAGCTCAACCTTATTTAATTCCACCCAAGGATACCTTTTAATTCTTATATTCCCTGAAGTGAATTACCCCCAATATTTTTAATAGTTAAAGATTCAAAATCCCAAGAGCGAGACCCCAATATATGTGGTGAAGTGGGATGTTATAAATATTTATAGGGGACTTAGTGTACTGACTGAGATCAGCTGTGAAGGTATATAAATATCTAATAAGAGTAGTGTATTATATATAACCTTACTTGCTACCACATATCTATATATCTCAGTCAGAATTATTCTGGAATAGTGTGATGCTACGTTATGTGTCTAGGGTATGAGTATGGTGAAGTGTAAGTCACAATAACAGACAGATAAACAATTTAATTTAATCCACTACTCTTAACAACACTGTGACACTCACATACATATAACACTCTATGAGAATATCTTAAAGAAGTCACTAGTAACGTTTCAAATAACAATATGTATTCATTACTGGCATGAATGAATATGTGTCCTGATTCAACTACAAGGGAACCAGGAATCACAATCAATTTAAATTACAAGTTATGTACAGAATGTATTTAATATGAATATTGTAGTGACATATATTATTACCATGTTCTATGTGTGTCATTTGTGTAGTGGTAAAATGAGGTAATACTGGTTTTGTTTTGTTCAAGCTCTGTTGGTATTTGTCATCATGACTTCAATAGTTTGTCTTTAGGGACCATTATTGTAGATGTTCACAGTTCCTGATTTTAAGACAAGTAAATTCCCCCTCTGAATAGTATTTTTTTATAAAGTTATTTCAAGATGAGGGGACATAATGTTGAGCTCAGCTGGCCAACTCTGCTTATCTTTAGTGATGGCGGCAGGAAAGGACTCCTCTGCTCGAATTCTCCTCTGGGCTCAGGAGACACCTCACTGATAGCTAAAAAGACCAAGGAGTATGCTGTCCGACTCTGGATTCAGCAAATTTCTGACCAGGTGCTGCTCACTACCATCAAGACCACTGTCCCACAATTCATGGAAATAAACACAGATACGTTGATTAGCAATGAATTCTGGCACAAACTGGCACAAATTCCGTTCTGCCTATGTTCCAGGCTTTTATTTTAGCAAAAATGTGAGCTAGCTTCAACGTACTGTCGCTTTATCAAGCTTATTTGAATTAGTGGTCTCGAACTAACGCTCCCAAGTGTGTATATCAGCGAGACTGGCCAATGAGCCACGTTTCGACAAGTGTTTGAAAAAAATGTTATCTTTTCCCGTCTCCCCCAACAACCAAGATAGTATTTATAGCCCGACCAATCGTGGTTAGGCTTTCATTTGTTGCGCTCCAATCAATTTGGAGTTTACATGGTAGGCTATTTATGTAACGTAAGGTTTTTTCAAACACGTTATAAAAAAAATTTTATGAGCAGAAATGATTTTATGCTGTCAGGCACCCCCAATATTTTATTTTGGGTATAATTTATTAATTCCTGGACTATTTGCGTAACGTTTTACATATTATTTGTCAGCAAACCCTAAGGAACCCAAAAATACTAATTTAAAGGAGCTACGTGGCTGCGTTCAAAATATGCAATTTCTTCTATCTCCTGTTTAGAAGATGTGCTGTCTGGGTACTGTTATGTGTTCAAACGTAAACCCATATAATGTTGTCTTTTCTAATAAGAGTCTGTTATGATTTATAAACCTAACTCTGGGAAAGGGTAGTGTATTTTATCACTGTCCGTCTGAAAAAAAATTAGTGCATGTAGACTTACACGCGTGATGGTAGTAATTGTGTATCGCGCAAAGCGGATTTAGTGTTCGGCTTTCTGCCTCTCCCTTCTCTTTTTATCCCTATAAAGTCCATCTGTTCGTTCGTTTTGGTAACGCAGTATAATTAATGTTAGGGTTAATTTAGGTCATTACGCAGTACGTCTCAATGCTTTTCCAAGAAATACAGCACACGTTTCATTGAAGAAGGCGGGTAATAATACAGTAAGCTTTACTATCAACGTGAAAGCGTTACAATTTGCAGACGAAGCAGAAAACAAGGGGGATTTCGAGTACATTCTTTGTGACAGCACTGTTATTTTTCCATTGCTCTTCTCTTTATTAATTTTATTTGTTAGGCTTCATATTTACCTAATAATTTATATATGTGGATTAGAATATTTCATGACACTATTAAGCATCATTTTGCTGCTTATGAGATGTAATTGTGGTAAAGAACCGCCCAGACATCATCGCTCGGAGTTAATACACGTGTACTCACTCAGTAGAGCTCTTTAGAGAAAAGTCTGCAGCTGCATATGAACAAGTAGTAAGGCATCTTCCAGGGATTGCCTGTTCCTTCAAACGGCGAAAACACAACGATTTATTGCTGACATGTTATATGAGCTTCGATGCAACTTGTAAACTATATTTATCTTCGATGCTGGTAAGTATATTTTTTGTGTGTCAATATGTATGTGTGTATGAGTTAGATTGATCGTATCGAGCCATATTTGAATGTGTCTTCTACCAGGTTTTGTTTATGGGTATCTTGTGCCAGCTTGTACTTGGGTATAACACGCTCCAGTGTACCCAGATGTAAATGGGTACCTGACTTTGCTCTTGAGTTAGGGAAGGAAAATGCACTGTGAGGAAAGGAACCGGTCACCCCATCTCTAGATGCTGGATCTATAGTGAAGTCTCTAACACTTACTCCCCTATGGCAGTATCTGTTATGGGACTACGTTTACCTTTATATTTCCCTAACGTTAGAGGTTCCAAAACAAGGACTGCCTTATAACGCTTTCAACTGGTTTTCTCAGTCATGTCATATCCAATGCCAGCTTCTTATTCTCAGATCTCGCTCCACTGGAAATTGTCTGATTCTTTCCGTAAGTTATTGGTGATCTTGTCACAAAGGCTGTATGTCCGAACTTAATGTATATTTTTCTGTGAAAAAAGACAAGCAGTAATTCCCTATTAGCAACAAACAAATAGTTGTATATTATTGATACCCTATCATACAAATAACATCACACAAAAACCACTTTAATTTTCGTCCCGTCCCCTGAATATGTTTGACCTTAACCCGCTTCGCCCTAGTCATTGGCTCCAACCTTTATCGATATAAATGGTTCGCGCCACGGCGCGGCTCACAGATTAGGCCAACTTTAAGGAATTCTGTTGACGCAGTTTTCAACAAGTCAAAATATACACATGTATAAGTATGCATTGCTTGTGGGGGTTTTCTCTACCAGTGCGCTCAGACATTTAATTGCGAACGGGCGATGTATGGTATATACACCCAGGATTAGCCATGCGTGGGGAGCTTTTTATTAATTAGTAATAGAAGTTAGAAAGAGTGCCGTGCTTTCCCAAAACTAGGGTTACCCAAAAATTACAGAGAGAAACAAACTTTTGCATGTTATATATATTGATTTAAAGAACCTTTGTAACTGCCCATTTTGTGTGTAAACTTTGTCATGCACATTTTTTTGGCATATATATATATATATATATATATATATATATATATATATATATATATATATATATATATATATATATATATATATATATATATATATATATATATATATATATATATATATATATCGTTTAGCAAAAGTACTGGTAATGAACAAAATAGCCGTCACTAAAATTAATATAACTACACTCACACACACCATCTAGGAAATACATAAAAAGATTAACATCGTAGTGATTTGGGCTGGTAAGGCACAGGATCCCGTTACACGCTTATTGAGGCATATTGGAAATACGGTGTTAGGCTCATATTTTCTTGACCATTGGCACACTAGGGGTTGGTGGCAAACTTAATAATATTAAATTACCCCAGTGTCACGGGACGCGAGTAAGTCGGCATTTCAATTCCTAAGACCGATTCCCAATATTTTGTCGGTAAATTTCTCACTGAATGAGAAGGCAGTCGGTTGTCTATACTCATTGTCGGCACAGACATCGTTTGTCAACATTCATGGGACATCCACCAATTTTACAAGGAATGTTTACATAACAACAGACAGCGCTCGGCGTGAGCCCTGTAACCACAACAACATTCACCTGTAGAAAGTCATAAATGTCGCACAACAAGGAGACATTACATCAATAGTCCATAGCCGGACGTCGCGGGTGTGTTTACGCAAAGCCAGTAATACCCAATTATTATTTTGGCTAGTAATAGAACATAATGTGCAGTCGGCGACAGAAGGCCACAGAAGGCCAAGTAATTTTACAATGCGAATGGTGGTCAGTCGGACTTCACGGATAATATTGAAGTAACGGAGACACAAAGTCAGGGCGAAAGTAAATATGAAAGAATAAATAACAACATGAAAGGAGTGAGAATACGAAATTATAACGAGAAGAACAACACTGCCCCAGACATCCAAAAGACGAACGCAGGCAGATTGTCTGGGAGAGGAAAAACAAGAAAACAATAATAGCAAAATATTACAGAAATTTTACACGGTAATGAGGACTGAATGTCTGACTAAAGGAAAACAAACGAAATTTCACATGACAAGAAGCGACCCGAAAAATCGCCATAGGCGATTCAAACGATATATAACACAACTAAAGGTGTAGCTCGGCATTGCAAGAGACTGCATTCCGCCAACAAACTTGGGTTCTCGATTTCACGAGAAAGAATCAAGACGTGTGTCAGTGAAATTCTTGATATGGACACCAAGGTTAGTGTAATATAGTTTGTACATTATTATTATACATCTATCTTAACTTCAGTCAGATTATATATACATATTTTCCATAAAAATATAACACTGTAAATACCAGTCACGTTTATTATAATATTATATTTTATACTCATAAGTACAGGTTGCAATAAACACCATGAGAGAATTACTATATTTATAAAATTGCACAGTTTCCAGTAACTATAACGAAGTAAATACAAGACATTTTTATTTTGCCTTTTACATTACCTATTAACCGTGCAGTAAACACCGCGCAGCCATTCATTATAGTGATAAGATTTCACATACAAGAACTCACTACAGGCGTAGCATAGTTTACGGGATACTTACAAAGGGTTCGTTATTTTATCCATCACAGTGGTAGAGACAGGGACCATTTGAGATAATTCATCCTTCGTCTACTACGTTGTTGGCGTTAATCACGGGATAAGAGCTTTAGAGTAGGGCCGACCATAGATACTGCGACGACACGCATCTCACAGATATTTAACGGCAACAAACCTACCAACCAAGACGGGGATTTTAGAAAAGAACTTGCCAGGCGGCGAAGGGACTTTCTACTAAACAATCACCCACACAGAAAAGTAATCCGCAATTACCTAGAATAAGGGATGCATTACTAAAGAGCTGTCCACGTGAATTTAATGATCAGAAGTTGCAGTAGCAAACGGACGATTTTACAACAAGTGCCTTTGAGAAATCTTGATAGGAAGTGGCAAGAGAAGACGGACGATCGTGTAAACCAAGTGCCTACAAAATTTATCGAGATCCTAAATTACTTGCAGTAATGGATAGATTCTCCCCGTAAAACTGATGCGCAAACAAATTCAACTATATACCAGATTTCACTATCATCACCACCTGAGGGAAAAATCTTCACCACACAGGGACATCTGCATATCAGACAAGGTCCCCACCGCATAACATTGCTTAAACACAACCTAGGGACTAGCCACCTCAGACGCGCGTGGCAATGTCAACACTCGCTTTGTGAATAACAAAAGAACAGGCCATCAACACCTGACGAACTAAAGTGGACCGTCCAGTATTATTGAATGCAGACAAAGACTTGTCCAGTGTATACAAATACCCAGAGTTATATTTACAGTCAGTCAGAGACCCGAACCAAGATATCCTTTTTGGTAGTAGTTAAGATAACTTAAATTCATCATCATCACATAGTGTAGACTTTAGATTCATTTGTGTATTTTGCATTAACTAATATCTTTCTTCACATGGATAGTTAATGTCATTCCTAGTTGCATTTGTATTAGTGTAATTGAATGTTGTTATATTTCAATAATTTAATAAATGTTGTAGTTGTGTTTACTTTACCAACACACGTTATTACATATATAGAGAAGGAAAGAAAGTGTGCGAAAGAGACATACGGTTCTTCCTTTCTTCCTCTTCTGTTCACGCAGGGTAATAGGGGAGGTGGGGGCTCGTTAGCATTATAATATAGAGAGGGGGATAGAGTGGTAGGAGTTATAGTGTCACGAGATCTAGAATCACTGGGACTGTCTGCGGGGAATTTATCCCAGAGTCTTACATTCGCCTTCTTCACTCTGGCTGCCTATTTCCAACGAGTTGCCAGGCAAATCTGAGCCATTGACAAAGCCGGCACCACACAGATAACTCTCTTTAGTTACCCTACGGGATAACCCTGTGACACCCAGCACGAAATATAACTTTAAGAAAATCAATTAATTCTTGAAGAAGATTCATAAGGATCATATATTTATATAAGTTTAGAAACAAAACTCTGGGCAGCTGTTAGCTAACTAAGTGTGCTTACCAATAAGTTTAAGAAAATCCCTATAACCAGGCTATACCACTAATTCCACTATGCAGACTATTATTTCTTCTGGGGGACAACGAGCGCAGAGAGACTGGGAATTCTAGTATATTTAGCCAGAGTCTCTTGGCGTCACTTGTGGTCAACTCCTGCATGGAGGTCGGCAAAATTCCTCGTGTGACAAAGTTTGGAGGGAAATAAGAATTTTCTCCACGACTCGGAATTAAAGAGATTACATATTAGAAACAAAGACTCTTCCGTTATCGTCGAACTCAAAGGGTCTAATGGAACGAGAAAGTTCGGTCACTTGAAAAGCAAAACCTCTCACACGTGTTAGTTTTTTCGTGACTCAAAGGACACGTAGATTCAGCCGCCACCAGAATGAGTTTTTAAGAGACGGTACAATAACACCGGCCTGCCGCATGTGTAAGAAGGAGGGGTTTGCTTGTCTAGATTTAGAAATGACATGGCTACGCCTGTAATTACGCTCGTAGGTGCTTAAAATGAAAAAAAGGGAGGAGATAAAATCACTGGAAATAGAGAGGTGGTACTAACAGCTAGAAAGTGACAGATAATCTCTTTCAACTGACGACACTTAGGAGCAGTTATCTGTTGTACCAATCTTGTATTTGTGGTAATAGATGTTACCTCAATCTGTTGTGTCCAGCGCGTAGCTGGAAAATCTTGTCATACCATTTCAATCCTTGTGTTCTGCACGAGCACCCATTTGTAAACGTCGATATCTTTCTGGTTATAAGTATTCTGCATAACATTATATTATAAAACAGAGGCATAGAGTAGAAGGACTGAAATGGTGTGAGAAGGTCATCACCGCGGAACGCATGGAAAGAACCAGGTAAATTCACGAGGTGGGAAGCAACTAAGATGTGAGAGTCACTGGCTTTTGATATAACACACTTGGAAGAAACCAACTCATCTGATAGCATTACAGGGCAGTTCTTGTTCTGGAGTCTTTAAGGTAAGAGAAACTGAGGGTCACCTAAACACGTGGAGAAGAGAATTGGTGATAGACAAAAAAAATATAAATAAGACATAGAAAATCGTTGACCTAATAACACAGGACAGGAAGGCTTGCGCGTTAATTTTTTTGAAGGTGCTTGCTGTACGATAGTCTCATTATGATATCCCATGGCTGTGTGCTGGACACGGCTGTTTGCGAGCGATCTTTTAGTTATTTCCCCTTTTTTCCCGACCGCGCTATTTATAGCCCACTTGACAGAGGTCACGTGGTCAGCTTCCTAATGGGAAAAACATGTGGCGATGTTTACTTTTGATAGGGCTTAATTAATGCTTTTAGGCTACTTTTTTATTATAAATACCGGCTTTAATTTTGCGTAAAGCTAGACTAGAAATGTTAGAGTAAATTTTAGAACAAGAACAAACATTTTATCACAATTAGAACAGAAGATATAATAGTCTGAAATAGTGTAAAATTTACGTTTTTTTTTTATTTTGTTATGGTTTGTTTATAATGCAATTTTCACTAAATCGGTCACAATCGACATGCATAACAAATTACAGAAATCAAAAGTAGAAAACCTGCAGAAAATGGATATCAAAGATTTGTTTTGGTTTCATGCGTCAAACATTAATTATTGAAAGTTTAAATTGCAAGTCCACATTTATTACCTTAAAATAACACACCCAATTGTCCCCAAAACATGTTTGAATTGCTTTTATGCTACTTTATTATTATAAATACCGGCTTTAATTTTGCGTAAAGCTAGACTAGAAATGTTAGAGTAAATTTTAGAACAAGAACAAACATTTTATCACAATTAGAACAGAAGATATAATAGTCTGAAATAGTGTAAAATTTACGTTTTTTTTTTACATTTTGTTATGGTTTGTTTCTAATTCAATTTACACTAAAACGGTCACAATCAACATGCATAACAAATTACAGAAATCAAAAGTAGAAAACCTGCAGAAAATGGATATCAAAGTTTTGTTTTGGTTTCATGCGTCAAACATTAATTATTGAAAGTTTAAATTGCAAGTCCACATTTATTACCTTAAAATAACACACCCAATTGTCCCCAAAACATGTTTGAATTGCTTTTATGCTACTTTATTATTATAAATACCGGCTTTAATTTTGCGTAAAGCTAGACTAGAAATGTTAGAGTAAATTTTAGAACAAGAACAAACATTTTATCACAATTAGAACAGAAGATATAATAGTCTGAAATAGTGTAAAATTTACGGTTTTTTTTACATTTTGTTATGCTTTGTTTCTAATTCAATTTACACTAAAATGGTCACAATCAACATGCATAACAAATTACAGAAATCAAAAGTAGAAAACCTGCAGAAAATGGATATCAAAGTTTTGTTTTGGTTTCATGCGTCAAACATTAATTATTGAAAGTTTAAATTGCATGTCCACATTTATAACCTTAAAATAACACACCCAATTGTCCCCAGAACATGAGAGCTAACAATTATCTCAATCATACATCATGAGTTCTGATCCAGTCTGCGCAATGTTTTTTCTAATATGTGCTGTTTATGAATTGTCTTACTAGGGAATAGCTTTCTGAACAAAGACATATAAGTCTCTATCGATGCTGTTATTGATTCTTTACTAATTGGTTTACTGTGTGATATTTTGTTGTGTACTTTCTCAAATGCTTCTTTCAGTGAGTTGAATTGTTCTTGGGCAATAAAAGCTATGTTAGTTATATCTTGTTTGTCTGTAATTTTCAGTGTTTGTGTAATGATTGCTCTTGTAAGATCTTTATAAACTTTTTGTGTGAGATATCTGTGGCAGTGATTCCCTATAAATGCTCTGCTATTATAAGCCTGTTGTATGATTTTGTGTTTGGCTAGTACCTTGTCCATGTGTGAGCAAACTGGACCAGACCTAGTACACAGATCTTGAAACTGAAGTTTGGCCAGCGCATCTTGTGCATTTTCAAGTCTAACTTTAAAATTATCTGTCTCCTCCTTATCCTCACAAAGTTCAATACCTACCTGAAAAATTCAATTTTAGCTCCTAATTCTTCTGCCTATTTCCAGTTCCTACTAAATCTCTTCAAGTTCTTAAAAGTACTAATGTTTGCATGTATCTCTTGCGAATTCTCAAATATCTTTGCGTCTATTGTATCAGCTACCTGTTCTAGAAGTCTGTGGTGTTTCAAAACAATGCCTAATAAAATATGAAGGTAAGGAGGAGCTACATTTTCAATTTCAATCTCTAACATTGGTTTCTGTAAACAATTATGGTAATGTGCCACTTGCCTTTTATTCCCTTTCCCATATTTCATATATCTATTGTAATCTCTTATCAACATGGCCAAACTTCTTGGTTTGCAAGTTGTATGCTCTCTGGATGTCTTTGATGAAAATGTTTGGTTTGTCTGGAGCTCAAGGAATATACCCATGTCTGTGGTGTCTCCAGCAAAACAAGGAAATAATCCCCGAATAAGAAAACAACAACTTGTTTACCATCCCACTCTAAATATTTTAGTGACTCTATCTGAGCTTTCATGCCATTCATAAATATTTCTAAATTATCATATGTATCTCTGACTCTAGCCATTGATAAAAGGATGGTATTAGATTTAGAATTTGGTTTCTCTAAATTTACTACCTGCATTGTAACTTTGAATGAAAGAAGATATACAAACAGTTACTTAGAATTCGCTGGCAGCCGTCGTGTGCACAGGATTGTCTACCAAAGAACACCAATGGAACAGTCCTTATCTCACACACAATTAAAAAAAAAATTCATATTATAAATAGAAGATTAACAAGACTTGAAAGATAGATCAAATTATGTGGAAGTAATCTATCTATAGCTTTACATGTTTTCTGACGCTTATATACGTAGCTAAATATCATTATAAATGAATGAAAATGCAAAAACAGATGGTGCTTTACAAAAAGTTATTTTTTTTACTACCTTATTAAAGATTTGTGGGTATCAGGAATGCGTTTAAAGGGATTTAAATGCTATAAAATCTGGTGACAATATGCTTGTTCTTGTAATGCCACACTCACAAAACTGACTACCACACATTCTCAAGATATGAAACCAAAAAAAAAAGTATGTGGAAATAATCTTTAGCTTCCCTTGGAGAAGTCTTTATAATTATAAACTCAAACGAATGGGCCGATTTTTAGATATTAAATTAATAAAAAGATTACTTATTTTATGAATTTCCTTAAATGATGACGCTGTTTTCAAAAGTCTGTAACTCCGTCAAAACTAATTTCAAACAAATAAAAATGCAACCAAAAATAGAACACAGAACAAAGTTATAGTACACAAAAGAATTTTAGCGCTGTGTTTATCCAGAACGAGTGTGTAATGATTTATATTTTACTGATTTTACTCACACATCAGCTGATTTTCCCCGCCAAAAACTTAAATAGTCTTTTACGGTGCACACAAAATTTTATACCCGGTGTCAGAATTCCGGTCACCGAAACTAAAAGAGCGCTCTGGTATAGGGCACAAACAGCCGTGTGGAGTATATCACACGCATTTATTTTAATATTGGTGCATTTATTAAATGTGTGTGCAGGAGAGACATGAAGGCGTTGGAATAAATCCAGCAAGCTGAGAGGATGGAGCTGCTGATCGCGCCAAGTGGCGATGCTCTCTACGGCACCACATCAGTGTGACAGGAAATTATGAAAATAGATTTCATATATCTACATTTTTCTTCCACCTGGCTTTCATCGGGCTTCCTTATTAGTTATGCACGTTTTGTTAACGTAAAACCCTCCTGTTGCCACTTGTTTTAGTGTTTGTTGAAAGTTATTATATATTGAGTATCGTGGTATTAGATGTTGGCGAATGGTTTGGGCTGTCAAGAAAGTTATAGTTCATACATGGACTGTGAACGACTGGTAAATTTGGGTCCACAATAAAAGATACATTATTCACGTAAACAGACTTCCAAGTTCATGGCAGTATAATTCAATGCATAGTATAAGTACATTTGAAAGCTCCTACAGTCCTTCAAAGAACATCACATATCTGGAATATTTACTAGCGGTGCCATCATGGAATCACCGACGTATCGAAAATCAGACATGGAGTTTATATAATAAAGTTGCTCCTGCAATACTTCTCTGTAATATAAATCTTCGAACTCAAATACTTATGTTCGGCATCTTCCTTGATATATGTGGCGACCTTCGTAAAACATATATAGCCACTATAATCTTCAATTCTTTGGAGCAACAGCTTCAACGTCTTCTCTGGACGGAATATTATAACGAAAGGCCCTGGCTAACGGTCTGCATAAATTATCGCAGCACCAAATCTACGTCATCATATCTAAGTGACGTCAGACTAACATGGCGTTCATTTATCATACATCTAAGTGCATAAACATATCATGTTGGCCACAAATAGAATTGTTAGCGCGTAGATTAACTGATAACAAAACTACCCGTGGTCAACATGTAAAATACATTATAAATCTACCTTAACAAATTGGAGTGAAAAAAAATCGGGAAGCGTATTTTTTTTCAAAAGTATCAACAAAAAGTTTACATTACCATCGTACTGAGTTTTTAGAACTAAATCGCGAAAAATTATATAAACATCCAGATATGTTTATAATAATAAAATGTCAATGTCGTTATCTAAACTAATCGTACGTCAAACGTATGTCAGACCAATTTATACATAATTAACGTCTTTACTTAGAAAATTTCGTCAATAGTCAACAAATTAGAGATAAGTCTATGATACTAAGTACGTATATAAGACAACTTAATATTTAAACATAGTGATGGTATAATTAATCTACTATGTAATATTAATTAAATAAATTAAATTTAAGAATGTGGTAACTATATGACTATGCAGTAATTTCAAACAATAAAATTATATATATAGATATATATATATATATATATATATATATATATATATATATATATATAATATTATATATATATATATATATATATATATATATATATATATATTATATTTATTAATAATTTATTATAATATATATATATAAATATATTATTATATATATGCGTATATATATAATATATATATATAATATATATATATATATATATATATATATATATATATATATATATATATATATATATAATTAATATAAAGTTACTAAAATAAAATGTAAGTCATGTGTGTGTGAACAATACAATAGGAAGTAGTGAGAATTAAAATTAGGAAGGGAAAAAAACTATTTTCAAGAAAATATTAGACATCAGAATAAAGGAAAGTAAGGAAGAATAGCATAAAACGAACAAGGAAATTGTGTGTTATTGTGGTGAAGTGGGATGTTATAAATATTTATAGGGGACTTAGTGTACTGACTGAGATCAGCTGTGAAGGTATCTATATCTAATAAGAGTAGTGTATTATAGATAACCTTACTTACTGCCACATATGTATACCTCAGTCAGAATTATTCTGGAATAGTGTGATGACTACGTTATATGTCTAGGGTATGTGTATGATGAAGTGTAAGTCATAACAACAACAGACAGATAAACAATTTAATTTATTCCACCACACTTGACAACACTGTGACACTCACATACATAAAACACTCTACGAGGATATCTTAAAGGAGTCACTGATAACTTTTCCAATAATAATATGTATTCAGTGCTGTCATGAATGTATATGTGTCCTGATTCAAATACAAAGGGAACCAGGAATCACAATCAATTTTAATTACAAGTTATATGTACAGAATTTATTAATATGAATCTTGTAGTGACATATATTATTAATAGTATCCTATGTGTGTCAGTTGTGTAGTAGTAATATGAGGTAATACTGGTTTTGTTTTGTTCAAGCTCTGTTGGTATTTGTCATCATGACTTCAATAGTTTGTTTCTATTGGAACTAGTATTGGAGATGTTCTCAGTTCCTGGTATTAAACAATTAAATTCCCCTCTTAATTTTATTTTACAATGTCATTTTAAGATGGGGGTACATAATGTTGAGCTCCATGGCCACACTCTCTTATCTTTCGTGATGACTGCAGTAAAAGACTCCTCTGCTCGATTACTTTAATGAGTTCTGGAGCCATCCCACTGGTCGCTATATGGACCAAGGAGTATGCTGTCCACCTCTGGCTTCAGCAAAGCTCTGACCAGGTGCTGCTCAATAACTTTAAGACCACGGTCCCACAATTCAGGGAAATAATAAACAGTTTCGTTGACTGGCAATGAATAGGCACAAATTCCGATCTGCCGATGTTCCAGGCTTTATTTTATAAAAAATATACACTGGTGCTCAACGTACTGTTTCTTAGTAGGTTTATTACAAGATGTGGCAAGGAACAGACGCTCTGAATTGAGTATATTCGCAGCTCTACCCAATCAAACCATGTCTACACATCTTTTCAAAAAAAATACCCCTTTTCACGTTTCCCCTGACAACACAAGATAGTATTTATAGCCCGACCAATCGTGTTTAGTCTTACATTTGTTGCGCTCCAATCAAATAGGAGTTAACATGGTAGGCTATTTCCGTAACGTAATGTTTTTTCAAACACGTTATAAATAAATTTTATGAGCAGAAATGATTTCATGCTGTCAGGCACCCCCACTATTTTATTTTGGCCATAACTTGGTAATTCCTAGACTATTTGCGTAACGTTTTACATATTCTTTGTCAGCAAACCCTAAGGAACCCACATATACGAATTTAATGGAGCCCATATGCATTTTCTTCTAGGATAGTCGTGCTGTTACTACCTTCTCACTTCCAAACTTGAGGGTGTCTGGGTACTGTCATGTTTTCAAACGTAAACCGGTATAATGTCATAATTCCCAATAAGCGTTTTTCAGGATTTTAAAACCTAACTCTGGTATGGGTAGGGTTTTTATCACTGACGATTTGAAAAAAAAAGCCAGTGCTTGTGGCCTTACACGCGTGATGGCAGCAATTGTGTATCGCGCGACGCGTGTTTAGTGTTGCATGTGTCCTTGCTTTCTGCCTCTCCCTTCTCTCTATCCTTTAGTCCATCTGTCTTTTAGTTACGCCGTGTATGGAATGAATGAAATATTAAATCTAGGTCATTGATCAGCTTGCGTATCTCAAGGTTTTTCCAAGAAATACAGTACACGTTTCATTGAAGAAAGCGGGTAATAATACAGTAGGCTTTTACTATCAACGTGAAAGCGTTACAATTTGCAGACGAAGTAGAAAACAAGGGGGATTTCGAGTACAGTCATTGTGACAGCACTGTTCTTTACCATTCTTCTTTCCTTTTATTAAATTTATTTGTTAGGCTTTGCATTTACGTTTTAATTTATATATGTGGATTAGAATATTTCACGACAGTTATATCCAACATTATCACAAATGAAAGAGAAAGTAAGGAAAAGACATCGATCAATCTATCTAACTATAAATAGAGATATTATTAATAATTAACTAAAAATCAAATGTCAAATATGCATGAATGCACAATATAACAATACATTAAAATACAATATGAATGAAAAGTTCGATCAGTTTCAAATCCTGGAAACAGTATTTCACAATCAGTGCAGCGTAGAATGTCCGGAGCAGTAATACATCAATGTTCAATTCACAAATGTCAATAGAGACGCTCCATACACTAAAGTTCAACGTATCAATATAGCAGAAATTAATCCTGACGCGTTTCTTGACCAATTTGACTGTGTGCAATCTTGTGACAAACCTTCGGTGAAAGTATGATCTTCACATCAACTTATATCTCCGAAATGTCCCGTGAGATTTTTAGCAATTAATATAACATGTTGTCCAACAAATCTTCTATACACAAACTATTTCAGGCTTCGAATGAGACTGTTTTTCTATCCAATTTCTGGCTTCAACCGAGATTGACTTCTTACAAGCAGTGTCATGAATTATACGAATGTCTTCTGTGTAGCGATTAGGCTTCAGGTACGGATGCCGGATTTCTGGACAGAGCATCAGCGACGACATTGTCCGAACCTGGGATGTGTTGAATGTCAAACGTGTACGGCTGTAATAAAATGGAAGATCGTGCTAGCTTTAGGTTTTTATGGTTTGCACATTTTAAAGCCGCAACTGAACGTTGATCAGTTTGAATTATGAATGGAGCTCCAAGTAAATAACATTCTAACTTTTGAATCGCCCATACTACACCAAGCAATTCTTTTTCGATTGTTGAATACTTCCTCTCTGCATCCGACAGCTTTCTGGATATGTAGAGGGTAGGATCCGTGTACCATTGCATTCCTGTAACAGCGAGGCTCCCAAGCCGACATTACTTGCATCTGTTCGGAGGATAAAGATTTTTGAAGTATCAGGCAACCTCAAAATAGGAGGTGTAGCAAAAATATTAAAAATTTTCTCAAAAGCTACCTGTGTATCATTTGTCCAATTTATCTTAATTGGCATGCCCTTTCGTAATAACGAAGAAAGGACAGCTGTGATATCAGATAAATTAGAAATAAATCTACTATAATATTGTACTAATCCTAATGGGAGCCGCGCTGGTGTAATGGCTTCGGCGTTGTACTGGCGACCAGGTGTTCATGGTTCAAACCCGGGCGTCGGCGTTTGAAGAAATGTTTAAAATTTGATGAAGTGAACGGCTCCTGTGATAAACCCTCTGTGGATGGGAAGGAGCGAAGCTCCTGACCGGGTTGGAAGGAAAGTCCTCAGGTTCCCCAGCCTCGCAATGACATGTCATTGGGCCGAAGGGCTGAAAGCCCAAGTGCCGCTGGATAAGAAAAAAAAAAAAAAAAAAAAAAAACTAATCCTAATAAACTGCGTACTTGTTTCTTTGTTTTAGGAATTGATAAGTTTAGAATTTTGGACACATTCTGAGGTATGGTCTGAAGCTGACCAGAACCAATATTATGTCCCAGAAAAGTAAGTTCCTTAAATGCTATCTGTACCTTAGTAGGCTTAGCAGTAAGATTATGGAAACGAAGAGTTTCCAATAAAGAACAAAGTCCTACAAAGTGTTCTTAAAAAGATGAACTGAACAAACAAATATCATCTATGTATGTTATGATATCAGTTCTATGCGACACAATTTTTCGCATCATTCTAATGAATAATAACCTTTTGTCAAATCTATTTTTGTAAATAGAATAGCATTAGAGAGACGAGCAAGTAGATCGTCAAGCAGCGGATGAGGTTCCGTGTCGGAAATTGTCTTCGCATTTAATTTGCGATAATCTACTCAAAATCAAATACTATTATCCTTTTTACGGACAATAACCAATAGAGACGAATATGGCGAATTACTGATTTCAATAACTCCTTAATTCAACATCTGATCTAGCTCATGAGTAGTTTTATTCTGATAATGTAAAGGAACAGGATACGGTCGTAGACGGATATGAATATCATCAGTAAGGATGATATAATGAGAAATAACTGATGTTCGACCAGGTAGGTCAGTAAGAACGTCAGAAAAAGATTCAAGTAGGTTAGATAACTGGCAATGTTCTGCAGATGTTAAAGATGACGAAATATCAACATCCCGCCAAGATTCTGTAGAATCCAAAGCAAGTATAGGCAAGGGCATGTGGATGTCAGGGAAAGAAGATTCCTCCTCCTGAATCACTGATAAATTAGAATAGTGGCAAAAACTAACGACATTGTCATCTATGTCATGAAAAATAGATTGTAAATGCACAGGTCTTGTATGAAATTCTTTGAGCATATTAATGTGGAAGACTTTTCTTTGACCTTTTGTATCAAGCACGTAATCAACATTAGAAATACGTGAGATTACTTTGAGTGGACCATTCCAAGCCATAAGCAATCTATTGTCCCTCCGAGGAAGCAACACAAAAGCTTCATCTCCCGGAAAAAGTTGACGCAACCGTCTATTCTTATTCAAAAAGAGTCGTGATTTATGTTTGGCAGCCTCTGACGACGCTTAAGCCAATTGCCATGCGTCGACAATCTTTTGACGAAGATTAATCACATACTCATAAGATGACTGGGTGTTCTGCGTCATCTCAGAGTCAGTAAGAAGATCTTTGATTAACCCCATAAGACCTTTAGATGGAGCAACAAATACGAGCTTAAAAGGGGAAAACCCGGTTTGCTCGTGCGGCACTTCTCGATAGGCAAAAAGTACGGCAGGCAAGAACCGGTCCCAATCTTGAGGATATTTTTCAGTTACTTTATGCAATAACTGCTTGAGTGTCCTTTGAGCCTCTCCACAGAACCATTACTCATTGGGTGATAAATGCTACTTAATGATCTGTCTATTTGAAGTGATTTCATGACAGATGTCATGGTTTCAAAGACGAATTGAGAACCATGATCAAACAAGAGTTTACGAGGAAACCCTAATCTAGAGAAAATTAATAAGAGCATCAGCTACGTTTGAAGAAGTGGTATGTTTAAGAGGGATGGCATCAGGCCATCTAGTGCATAGATCAATGCACGTGAGGACATACCTGTGACCTCTAGCAGAAGCAACCGATAAAGAACCGATGATATCAACGGACATCTTATCAAAAGGTCTAGTAGATATATCACATGCTTGAATTGGAGTGACGTGAAAAGCTCCTCTTGATTTGACTTCTTGGCAGGTAATGCAAGAACGTACATGTATGGAAACGTCCCTGGAAACACCTGTCCAAAAGAATGAAGAAAACACTCTGGACCGTGTTCGAGTGTATCCCATATGACCAGCGCAATGCGAGTCATGTGCATGTCGTAATATATGTGGCCTAAGTTTCAGAGGTACCATAACTTGAAATTTGACCAATATTTCATTCTTTACTGTAAACCAATGTTTACGACTTTTATTTAAGTTAACCTCTTCATTATTTGTAACCATACCAAAAATTTTTTTCAATGAGTCATCCTCTCTTTGGAGTTTTGCAAAGGACACTTTGTCTATTCCTAAAGGCACATCAATGTCATCCTGAGTTGTTAAGTCCAGCTCTGAAATGTTTTCAGTTTCTATAACTTGAGCTTGGGCACGAGTAGTAACTGCATTGGCAGTCAACAAATTATTTTTGTCCCACTCCTCAATTTCTTATGGTGAGCAGTCCTTGCTCCCATGTATGCGTCCGACCGTGAGATTAGCGACTGGACTATTCAATAAGCATACTTTAACTTTCCCTGAAAAGAATGGAGTCTGAATATCAACAATAGCTGTGGGGTAAGATTCCACAGTTCCACCAAAAGTGATACACTGTATACTTTTGCCTCTAGAGCAAGAAGGGTGTACAAGAGACTGTCTAATGCCATAGTTGTTGAACCTGAGTCCCTTAATACTGATACTTGTGTTCCATTTACCAATCCTCTGTTGAAGACAAGAGTACCCGTGCCGTCATGGGCTGATAGGCTAACTGCAGGAAGAGTATGACCGCACCTCAGAACTGTAGTACTGTCTTTTTGAAATAGAGTTTTACATTCCTGGCAATGGGAAGCAACATCAAAATTAAATGAGTAACATGCAGATGATTGAACCTGATTATTTAATTCCTGATTACCCACAGGTGTAATAGCAGTAAGTACCGCCCCTGCATTATGTTTTGACCTCGTTGGGCCACGTGAACTAGATCGTTGCCTTTGACGATCAAACGAATTACCTTGATTCCTAAAGGTCTCACTGTTACCTCTATTACGGTACTGTTGATTGTTATTACCCCAATTATTATTTTGAGGAACAAAATTATTTTGTTTTCTCCAGTTATTACCTTGTTGGAAATTGTTGTTATTATAATTATTGTTATACCTATATTGAGGTGACTGGTTTCTAAATTGTTGTCGACCCCTATTAAAGTTATCATGCCCGTTGAAATTGCTATTTCTACCATAATTATTATCATGATTTTTCCTAGTTATGAAATTTCTGTCTAGGCTCTGAGATCTGGCTCTAATATTATTATTATTCCAAGTTGCAGCTGAGGCAACTGGAAGAGCATATTTTATTTGGTTGTTAGCAATGCATGATCCCGGATGTGCGGTGCAAAATTGTACTGCAATTTCCTCTAGAGCAGATAAAGTTGGTGGTTTGCGTTCCTGCAAGAACGACCAAAATGGCTTGCTTACTGAGGATAATACCTTATCCCTTAGCATTAGATCCACTAAATTATCATAAGTTTTCTCAATACCAGATAGTTGAATCCATCTATTAAAAGTGATTGTTATTGCAGCAATAAATTCAGAGAAGTCTTTACCTGTCTCTGGAATCATTGTCTTAAATTTGACCCGATATCCCTCTTCATTGAGTTGAAAACGGTTGAACAGTATTTTTCTAGCAGTATCATAATCGTTTTTAACTGCCTCATCCATTGTATTAATGGCAGCCGTTGCCTCTCCGACCAAAAATTCCATCAGTTTAGTAACCCAGAATGATTTGTCAAGTTTATGTGCAAAGCATACACTTTCATACCTCGAAAGGTAGCATGACACGTCATCAAAAGTTGGGTTAAATATAGGTAATTTAAACTTATCATTACCCTTATTATTACTTGATGAAGAAGCAGTATTTGAATTTCCATTATTGCTAATATTTCCTGTCTGAGCTCTTAATTTTTGTTCTTCAATACGAAGAAGTATTAACTCCTTTTCATGTGCCAATGTAGAGGCTTTCTTCTCCATTTCCTTATCATGTTGCATTTTCTCCCTTTCTGCAACAAGTCTTTTCTCTTCATCAACACGTCTTCTCTCCTCTAATTCTATATATTGAAGACGTCTTCTTTCATCATATGCTTTCTGTTCAGCTATATCTGCATAAATAACTATGCAAACAATGTTAATATATTATTAGGAACTAATAAGAAATATCAGAAAGAAAGACACAAAACAAAACACTACGTTATCTACAAGACACAGGCAAAACGTTCTAATTAACCTAATAAACTTCTACAAGTAAAACAGTACTGAAACAGAAATGAGGTCAACCCACAACAAGAAATCTAAAAATAGACATGTACAGGACCCATTGACAAACAGCTGACATGAAAAACTAAACGATAGTGAGGTTAGATCTATGGATTCACAAACAAATGACTGAAATAAGACAAATTAAACTAAGAACAATTAAAATACAAGATAGATGAACCACACGTAACAGCTAAACATATAATATTGATTAAAACCAAAAGCAGACAGAATAAGGACCAGGAAACCTCAAGTCTTCTCCTGCTCAAATGGAGATGGATCAAAATGACCCTAAGAACGACTTTGAATCTGCGATCTGCCGTAGCAATATTACAAATTCAAAGTTCCCTCCATCCGCCCACATATATAAACAACATATATAAATAAACATAAAACATACATAAACGTTACAAATTACGAGAAGTCACACCAGTAAGTAACCCGGACACAATTTTTTTGTCACCAACAGGTACTTCTTAGCTTTAAACTGCCGAAAAAAATCCGTCCTCTCTGACGCCAGTATACACCACAGAAGGCTAAGCTTTGACGGAAGGCAGACTGGTGGCTTGAAGTTCTTGATCATGCAGGCATCCAAATATAGGTCTGGCAGTAGCCAGTAAAAAAGTTCGTTCAGTAACTTGAAATTTATTCTTTCTTTCAGTCCATTTTCCACAATATCGCTGTTAATTGACGGTTCTTGACAATACGTAAATTCCCCAGCACTGGATCACCATCTCTGTTGCCACTTGTTTTAGTGTTTGTTGAAAGTTATTATATATTGAGTATCGTGCTATTAGATGTTAACGAATGGTTTGGGCTGTCAAGAAAGTCATAGTTCATAGATGGACTGTGAACGACTGGTTAATTTAGGTCCACAATAAAAGACACATTTATTCACGTAAACAGACTTCCAAGTTCATGGCAGTATAATTCAATGCATAATATGAGTACATTTGAAAGCTCCTACAGTCCTTCATAGAACGTCACATATCTGGAATATTTACTAGCGGTGCCATCAAGGAATCCCCGAAGTATCGAAAACCAGACATGGAGTTTATATAATAAAGTTGCTCCTGCAATACTTCTCTGTAATATAAATCTTCGAACTCAAATACTTATGTTCGGCATCTTCCTTGATATATGTAGCGACCTTCGTAAAACATATATAGGCACGTAGGATAAATCGATAATCTTCAATTCTTTAGAGCAACAGCTTCAACGTCTTCTCTGGACGGAATATTATAACGAAAGGACTCGGCTAACGGTCTGCATAAATTATCGCAGCACCAAATCTACGTCATCATATCTAAGTGACGTCAGACTAACATGGCGTTCATTTATCACACATCTAAGTGCATAAACATATCATGTTGGCCACAAATAGAATTGTTAGCGCGTAGATTAACTGATAACAAAACTACCCGTGGTCAACATGTAAAATACATTATAAATCTACCTTAACACCTCCTACACTTAGATATCTGTCTCTTTATAAATTTAGCCGCGCCTATATTTTCTTTCTTTCTCTGCTGTCTTATGGGCACTAGGAACGTTTACAATCAGACCGTTGTAATAGTGACAGGTAGACGGAACGCGTAGAGAGGGGACGGGGCGATAGATTTATAGAGAACCAAGGGCGACTATTTAAAAAGTCGTACTTTTGGCAAAGTGGGAGATAAGCTAATGAAGTTAAGACGTATTTTCGGTAGACATTGGTCAGGGGGAATTAATCTGAGAAAAACGGAAGATAATCACAGTTAACCCCCCCCCCCCCCCCCCCCCCCCCCACCTCCGTTTGGTCGGAACGTGAGTAACATACGGTGAGAGTCGCCAGATCAAAAGACCGGTCGCTCGTTGCCAGAGTCTGCAAGCGGTGAAAGGTGGCAATTTTAGCTTTGATTCGCAGATCGACCAAAGAAATCCCCGAAAATCTGAGCGAAGGCGTCAAAACTAGCAAGTGCTAGGGAATTTCTACCAATTTAAGATATATATACCACATTCTTTAAAATCCATTATTCAGTACCCACAGGATTTTTCAGAACCTACTAGCTTCGATTTCTAGACCATTGTTAAAGTGGATTTCTTAGTATTTTTTATTGGAGAAGTTCTAAAATTTATGTGTTTGCGGTAAATATTATACTAGAAGTTTGAGGGATTTAATTGTTAAGTCCATCATTATATTTCACTAAGATTTGCTGTGTGGAGTGATTTACTGGTTAAGGTCCGTCAATTATATTTCAATAGGATTTTGTGGGGTGTAAATTGACTAGCAGAATTAAAATAATCTATAGCAAAATTGTTTCAGCTGTAGCTTTAATCTAACTAACTGATATTAACCAGTAAGAGCTATTTTAATCAACTAGTAAATGCACTATTCATTATGAGTACTGACGAAATATATATTTATTTCTAATTCACGATGATTAATTTTGTAAATGACTAGAATTTATTTCACGGGGGTTTTAAACAATAAGACAAGCTCTAAGCTTGTAGTTTCTAATTTAAGTTAAATAACCGAAGTGGATAATAATATTATATTTTAAGCGGGTTATGATAGGATTGAGAATTCCATATTCTGGTTAAGTATTTTGTATTTTTTCTTCCTATACGCATTACTGGGTCAGACTCAAAATCTACCAGCGGTCTAATCTGAGAATAACGGATCTAAGTCCAACAGTACAAAAGAACATTCTGATATAATATTGGGTCTTCAAGGTGAACCTGTCTAGCCTCTTGTTTACGCCAAGAAAGAGACAGAGTACCAACCCAAAGAATATAAGAATAAATTTTTAACTGGACTTATAGCTATCCAGATTTTCTTTTCCCCAATTTCATGTACATTCAGCCCGTTGTGGCGACATAATCAAACATTGACATTTCCCGACTATCGACCATTTGTGGTGTGACAAGGAATTTTTATACTGAGAGAAGTTACACACCTGGCATTCCTTCATAAATTGAAATCTCAAGCTACTAACACTGTGAGCACTATTAATTTTCTTACCTGGACTAATTAATGTGACATAAACAGAAATCCTAATAACAGTAACGAAATAAATGTTCCCCGAAGAAGAGGATTTAATCAGTCTTTGAGGAGCTGGGGTTTATTTTGCCAAAATAACACTGGATTGCTGTGTGACCCATGAAACTATGTTCCAGACGTTGGTAGATCAACGATTAGGTAAGAACGAATGAACGTGGCCACGGTCGTCTGAGAAGAGAGAAAGAATGAATGAATAATTATTCAACTGTATAATCCATGTACTCATTTTCTTGTTGTGCCCTTCTTATTTTTGTTGCTAATACTGTTCATCTCAGAATAGAGTAACTTAGAAACTCTGTTCTTTACAGCATAGGCAAATTCTAGACCATAGCGCAAATCTTTTTGACCTCTGAGGGTTAATAACTTCTTCTAACGGGATCTTGTCTCAACAGAGGGAGGGGGATTACACGTATGGGTCTATTTATTAATTAATGCTGTACCTATGATTTTAGATATGTATAATTGATAACACTGACAAACAACATTTTTCTTATATAAGAATAAGTGTTCTTAGGTCAGTTTCTTGCGCTGATTTCAAATTTGAAATCTGTTTATCTCTATCACGTCGGGTTCTTAAGATATTTGTGAATAAATATATTTTTGGGAAACCGTTATTTGCTCCGTTTCATTTTTACTATATAACTTTTTAAAAATTAATAAAATGCAAAATAATTCTACTTTTTATACTACTAAAAGATGCATGACATATGTTACGTTATATTTCAAATAGTTACTGTATTTTGAAATAATTCTGAGTGAAATATGGCTTCTAGAAGTTGTAGAAATTCGGCTGATCTGTTCTGTTACGTGTGCGGATATTTTACCGATCGTGTTCACCAGAAAAACTTTACACCATTGCTAAAGAAAACATATGAGCTTTATTTCGATTCGAAAGTTGATGATGCAAATAAATCTTGGAAGCCAAATGCAGTTTGTTCGACTTGTGCAAATACATTGGCAGGTTGGTTACGAAAATCGCCGAAGCATAAGTCGATGCCTTTTGGAGTGCCAGTAATATGGCATGAACCGACAAATCACGCTACTGATTGTTACTTCTGCTTGACAAATATCCATGGTTTCACTTTTAAAACTAGAAAGTCTGTGGTTTATCCAAATATTGAATCGGTTTCGAAACCAGTGCCTCATGATCCAATCACGTGTCCGATCCCAGTTCCACCAGAACAATATCCGTTGGACGTGAATGAACCATCAGAAAGTGATAGTTTACCTGCTTTAGAAACTAATTCTGACTCGGATTATATACCGGTGAATGATGGTGTTCACTTAATTAACCATTCAGAACTTTCAGATCTAATACGTGATCTCGCTCTCACCAAAGGACAAGCGGAATTACTCGGTTCGCGACTCAAAGAATGGAATCTTTTAGCGCCCAATACTCTGATATCTAAATTTCGTCATAGACACAGAGAACTTGTTCAATACTTTGAGATGGATGATGACATTTGCTATTGCAAAGATGTAAAAGGTCTAATGGTGCACCTCGGTCATGAGCACATAGTCAACGAATGGCGACTTTTCATCGACTCTTCCAAGACTAGTCTAAAAGCCGTGTTATTGCATAATGGAAATTTATTTTCATCAATTCCAGTCGCCTACTCTGTTCATATGAAAGAAACTTATGACAATATGGCTACACTTTTGGCAAAAATAAAGTACAATGACTACCAATATCGGATTTGTGGAGACCTAAAGGTCATTGCAATTCTCACGGGCATGCAGACTGGGTATACTAAATTTTGTTGCTTCCTATGTGAATGGGACAGCCGCAACAGACAGGAACATTATGCAAGAAAGGTGTGGCCTGTCAGGGATCGTATGCAGCTCGGGCATAAAAATGTAATACACGAGCCATTAGTTAACAAAGACAGCATCATTTTACCACCGTTACATATAAAGTTGGGGCTCATGAAGAATTTCTTAAAAGCATTAAATAAAACGAGCAAAGCTTTCACTTATCTTCGAGAAAAGTTTCCGCAAATTAGCGATGCAAAGATAAAGGAAGGTATCTTTGTAGGACCTCAGATTAGGAAAGTTATTGCAGACAAACAATTCGAGAACTTGTTACATGGTAGTGAACTTCGTGCATGGATGGCATTCAAATCGATCGTCGATAACTTTCTGGGAAATCACAAATCTGTCGACTATGTGCATATTGTTAAGCAGTGCATAGATGCATACAGAATTATGGGCTGTAACATGTCCCTCAAAATCCATTTGCTCGATTCGCATCTTGACTTTTTCCCTGACAACCTTGGCGAAGTCAGCGATGAACATGGAGAACGATTCCATCAAGATATCGCCGTAATGGAGTCACGTTATCAAGGACGGTGGAGTGTGACCATGCTTGCCGATTATTGTTGGATGCTTCATCGCGATGTACCACATGCCATTCACCGACGAAAGTTGACTGCAAAGAAATTCAAGCCTACATAACTGTTATACTTCTTGTACAAATGATGTTGTAATACTGTATGCGTTGTTAAAAAACTTCAATTGCGTATTTCTAGAGATCCCGACCTGATAGAGAAAAACGGTTTGCAGATTTAAAAACAGCGCATTAAAATTGACCAGAAAAACATAGAAATGTTAGAGAAAGAAAAAAAATTTTTTTTTTGTTAGCTAGTGTAATTGATGTTAACTGTTGTGAAGTTTCCCTTTATGATAAATAAACAGTAACATAAAACTTATTAACTGTGTCGGTCAGCTTGTCCCAATATCCCTACTCCATTTAATATAGTTTCACGTTTGTGCGTCTAAGTTCGTCACTTATCTGTGAGTGGGTGTATGTGAGTGGTTGATATATATATATTAATATATCTAGAAAGTATACTGTCTGATCAACAAATTTCTTTTGTAGAGATAGACTCTAGTATCTTCTCAAATCCAGGGACAGACTACATTTTTCACCATTCCACTTGTGAAATCTATTTTCTTTCTCATCTCTCACTGAGTACCACCTCTGTTCAGTTCTATTCAGACGGGACCAAAATATATCTTTGTGGTAAAGTGGGATTTTATAAATATCTATAGGGGACTTAGTGTACTGACTGAGATCAGCTGTGAAGGTATCTGTATCTAATAGGTGTAGTGTTTTACAGATAACCTTACTTGCTGCCACATATGTATACCTCAGTCAGAATTATTCTGGAATATTGTGATGACTACGTTATATGTCTAGGGTATGTATATGATGAAGTGTAAGTCACAACAACAACAGACAGATAAACAATTTAATTTATTCCACCACACTTGACAACACTGTGACACTCACACACATGAAACATTCTGTAAGACTATCTTAAACGAGTCACTGGTAAATTTTCAAATATCAATATGTATTAAGTACTTTTCATTAATATATATGTGTCCTGATTCAAATACAAAGTGAACCAGGAATCACAATCAATTTCAATTATAAGTTATATATATAGAATTTATCAATATGAATCTTGTAGTGACATATTTTATTAATTTTATCATATGTGTGTCAGTTGTGTAGTAGTAATATGAGGTAATACTGTTTTTTTTTTTTTTTTTTTTTAAGCTATGTTGTTATGTGTCATCATGACTTCACGTGTTTGTTTCTGTTGGAACTAGTATTGGAGATGTTCTCAGTTCCTTTCATTAAAACAATTGATTTCCCCTCTTATTTTAATACAATGTCAGTTTAAGGGGGTATACATAATGTTGAGCTCCGCTGGCCACATAGGCTTAACTTTCGTGATGGCGGCAGGAAAAGACTCCTCTGCTCGATTGCTCCCCTGTGTTCTGGAGACACCTCACTGTTTGCTATATGGACCAAGGAGTATGCTGTCCGCCTCTGGATTCAGCAAAGCTCTGACCAGGTACTGCTCAATAGCTTTAGGACCACAGTCCCTGAAACAAGAAGGTTGTACCTCCTACTTCAGAACTAATTTATAGTCTATTTCTACACTGAGCACAATACATAACAAACACTGAGTTCAGAGCGGTAGGCCAACTGCTATCTTCATCTGAAACAATTTTCACCAGTATTTTCCTCCCTAATGGTTACCACGCCTCTGCAATTCCAGCATTATTTCTTTCTAGTCAATAATATAGGTGTCAGTGTACTGTTTGGCAATTCCATTTAGTTTCACTTTCCTCCGACACCTTCTGTTCAAACCTTTCAAGCTTACCACAATTCATGGAAATATTACACAGTGACGTTGAATGGCAATGAATATAGCACAACTTCGATCTGCCGATGTCCCAGGCTTTTATTTATAACAATATGCACTGGTGCTCAACGCACTGTTTCTTAGTAGGTTTATTACAAGATGTGGCCCGGAACAGACGCCCTGAATTGAGTATATTGGCAGCTCTAACCAATCATGCCATGTTTACCTACTTTTCAAAAAATATTACCCTTCTCACGTTTCCCCTAACAACAAAGAAGTAGTATTTATAGTCCGACTAATCGTGTTTAGCCTTACATTTATTTTCCGCCAATCCAATAGGAGGTAACATGTCAGCCTATTTCCCGTACAATGGTGGGGTGAAATTCTGCCACTGAGCGATTCTGAATTTGGTGTTGTCTGACACCCTCACTATTTTCTTTTGGCTATAATTTGTTAATTCCTAGACTATTTGCGTAACGTTTAACATATTATTTGTCAGCAAGTCCTAAGGAACCCAAATATATATATTTAATGGAGCCAATATGCATTTTCTTCTAGGATAGTCGTGCTGTTACTACCTCCTCACTTCCAAACTTTAGGGTGTCTGGGTACTGTCATGTTTTCAAACGTAAACCAGTATAATGTCATATTTCCTAATAAGAATTTTGTAAGTTTTTAAAACCTAACTCTGGTATGGGTAGTGTTTTTATCACTGTCGATTTGAAAAAAACTAGTGCATGTGGCCTTACACGCGTGATGGCAGCAATTGTGTATCGCGCGACGCGTGTTTAGTGTTGGATGTGTCCCTGCTTTCAGCCCTCCCTTCTTTCTATCTTTAGTCCATCTGTCTTTCGTTTTTTTTTGGCTACGTAGTGTATAAAAGGACATGAATGGAATTTTAAATCTAGGTCAACTTGCGTATCTCAAGGTTTTTCTTAGAATTGGAGTACACATTTTATTGTGTTGGGGAAACGCGTGTATGCTGCAGAAGGCCTTTACTATCAACGTGAAACGTTACATTTTGCAGACGAAGTAGAAAACAAGGGGGATTTCGAGTACAGTCATTGTGACAGCACTGTTCTTTACCATTCTTCTTTCCTTTTATTAAATTTATTTGTTAGGCTTTACATTTACGTTTTAATTTATATATGTGGATTAGAATTTCTCACGACAATCTTAAGTATCTATAAAAAAATCTACGACAATCAGATTGGACGAAAAGAAGCTCTCACAGCAAGCCGATTAAAAAACAAATGTTTGCCTCGTATTGGCGAGGCACGTCCCGTTCAACCTAGTCGGTTATATTAGGGTGCATGCCCAAATATAAAAGATATGATATAATAATATATTTAGTTATTGAGAACAGAACATGCCGAAAGAAACACCAAGACAAAAAAGCAGCTATCACCTGTTACATTGATAACATACGTGTACCAACTTCCGCATCCAGAAGAAGCCATAACATACTGGACACAAACTTTCAACAACGTATTCGACAAACATGTTCCTATAAAGCAGGTTCGGGTCAAAAACATCAGAAAGACCCCATGGATAACCAACGAAATACTATCAACAATGAGAGAGCGGGACGAAGCACATAAGCTCAAAGATTTCAGCAGGTATCGGATGCTTAGAAACAAAGTACAATACCTCATTCGTCAGGAAAAGAAACTACATTTCAGAAAGATGATTCAAGACAAAGCAAACAGCAAAGAAGTCTGGGCAGCCATTAGAACACTAACACACAAATCAAAGTCACTAAACTCTTTACCAAAAAGCTGCTCCCTCACGGCAACTCATTTTAGCAACCACTTCAAAACAGAAATTAGCCTTCTCAAGTCGACACTAAAGCCAATGGACTGCGATATTAGTAAATTGACAGCCTTCTGCAACACTGAACACACCACAACAGATCTAAGACGTATTCCTTTTCTAACAGTACATGAAGTTCTCAAATATATCTTGGCATTAAAAAAACAACAATTCATCTGGGCTTGATGGTATCAGCAATAAGATTCTACGTTACGCTGCGCCCATCATTTGCGACTCCTTAACCTATGTATACAACCAATGTATTGCACACAACTACTTCCCCACAGCATTTAAATCTGCCAAAGTGTACCCCCTCTATAAATCTGGCTCACATAGCGATCCCAACAGCTACAGACCAATATCCCTTCTATCATCTCTTTCAAAACCACTAGAGAAACACATTTACAACACCACATTTCAACACTTAACAACAAACAAACTGCTCATTGATAGCCAGTCAGGTTTCAGACCCAAACATTCCTGTCACACAGCGCTCACCAAAATGGCAGACAACTGGCTGTCGAACATAAATGATGGAAAATTATGTGGTGCTGTTTTTGTCGACTTCAAGAAAGCATTTGACATGATTGACCACACTATCTTGGTTCAAAAGTTGGAAACCCTCAGAATAGGCTCTAATCCACTAAACATCATCAAATCATTCCTGGCAGATCGAGAACAGTTAGTGCTTCACAACAACTCGGCATCAGATTTCTCGAAGGTAGTTACAGGAGTACCGCAGGGCTCTATTCTTGGGCCCCTACTCTTCGCAATGTTTATCAACGACCTGCCACTACATCTAAAATATTCAACTTCTGACCTCTTTGCAGATGATTGTACTATCTACACTAGTGACAATGACTGCGTGGCACTTGAAATGACTCTTCAAAGCGATGTAGACAATCTAACAAAATGGAGTAATATGAATCGTATGCCAGTAAACACAACAAAAACGAAATCTATGTTGATTACCACCAGACAGAAACTCCTAAGCTGCACCAAAAGATCGCTACAGCTACACGCGGAATCAATACAAATTGAACATGTAACAGAACACAAAGTTCTGGGGATCACGATTGACCAGCACTTAACGTGGAACTCCCATGTACGGAATTTAACCAAACACATAGCACAACAGACGTACCAGCTAGCCAAAATAAAACACTTCTTAGACGCAGACACTAGACTATTGTTCTACACCTCACATATACAGACACATCTAGATTACTGCCCTACACTATGGGATTGTTGCCCTGCTTCCACCTCGAAGAGACTGCACTCCCTGCAAAAGAGAGCAGTGCGTCTGATCACCGATAATCGCACGACACCACACACAAGGACAGGAAAAGAACCCAAAATACTGTCGCTAAAAAAACGTCTTCTCTACAACAAAGCCAAGCTGACTCACACAATTCTATCTAACAATGCCCCGTCGTACCTAAGATCATTGTTTCAAACCAGTAGAAGGGAGGGACAACGATTACATCAGTTACGTCTGCCCAAACCTAGGATCGACCTGTTCAAAAAGAGTCTAGCCTACTCTGGTGCCTACTTATGGAACAGCCTTCCACACCACCTAAAAAGCCTACCTACACAATATTCTTTTAACAAAGCACTTTTCAAACACTTCCTCAACACTGATTATCTACCCCCATAGAAACAGTATTTGCCTGTCAACATCTCATCCATAGGTCAACATTTCTTTTCCTCTTCCGCTCATTTTTGTGTGTGAATAATTTGTGTTATATCCATGTAATATCATTATTATATTCACTTTAAAATATTATTATATAATGTAATGTATGTGTGAATGTACCCACATAATACTGTACTTTAGAAATGTGAGTCGTGAGAATGTACCCGCATACCAAAAATAGATTAATTGTAGACGGATTGACCGCATGAGTGAGTGTCGGTATACAGAATTTGTTTATTTTTATTTATTGTTTTATTTATTTTATTTTATTATTACTTTTTTTCAGCCATTTACTAGCTTGTTTGTTTCAAAAAAAAAAAAACCCTACTCATTTTTTTTATTATGCTTGCATACTGTAAATGAATGCTGTTATGGTAAACTTTATAATGTTGCATGCCTTTAAATTAATGCTTAAAGCATCATGTGAGAATGAAAGGATATAGTTGTTGCTGAGTTATTTGCCGGTTGAAGATCATGCACTGAGTATGGTTACTTTAGTGATCTCTTGTTAATCGTGCTTTGTTTAGTATTACGCGAATTAGGGTGAAGGTGTTCATACAACTCAGTAGCATGGTATGAAGAAGTAGTTCATGTAACTTGAACTCAGCAACATTAATGAAGTAATTAATGCCTTCAGATTGAGTCCGTAATATTTAATCACATGTACACACAGGATGATCATTTCAAATAGGAACAGAACATAAGTCCTTATAAGTCATGCATAAATTAATCAATAACGTAGACTGCTGGTTTACGTGTCAATGTCCGTTTAAGGATACAATGCAGTATTGTCGTCAGAACATCACAGCTATTTGCACGCGCAGCTAGACATGGCTACCTGCCGACAGTGAGACTGCGAGTCTGAATATTTCATACGAATTTGACGATTATTCTCCTCCTTCTGAGAATTCTAGTTAAATACTAACCTCCATAAATTTTCCTCTCATATAGAGTTCTAGGACTGACCCTGGTCCATCAAAAATGCACATATAAATGGCTATATCATGCCATTGAATTGGAAGGTTAGAAAAACGCAGCTATTCAGCTTGGCGGTCAAGTAACAAAGGGTAGCGTCTCCTAGTTACCGACTGTGTCCTAAACAACGCTAGACACGTCATAATCGATCGTGTATGGAGCGTTCAATAATTGAAACATCTATCGCAATATATTAAATGTCTTAACCTTTACATTTGCACGTCTGATAACCTTTAGCAGACGGCGTTAATATCATATACCGTAACAATTCCCTGTACACCGTGGAAAAAAAAATCGATAGATTTTTTTTCAAGATCTATCCGACTTAACAATTTTTCAAAAAAATTTAACACAATCGTGACATATGGCCGACGATGTTCTGAGTAGAACCGTGTCGCGGTCATGTCAACTAACTATTTGTCATAGTCATCTAACATTAATCATATTATATATCAATATTATACATATTATTATATCAACTAAATAAATGTCTAATGTCAATAGTGAATGATAGAATTAAATTAAAGTAAGGTCTGTCGTATTAGTATGTCATATAGGAATTAATTTGACTAATTAAAATTAAATTAATTAATTAAACTAAGAGTTAAATTATTAAGGTTCTAATATAACGCGAATGTCGTGGGTTCGATCCCCACACTGGCCACCACTTTGTTGCTGAGTTATTTGCCGGTTGAAGATCATGCACTGAGTATGGTTACTTTAGTGATCTCTTGTTAATCGTGCTTTGTTTAGTATTACGCGAATTAGGGTGAAGGTGTTCATACAACTCAGTAGCATGGTATGAAGAAGTAGTTCATGTAACTTGAACTCAGCAACATTAATGAAGTAATTAATGCCTTCAGATTGAGTCCGTAATATTTAATCACATGTACACACAGGATGATCATTTCAAATAGGAACAGAACATAAGTCCTTATAAGTCATGCATAAATTAATCAATAACGTAGACTGCTGGTTTACGTGTCAATGTCCGTTTAAGGATACAATGCAGTATTGTCGTCAGAACATCACAGCTATATGCACGCGCAGCTAGACATGGCTACCTGCCGACAGTGAGACTGCGAGTCTGAATATTTCATACGAATTTGACGATTATTCTCCTCCTTCTGAGAATTCTAGTTAAATACTAACCTCCATAAATTTTCCTCTCATATAGAGTTCTAGGACTGACCCTGGTCCATCAAAAATGCACATATAAATGGCTATATCATGCCATTGAATTGGAAGGTTAGAAAAACGCAGCTATTCAGCTTGGCGGTCAAGTAACAAAGGGTAGCGTCTCCTAGTTACCGACTGTGTCCTAAACAACGCTAGACACGTCATAATCGATCGTGTATGGAGCGTTCAATAATTGAAACATCTATCGCAATATATTAAATGTCTTAACCTTTACATTTGCACGTCTGATAACCTTTAGCAGACGGCGTTAATATCATATACCGTAACAATAGTATGCAAGATTAATGAGAGTGGAAGGGCAGAATGTTAGACGGGCCTGCGCGCCCAATTCTTTACCCTTCGAAAATAAAGTTCGTTTGTTCGTTCGTTCGTTCGTACATTGGGGTTTGAGAGAGTTGGTTGAGAATATATATATATGATACGCTGTGAGTGTCCAACAACATTTATGTCAAACTTGGATAAAGTTAATAACAATCTTCGTGGCTGGGTCCACGGACGAGTTCATTTAATGACGAATCTTCACAATACATTCATGTAATCATATAGTTGTACATACATTAATTCAGTCTCCTGCAGTCAATAATGCATCGTCGCATGTCAAGCCTGTATACTCGCAATGCCGGCAAGCGGACTCATTGATAACCGACAGCTGGCGATGGAAATATATACTGTTCAAAAAAAGAAACGCATAGCTATCCGAGGGCGCGTTTTTATGAGTTTGTAAGTAAAATTTGGTGCTAGGGTATATAAAAACCAGCCTCAAATGTTCTTTACAGTGTCAAATGCACGTGTTGACCTGAATTGCGTTCGTTTTTGTAATTGTTACAACGCAGTGGTCAATAGTATTTATGACGCAATTTTTGACCACAGCTCATGTTGCGCGCACGTGAAAGCAACAAAATTTGGGGTGAACAATATTCACTGACTACGCAACTGAAACCCTATAAAAGGATAACGCTACACACAAAAAATTCAGTTCATTTTCAAGCAGATATTTATGGAGTCTCTATCAATAAATTTAAGGAACATTGCTATTGGCCGACAGCATGCACGCGAAACTCAAAGTCAGGTTGCCAGGCATCTAAACGTGCATCCGAGTACCATCAGTCGACTTTGGCACCGGTTCCAAGCCACTGGCTCAGTTGAAGACCGGCATCGCAGTGGACGACCCAGAGTGACAACAGCAGCGGAGGATCGCTTTATTCGGCTTCGTCACCTCAGAGATAGGTTTACAACAGCTTCCTCAACTGCCCAGTCATTGCCTGCAGGACGTCATGTGTCTGATCAAACTGTCCGGAATAGACTGCATGACGCTGGACTTTGGGCACAACGACCTCACCGATGACCTGTCCTTACGCGCCGCCATCGCCAAAATCGACTTCTTTGGGCCAACGAGCATCGTCCCTGGGCAGCTGACAATCAATGGAGACGTGTCTGGTTTAGTGACGAATCTTTCTTTTTGTTGCAGCGTCATGATAGACGGCGTAGGGTCTACCGTAGGCGAAATGAACGTTTTGCCCAAAATTGCATTGATGAAACTCCTCCGCACGGTGGTGGAGGTGCAATGGTGTGGGGAATGATCAGTTACAACGGAAGGAGTCAATTGGTGCACATTGAAGGAGGCTTGAATGCGCAACGATACGTCAATGAAATTCTTCGACCCCATGTCCTTCCACTTTTGGCTGCCCACAGGTCTGTGTTTCAACAGGACAACGCCAGACCCCATTGTGCACGGTTGACCACGCAGTTCCGGACTGCCAACACCATTCTCACCCTTCCCTGGCCATCCCTGTCTCTAGACATGAGTCCGATTGAGCACCTGTGGGATGAGCAGCATAGACGTGTTTGTCGCCGAGACGTTGCTCCAGCCAATCGTCGTGATCTGTTCCAGGCACTCCAGGAAGAGTGGGCAGCCATCCCACAGGCCCACATCAGACGTCTGATCGCATCCATGCCCAGGAGATTCCAGTCGCTGATCGATGCAAGAGGAGGTCACACACCATACTAACGGGAAAGCCCGTACGCCAAAAAACTCTCGTGACCCAGATGCAAAACAACTGTCAATTGATTGGTTGAACCCTAAGGTATTCTTGTGTGCAATTTGAACAATTAACTCATTAAATTAAAAAAGTTATTGAATGTCAAAATTATGGCTATGTGTGTGTCTTCAGTAGCTATGCGTTTCTTTTTTTGAACAGTATATATAATTCTCCCAGAACTTCTTTCTTCATTAAACTGCTCATCAAATTAGGATGCTCAGATACTGCATCAGTAGAATTAAAGTGGCGACCTTCGTTTCAATTATAAGCCACGCAGGAAGACTATAAAATTCAATAACGTTGGGAGCAGTAGTAATCTACGTCTTGCTTAGACGGATTCAAACGACGAAAGGCCAAGAATGACCGTTGCATGCATAGTGCAGCGCCTTAATACGTCATCCTATTATTAGTGACGTCTACACATAATTGCGTTCAATGACAATATCTTATAGTGTGAAATACATCATGTTGACCTCAGATCAATATGTTAGCGCGTAAATTTAAACTGGTAACAAATCTAAACGAGGCCAACATGTAATATACATAAATATACCTTAACATCACCCCACATGCACTTTCTCATTGTCCGTTTTGACTGAATGGGATTACTGAATGCCTGACGTTTCATAAATTGAGATCTGTTCGTGAAGGATTACGTGTTCCAAAATAAAGACATGCTTCGGGCTGTAATCCATAACGTAATGCCTAAACTGTCAAATAGAATGACCGCTGGTTTCAGTGGGCATTGATAGTATGCATATAACAAAGTAAAGACAGTACGGTAGCTAAAACTGCCGCAGGTAAGTAAAGTATTATGTTAGAGACCTCGCACATACTTAGTCTAACCTTTATGAGGTGGGGTAACTGGTTTCTTTCCTCGCTACCTTGGCCCTCCATAACTCAGAGCAGAGTCAGGTACCCTTGCTTTGCTGAGCAGCTATTGTTCACTGATGAAGTCTTTTTATACAACTAGACACGCAGATGGGAATTCCAGAACTAACAGTTTACTTCCTCCTACATACAGGGCTAATAAATTGGTTCTTGGGCAAAAAAAAGTTTTTCTGTTCGAACAATATCCTGACCTCAAAGTCCTGCTACAAGCCACAACTACCGTCTTCATTGTTTCCTGTCTCTTACCACCGACTTATCATTTACTATTCCTGGAAACGAAAAAAAGCCCATCTGGGGCGCCAGCGTCAAGGATGGAAAGCACTGGGTTAGAAAAAGAACCTAATGTATAAGCAAAGATGAGACATATGCCAGTATGGGAGAGGAAAGGTTAATACTTGGATTTTTATACTCCGGCAGCCCATATATAACATGTTATATATATAACTGTATGATGACTTTATTATAAAAAAAAAAAAACACGTATTAATGTTCTTTAGGTCATCTCATACGGAAATGAATTGATTTCAAGTTTGTAAAGTTCGTTATAAACTAAAAATAAGCGTTTTGTTTTAAATCATGAGAAAAGTAAATTAGTGTTTATTTAGTGTTTATTTGGTGTTTATTTGTAGAAGCTCTTGTGCCTTAAGATATTAATAACATTAAAAAAACACACACATACACACACACTCATATGCGCCAGTGTAGAACTGAAAATTGAGTAACCCTAAAGTGTAAAGAAAATACATTACATTACGTCGAATTGATCTAAAATCTTCTGTATGTCGCATTACCTCGAGCACTTTTTTTTTGCTTATGGCTCCCCCTTCTGATCATCATTTACTTCTGTGGCCCCCCCTCATAGTTGGAAAAAGGTACTTTACCATCTTACTGTGGCCCCCTAGATAAATGACAAGACCCCCTGGGGGACCATATGGCTCACGTTCAGAACCACTGGCCTCGAGTAATGGGCTAATTTAGTCTTCAGATCGCGAAAAGTGGAACAAATCGATTATATAATTGCCGCCTGCTGTTTCGTCGCGGTTTTTTTCGAACAATCGCGACTAGTTTACTGCTGAGATTGTACATTATGCGTGTGACGTCATCCAAACCCACGGTGCTGCAGGTAATCAAGTGGTATGAGCTTAGCCTTTGTTTCTGTTTTACCGTTTGAAAGGTGCGTCTGTTATGTGATGTAATAAACCAGACTATAAACGTAACCTCACGTGTTTGATTGCCGTTTGAATGAAAGAACACTTCCTTATTTATTACCTGGATTACAGAGTGGTACAGATTATCAGGGGCACAGTTATGGCAATGTGTACGCTTGCAATGAGAATCTCTCGGAAGAAGAAAAATCTTATGATAAAAAAAAAAATTTTTTTTTAAATTTATCTAACAGTAATTCCTATGTGAGCGTCCGATTGGCAGAGTGGTTAGAGCGCTGGTCTCTCGCGGCAAAGGTGCCGGGTTCGAATCACGGTACCCACACACTCCAGTCTACCCAGCTGTAAATGGGTACTGTCGTAGATTTTCGATAGGAGTATTAAGACTAGGGTTGGTCCCTTCTGAATAGCTTAGAATGAGAGATAGATACCGTGAGAGCTGGAGAAAAAAACCAATAGAATTTCCACACGTGAGATGATAGAATGTGATATAGAGGCTGTCTTTGAGAATCGAGATAATCTTCTCTCTCTCACCTTTCATCTACGACCGTTTTTACAGAGTCCGACAGTCTAAACCACAGATATATATATTACATAAATCTCTATCTACTCACGGGCACGCACATGCACGTGACGACGGTTAAACACACAGACGTGGGAAATCTATAACAATGAATATGAGTATATAGAACGAGCTGACCACGCACTGCTTTAGTTCAAGAGAGATTTTTATTATTATCATCAACAAAAATCTTCTCACAACACCAAAATTACATCAAGGAAAAACATATACAAATAGTCCTAAAATTTATGCAAAATGCTACAAGGATGATATCTCCGTTATGATCTTAGCTCTAGATTTAGCCCACAGCCCCGTTAAGAGAACAGATGATGGCCCAAAGAGTTATAGATACGTAGGGTTTAGGCTAAGAGTTTTTTCTTCTTTTCTCGTAAATGTATGCACAGATTTGAATAATCTGATTTAACCTAAGAAGTAAAGAAACTCTAGCAAATAGTAACAAATTCTGCAGGTTAAACAAAAGAATTAAGACAGTACATGGGCGACAATCTATAACTGTAAAATAACACTCTGATCTGCGTACACTCATTCATTCAGCCATGGCCATGCAGTTATACTCACAACTTTGCTCGCAGCCTCTGGGAACATACTCAATTCTAGGACCTTCACACAGACCCGAAAATGCAGTCCTTGCCCAAGAAGTCCCCAGTTCCAAAAGACGTACTAAACTCTCAGGGAACGATTCCTTGGGTGTTCTAATTTTTCGAATGTCTGATTAAGTCACATAAAATATTGTCCAGGCACGAAAGTTAGCAGAGCACAATGTCATTAGCTTTGGTTTCTAGAATTTAAGGAATGTCGGATCGGTGTCTACTTTCAGGAAGTTACTATCTTTGGTCGCCACAGTACTAGTCAAACTCTCTGTCGGAATGTTTCTGATCTTCTTGTAATCTTCACGCCGCCCGGCAGAAAATCTACGTAGAGTTTATGGAAGAAATTAAGATCTGGTTCACTGGCCCAGTATTTATCATTACAGTCTTTGAGACCCCGTTAGTGGGATATTTAGTATTTCTGTCTAACTCTGTTGGCCTAGGCACTGTCAGATCAGGGTTACTTGAGAACCCCACGTGGTTCAAAATAAGGACTGTCTATTTCTTCACAAGTATTAACTCTTATTAAATGCTGGTAAAGTTCGGGTCACCCCAGTATTTCACTACATAAAATGGAAAAAAGCACATATGAAATAATTATACATACTATGTATAAGGATATAACTTACATTTAAAACGGCAAGCCTACAGCTTGACTTATTATTTAAACTACCGGTGAAATAAGTTATATAAAATCGATCATCAGGAATTTAGGAATATGGTGCGTATTCCGTCACTATTCACTGATGTCGCATCTAGCGTTTATAAGTTTGTTATTAAACCAGTTTCGTCTGAGTGTTAGCCGTTAAATTAAATTCATTATAGTTACATGTTTGTTACGCTAGAAAATATAATTTATTCTGCTTTCCACTGTATGCGTCACTAGAAAAATAATACAACCATAAATTAAGCACTATGTTCAAAAGAAACTAGTTAAAAATGAAATGGGCGATTTAACGCTTTAAACACTTCACAAAATACTAGATAATAATATATTACCTAAAAAACACAGCACTACAGGTATATCACATTAAGAATTATACGCTTATAGTTATGGAAGTCTAGAAGTTCGACAAATGGTCGCAACAAACTAAGAACTTCGCTTATACAGCTCTACTCTTCGCGAACCACCTGTCTACTGCGATTTATTTAGAGAGAGAATGAAATTAAAGTTTCAAACTCGGGCCAATATCTTAAAATCAGACAAAGGGCCCCAACTATTTCGCCAAGCGAAATTATCTCCCCCTTCTCTAACACCATGTGTCAGCTTCCCTCATGTCGTAACTGCCATGAGTGGCCTTGGCACCTTCCTCTCCCGATTTCCATTTCTGAGCGGGGGGAGGCGGTGACAGATCACACTTCACGCTAGGAAATTTTTCCTAGAGCTACGTTTTCCCAGACTATATGTCTGCTCTACGCCGTGTAGGGTGATAGTTTTAACGCCTACCTGAGCGATCAGCCCGAAGCAACCGCGCGTGTTCGCTGGAAAATTCAGACGACTGTCTGCCATTTCGGGTCTGATAGAAGCGAAAATCACAGCTTCGTTCACTGACATCTACGTAAATAGAATTACGTATCCCAGTATGAGAAAAACACAAGGTAAAGTTTAAGAATATGGAAGAAAATATTTTTCGCAACGAATGATGCGAAAAGAATTTGGTGAAAGAATAGGAAGAAGATGTAGGTAATTTAATGATATAAAGACCCACGTGACAGGACGTCCCCCCTTAAGATATGGAAGCACTCCATGTCTACGTTATGGAATTAAATTTCCTATAACCGTAGCTTCGGGGTGTCTGTCTTCTTCCCTCTCATCTTCCCCCTCCATCTCTCTCCAATTCCTACTCGAGTCTACTCCCCCAAAGTTTCCTTCCTCTGGAATGTCTCCCATGCGCGCTTGAAAGAGCGTCGCCGCTTCTGACATTTTTGAAAGATTTCTTGTGATAGCGGTGGAATATCCCTGCCACTATCATCATCTTCGTCAGCTCTGGCGATCGTCAGGAGATGGTCGGAGGTTGGCACTGGTCTTTCCAAGTATCTCTTTAAGAGATTTAAATGGAAAACCTTCTCCTTTCCTTGAATAGAGATCTGGTAGTTAGCCTTAGAAATCTTTTTTCAGGACGGTAAACGGCCCTTGCCATCCGATCTTCAGTTGGTTGTTCTCGGTAGGGAGCAACACCAAAACTTTCTCTCCTGCTTCCAGTTCTCTCTCTTCCGCGACTTTCCTGTACGGTTAGCGTGCTTGGTGCGTGCTCGCTTAAAGTTAGTCGTTGCTAGGTCCCACCCTAGTTTCACCCGTTCCTTTAAAACCGACGCATATTTACTGGCTGAGACAACTGTCTCATCAGCCTTCTCGTCTGTCAGAGACTGAAGTAAGGCTTCAAGCGGGCCCTTAATGGGTCTGCCAAATAAGAGTGTAGCTGGCGGAAATCCTGTGGAAGTATGAGGAGATTCTCTGTAGCCAAATAATGCTGCAGGAATACAGAGATCCCAATCTCAGGTTTCACTTGTGCCAGCTTACTTAGCATCATGGTGAGGTTTCCATTAGCACGTTCCACGAGCCCATTTCCGGCCGGAGTATATGGCTTAGTGTGGATGTGCTGGGTCCTCAAGATCTTAACGATCTCATCCATCAACAGGTTTCGGTATGGAGATCCATTATCCCTCAACACTTGCTGAGGGAATCCCAACCGAGTGAAAATCTGCACGAGGGCTTCTGCGACATGCTTGGCATCTGCGCATGTTAGCGGGATAGCTTCTGCCCATAAAGTGCATGTATCGACTAAGGTCAGGATGAACCTGTTCCTTCTTTCAGTCCTTTCGAAAGGCCCTAAAATGTCGATCACAACCCGTTCGAATGGTGTTCCCATTATTGGCATTTCACCCATGTGGACTGGGGGTGTCCGTTGCTTGGGTGGCACACGTTGGCACTGGGCACAGGATTTGACATATCTGATAATATCAGTATTTACTCCTGGCCACCAATAATGAGTGGTTATACGTTGGTTTTGGGCGTTCTGTCCCATATTCCGCTGAAGGGAAGAGAGTGCCCCATTTCTAGGATTTGGCTTCTGTACTGTTTCGGTACTAGGAGCTGGTTGTAACCTTGGTCAGGCTTGCCCGTTCTCCGATAAAGTACGCCATCCTTAGAAAAAATGTCCCCCGTTGTCTGGGTTCCTTAGCCATGGGCAGTGTTTCCTAAAGCAGGGTGCCAAAGTAAGATCCACTCGTCGCGCTTCTTTATGTTCCATAGTCAACAAATTATGCGCTGGCTCCCGTTCTTTCTTGTGTTGCCCTCTTGTAGTTACTGCTGCCACAACCGGCTCTTCCGGTTTCCCAATACACACGTATCTCCCGCCAAGTATGACTGGGTAGATGGGATCCATAACAGCCGCTTTGATCACACCTCTGACAAAGTCAGAGTGTATCTCCACCAATGCGATGGGAAGCGCTGTAGGTGCATCACTCTTACGAACTCCACAAAGTTTGACGGTCTCTCCTGTCTCTTGACCGGGTTTAACCAGGTTTCTGGCAACAATGCAATCGTAAGAAAGCCCCGTGTCAAATAAATCAAGAAGTTTGAGAACCATTCAAAAGTAACAGTACCTCGCGTTGAGGGTCTATCCCCAACAGGTTGGGAATCACTGTCAATAATTCCGCCTTGCGAGACTGTCAATAAGCATCCGATGCGTTTTGGCTCGGTGTGCTCGGTCTGATCATATGTCCCGTGCTCAGGGGTTCTCCCTTTGCCACCTTGTCCTTTCTGGCTACGCTGCCATGTAGTTCGGTCGGGTTGATCAGACTGTTTGGGGTGGTTGGGGTACTTGTTCTTGTAGAACTTGGATTTTTTTCCGGAGGGGGGTTATGAGGTCCAGTTTCTCGGTGGTTATTTTGGTTAGAAGCCTGAGAAGATTGCTCTAGATTATGTTTTCGAAAATGCTCCTCTGTCAGTTTCCGCTTTGTGGCCGGTAGTTCAGCCAGCGCATTGTGATAACGCTCAGACTTTTCCAAAATGTCTTCAAGTTTTTCTGCCCCCTGCTCAGCGAGAAATCTCCGGGTATCAGCAGACAAAGTGTTCTTTATTTGTTCAGTTAGAACAAGTTCCTCAAGACCTTCATAGGTAGAGGGGAGCTGCGAAAGCTCAAGGCACTTTGTTAGATATCCCTTAAGACGAGATGAGAACTGATGAAAAGTTTCAGAATTCTCTTTCCGGCTGTTGCGAAACAGTTGCAAAAACTTGCGAGCGTTCATTTCAAAGCGCTCCAGTAACGCTTTCTTCAACAAATCATAGTTGTCTTGTTGGCTGCTTTCCAGTTTGGCGTAAACATCATACGCACTACTTTTTAGGGCCTGGGAAAGTTTCATATTCCAACGCGACCTCTCTAACCCGTACAGAGTTGCAATTTTCTCAAATTTTTCTAACCATGTGTCAATCTTCTCATTTGGACAAGGAAAAGATTCAAGAGTGAAAGACATAGCATTTAGTTGAAGAGATTGAGTGTTAGCAGGGTCAGTTAAGGAAGAATGAGGAGAAGACTCTCCATTGCTGGAGGTAGAGGCAGCCCCACGACTTTGGAACTCTAGAGCTTTAAGAGCCAACTCATGTTGTCTCTCCTTCTCTCTTTCCTCCTGCTGTCTTTCCTTCTCTCTTTCCTCATGCTGCATCCTGCGAATTTCCATTTCCTCATCCATCTTCTTCTGCTGTAATAGCCGGTCTTCCGCTTCCTTCCTCTCCGCTGCTTCTTCTTTCCTCCTTAGTTCTTCTTCTTTCCTCTCCGCATCATATCTCTCAAGTTCGTCCCTGACAAAAGCTTTCGCTTCTTCTCCTTCCAGTCCCTCCTCTCTCGCTTCGTCCCTGAGGAGTTGTCTAAGCTTTGCCATCTCGGCCATATTATGTCAGTGACTGAGACACGTGGAGATAGAAAATAGGAAAAAGAATAACCTGGTTCCTACCACTTACGAGAAAAAAAAACCCAAAAATTCAAAAGATGATATCCTTAACCCTGGGATACCTCCTCCAAAGTAAAATCTAACTATCGCTGCTATTATCGGCAATAAAGCACTTAATGCAAAACACGACTACGCCAACTAAATGGTAGTTAAGATAACTTCTGAAAAATAAGTTGCTACAGTGGAAAAGCAAAAGAATATTGCAAAAATTAAAGAGAAAAATAATCCCTTAATTTTTTAAAAATCCACTATAAGTTCGCCCCTGAAGTCAGATCGGGTAAGGGAGGGAATTAATCTGGACAAAAAGTCCGAAACACACTCCTTAACTTAGTTCAAACGCCGTTCTGCCTCAGTACCCAGTGAATGTTATACACTCACCACTTTACCAGCATTTAGTATTACAATCAGCAGTTAACATATATCCCGACAAAATCAACCTGTAACCAAAATGTATATTATTCAAAGATGCTGTGGAAAAAAAAAACTTATTAGTTTGTGTGGTCAGCACGCCCGTAAACAGATCGCTAGTCTAGGGGGTAATTATTTTTAAAAGATTCACAGTCACAAGACATCACACTCTTACTCTATATCAGAATACAGAATCTTAAGTACCAAATCCAGATAGACGAGTCCACGTTTGTCGTACTCGTCTTCCTATTCTAAGTTCAAAGACCGGAAACGAGTCCCCATTTGTCGTAGATTTTCGATAGGAGTATTAAGACTAGGGTTGGTCCCTTCTGAATAGCTTAGAATGAGAGATAGATACCGTGAGAGCTGGAGAAAAAAACCAATAGAATTTCCACACGTGAGATGATAGAATGTGATATAGAGGCTGTCTTTGAGAATCGAGATAATCTTCTCTCTCTCACCTTTCATCTACGACCGTTTTTACAGAGTCCGACAGTCTAAACCACAGATATATATATTACATAAATCTCTATCTACTCACGGGCACGCACATGCACGTGACGACGGTTAAACACACAGACGTGGGAAATCTATAACAATGAATATGAGTATATAGAACGAGCTGACCACGCACTGCTTTAGTTCAAGAGAGATTTTTATTATTATCATCAACAAAAATCTTCTCACAACACCAAAATTACATCAAGGAAAAACATATACAAATAGTCCTAAAATTTATGCAAAATGCTACAAGGATGATATCTCCGTTATGATCTTAGCTCTAGATTTAGCCCACAGCCCCGTTAAGAGAACAGATGATGGCCCAAAGAGTTATAGATACGTAGGGTTTAGGCTAAGAGTTTTTCTTCTTTTCTCGTAAATGTATGCACAGATTTGAATAATCTGATTTAACCTAAGAAGTAAAGAAACTCTAGCAAATAGTAACAAATTCTGCAGGTTAAACAAAAGAATTAAGACAGTACATGGGCGACAATCTATAACTGTAAAATAACACTCTGATCTGCGTACACTCATTCATTCAGCCATGGCCATGCAGTTATACTCACAACTTTGCTCGCAGCCTCTGGGAACATACTCAATTCTAGGACCTTCACACAGACCCAAAAATGCAGTCCTTGCCCAAGAAGTCCCCAGTTCCAAAAGACGTACTAAACTCTCAGGGAACGATTCCTTGGGTGTTCTAATTTTTCGAATGTCTGATTAAGTCACATAAAATATTGTCCAGGCACGAAAGTTAGCAGAGCACAATGTCATTAGCTTTGGTTTCTAGAATTTAAGGAATGTCGGATCGGTGTCTACTTTCAGGAAGTTACTATCTTTGGTCGCCACAGTACTAGTCAAACTCTCTGTCGGAATGTTTCTGATCTTCTTGTAATCTTCACGCCGCCCGGCAGAAAATCTACGTAGAGTTTATGGAAGAAATTAAGATCTGGTTCACTGGCCCAGTATTTATCATTACAGTCTTTGAGACCCCGTTAGTGGGATATTTAGTATTTCTGTCTAACTCTGTTGGCCTAGGCACTGTCAGATCAGGGTTACTTGAGAACCCCACGTGGTTCAAAATAAGGACTGTCTATTTCTTCACAAGTATTAACTCTTATTAAATGCTGGTAAAGTTCGGGTCACCCCAGTATTTCACTACATAAAATGGAAAAAGCACATATGAAATAATTATACATACTATGTATAAGGATATAACTTACATTTAAAACGGCAAGCCTACAGCTTGACTTATTATTTAAACTACCGGTGAAATAAGTTATATAAAATCGATCATCAGGAATTTAGGAATATGGTGCGTATTCCGTCACTATTCACTGATGTCGCATCTAGCGTTTATAAGTTTGTTATTATAAACCAGTTTCGTCTGAGTGTTAGCCGTTAAATTAAATTCATTATAGTTACATGTTTGTTACGCTAGAAATATAATTTATTCTGCTTTCCACTGTATGCGTCACTAGAAAAATAATACAAACCATAAATTAAGCACTATGTTCAAAAGAAACTAGTTAAAATGAAATGGGCGATTTAACGCTTTAAACACTTCACAAAATACTAGATAATAATATATTACCTAAAACACAGCACTACAGGATATCGCACATTAAGAATTATACGCTTATATTTATGGAAGTCTAGAAGTTCGACAAATTGTCGCAACAAACTAAGAACTTCGCTTATACAGCTCTACTCTTCGCGAACCACCTGTCTACTGCGATTTATTTAGAGAGAGAATGAAATTAAAGTTTCAAACTCGGGCCAATATCTTAAAATCAGACAAAGGGCCCCAACTATTTCGCCAAGCGAAATTATCTCCCCTTCTCTAACACCATGTGTCAGCTTCCCTCATGTCGTAACTGCCATGAGTGGCCTTGGCACCTTCCTCTCCCGAATTTCCATTTCTGAGCGGGGGAGGCGGTGACAGATCACACTTCCCGCTAGGAAATTTTTCCTAGAGCTACGTTTTCCCAGACTATATGTCTGCTCTACGCCGTGTAGGTGATAGTTTTAACGCCTACCTGAGCGATCAGCCCGAAGCAACCGCGCGTGTTCGCTGGAAAATTCAGACGACTGTCTGCCATTTCGGGTCTGATAGAAGCGAAAATCACAGCTTCGTTCACTGACATCTACGTAAATAGAATTACGTATCCCAGTATGAGAAAAACACAAGGTAAAGTTTAAGAATATGGAAGAAAATATTTTTCGCAACGAATGATGCGAAAAGAATTTGGTGAAAGAATAGGAAGAAGATGTAGGTAATTTAATGATATAAAGACCCACGTGACAGGTACCTGATTCTGCTGTTTGAGTTAAGGAAGGAAAAGGCAGTGAGTAAAGGAACTGGTCAACCCACCTCTCGGTGCTGGACCTAGTATGGTGAAGTCTCTAACACTCACTCCCCTACGGCAGTATCTGTTGTGGGACTACCTTTACCTTTTTAATTCACGTGTGCTATCACGTGCTGGCCTTCACAAAGCACGTGATACACTGCTTAGACAGCGCAGGCAACTCTGGCTCGGCCATGTCCGCTGCATGGAAGATGATCGCATCCTCAAAGATATTTTCTACGGACAACTGGCAGATAGCAAAGGAACAGCTGGGCGACCGCAGCTTGGGTTCAAAGACGTGTGCAGGAGAGACACGAAGACACTGGACGTAAATCCAGCAGCCTGGGAGGATGAAGCTGCCCCATCGCACCAAGTGACGATGCGCCCTAAAAAGAAGCTATCACAGCAAGCAGAAGAGAAAAGAATACGCTGAAATGAACACCAGGAAGAAAATAAGCTGAGGGCTTTTACCTCATTGGCGTATTCCCATAGTGGGTTATGACTGAAGGGGGCTACTATTATCACAGCTCTAATTCTCGATGACCCCCGTATAGTTCCAGGAGGTCACTGAAGAGACAAAGAAAAGGACTACTGTACCATCAGGTATGACGTACACAGTGACTAATTTGACGTCATACATTGGGCTGCCAGCATCATCTTGTAAAACAAATGACGTCATACTATGTCCAGTTTTTTTAAATGAGGTTACCAATTTTCTTCGTCGCTGCTTTTTTCCTTCCCTAACTCAAGAGCTGAGTCATTTACCCATTTACAATTGGATGAACTGGGGTGTAACGCTTCCAATCTTCGATCCCAGAACCCTATAATCTTGCCGCTAAATGAGAGCGTTCAAACCGCATAGCGAATCTGATGCTCACATCTTTCATACAAAGTAGTTTGCTTCTGGTATTTATGACTGTATCTTCTGCCCAGCCAATATTTTTTTCCTTTTTTTTATTGTTAGAAATTACTGAAACCGCATTCCCAGTGAAAACCTGCACGTATTTAACTGCCCTCACCACAGGAATGGATTCACTAGCTTTGCCCAACTTCAAAATGCTATATCTCAGCGAATATATAACGCATATGAGTGAAATTTTGTGTGTGAATTTGAAATGGTATAGACCCTATGAATTAAATTTTTCATTAAAATGCGGCCATTGATTTCAATTTTCGTTTCTTTGCGATATAATATAAAATCCTACTTGCCAACACACATCACACGCACACATATTGAAATGTCTGCAGTAAATTATACGACCTCATTTGCACATTTTTGGTTTATCAAGCAATTGGCATGATTTTTGAGTGAAATTGCGTGAAATCGCACTTCTTGAACACAAAATAGTTTATATCCGGTGCTACTCACACATTGTCAATCAGTGGCGTGTCTACAAAAAGTATTGTGTGGTTAACTAGGAAAATGAGTCTGCGAGTACATTTTATGACATTACAGCTAATCACAAATAGGATTTTTAAGTATTTCTGCAATGAAGCTACTCGTGGAAAACTATATCATTCTATTTCAAACCCACAAAAGAGGACTATTCATGCCTTGGGGATAATCAAACGATCATTGCACCTTCAAGATTGGATTGTGAATCATGTACTTCCTTCCTTGGATAGACCGTCGTGTTTGATAATGGACAATGCTTCATATCACAACGTTGTGGCACCAGAAGATAAAGTTCCTAATTCATCAAGTACTAGAGATGTAATAACGATTTGGCTGACCATAAACAACATTCCATTCAACGAAATGTCACTGAAGCCTGAATTACTTGGAATTGTAAAAAAAGACACAGCGTACAAAGATATTTCACATAGACAAGGCAATCCATGAACATGGTCACAAATGTTTAAGATTGCCTCCTTACCATTCTCACTTAAACCCAATAGAATTAGTATGGGCTAAAATTAAGGAACAGGTAGCAACAGAAAATAGAACGTTCAAATTAAAAGATGTTGAAATACTTATAAAAGCCGCCATCTCCAATATAGCCAGGGATTATTGGAAGAAATGTGAGAGCCATGTGTTACAAGAGGAAGAGGAATATTGGAAGAATAATGGTTTGTCCTTCATTCAGCCGAGATTGATTATCAATTTCTCAGAGACATCTGATTATGATTCGGATGAAGTTTAATTTCTTTAAAGATGACCTTACCGTTATTTACAAGCACATTAGAGGAGCAACGTTCCATTATGATATTTATGAACCGCAAAAAGAGGTGATACCCATTGAAATAATTAGATCAAGGAAGGTCCAGTTTGGTAGCGCATTAAATGTCAATGACAAACAATGTCACGAGTATCTCGCATGCAGATCATTTAAGAAATCATCTTCAACAGGTATTCATATGCAAACGTGATGGCCACATTATTGTAATAGTAGACACGCCTATGCCTAATCAATTCACAGAATCTGTGCATGAAGTGGTAAAATTTCTTTTCTCGATACACAATAATTAGTATGCCGACAAAGATCAAAGGATTTCATCCGTTTATGGGAACTAGACAAGATGCACAGATATAAAGTATATATTTGTTGGGTCTAACCCAATATAACATCGTATGCAAAAAATGGCATTAATACGTTCGACTGTTAATCAGATAATTACATTTGTTTGAGGGCAAAGCTAGTGAAACGTGCTATACCTTGTCCAGCCTCACTGGGACATTCTGTTTGTTTTACCTTGTTTGAAAACCATGCTCAGCGCTGCCACCAGCCAATTTGTCTGTTTACGTGGTCTCAAGCATTATACGGTGTTTTCAACAGATCAGCCTGGGATTTATATGAAGGAATATATGACATGAAAGTGTTCCTTAGCCGTCGTGACTAGACTTGACTGTTAGCTCTTACTAGTCTTGTGTACAAGATTCCCAGACGGGGTGATATTTCCGTACCGTTTAGTAAACAGTGGGGAAGTGAATTCACACAGTTTCGTGATCGCGGGAAAACGTGAAACCTTTTCCCGCTACCGCCTACTAAAGTAAACGCACGCGACGTCCCCGGCATCCTAATTGTAAACGATCTGGTGGTGTCGCTTCGGGGTAAAGATGCCTCAATAGACATGCACACAAGTGGGCTAAGGCTGTACATCAGGGCTTGGAATACGGTACATCCCAATCAGTCAGTAGGTCACAGGAAAAGATTTGGTAGATATGAAGGTACAAGGATGGCCCCCATGCTCCGTAAGGGACGAAAAAGAAAATAATGATGATGATGATACGAGAAATGGGGAAGGGGGTAACAATTTTGTGACGTGTGACGATGGGGGGAAGGGAGGTTTGAGAAAATGTGACGTCACACAAAAATAAGAGTCATACTAGCTTCTTAAATAAATTATGATTCAACTTGTATCAGCAATAGTTAACGTTTATTAGCAATAGTAAATCAGAGGCACATCTCCAATCCAACCTGCAAGTCTGGAAGGAAGAGCTGGAGAAGAGAGGGATGGTCATAAGCAGCTCTAAAACAAAATCCATGGTGATATCACGAGAAGATAGAAGACATCAGATTAAGCTGGGAGAACAGGTCCTGGAGCAGGTCGACCACTTTAAATACCTCGGAGCTATTATAGACCGAAAGGGAGGCATCAAAGAAGAGTTGGCCACTCGAAAAGCAGCAGCTGGGAGACTTTTTCAGGCCATAAATCGAAGATTCCTCAGCAAGAGAGAGGTTGGTAAGAAAACGAAGATGGCTGTATACCGCTCCACCTATGTCCCAGTCTTGACATATGGATGCGAGTCATGGGCAATGACTACAACCCATAAAAGCCAGATCCAAACCTCAGAAATGAGGTATCTGAGGAAGGTGGTTGAAGTAACAAGAAGAGACATGGTACGCAACCAGACGATACGTCAAGGCCTAAAATGCCACCCCCTACAGACCCAAGTAGAACAGTCCCAACAGTCGGCTACCACGACAAGCATGGGAAACAAAGAGCCAAGGATCCAGACCCCGAGGACGACCCAGAGTCCGCTGGGAGGACAACATTAGACAATCTTTGAAGGACCGAGGACTAGAATGGAACCAGGCCAGGAGGAAGACAGCCGATAGAATAGTCTGGCGCTCTCTCTTCCAAACCTCTACACCTCACGGTAGAAGGGGAACGACTAAGTAAGTAAGTAAGCAATAGTTAACTGTAATCAGCAATAGTTAACGTTTATTAGCAACAGTTAACTTTAATCAGCAATAGTTAACGTTTATTAGCAATAGTTAACTTTAGTCAGCAATAGTTAACTTTAATCAGTAATAGTTAACTTTTATCAGCAGTATAGTTAACTTATCCACAGTCGTTAACGTTTATCCGCAATAGTTAACTTTTATCAGCATTAGTTAACTTTTATCAGCAAAAGTTAACTTTTAGCAGCAATAGTTAAATTTTATCAGCAATAGTTAACTTTTAGCAGCAATAGTTAACTTTTATCCGCATTTGTTAACTTTTATCAGTAATAATTAACTTTTAGGGGTAATAGATAACAACTCCATCGTGGACAACCTATATCCTCTGTATACGGTATATAATTCTCTCAGGCGTGCTATCACGGACGACAGTCAAAAACTTTTCCCACCAAAGTTGCAGTCTGGAAATTATATAAAAGTCGTGCGCTTCTAGCCTATGCCCTAAACTGCACGATGCTCAGTATAACGTGCATCTTTGTTTTCCACCAAAGTTGCAGTTATCCTATTTATAAAATCCCAGCTTTTTCTGTCAGTACATAACTCTAAGGGAAGCAACTTTCGTTGAAAGTTAGACATTAATTGTATAGTTTCCCTTATATGTAATCTCTCTATAATAGTAACACTTACCAAAGAAGAATGCGTTAGAATTTGAACTTCCCATCGTTATGTGGTGACGGGCTTTTACACTATCTTATGACGGGCTTTTACACTAGTATTTAAAACAATGAATAGAAAACACACAGTAAAATGTCAAAAACCTACAATTCATGTTATTGTTATTACTTATTTGCTCTTTGATTGTTTCCCTGTGACAGGAAAGAGGATAAATTACATCCATTGAAAAAAAAAAACCAAAAACAACTTCAAGATAATTGTTTTTTTAAACTTCACAAAAATTGGTAAAATAACTTTCCCAGTTTTCTAAATGTGCTGCAGATACTGAAAGGTTGATACGTTAGCTTTAGCTCTTTCCCCGTCATTATTTTGACTGGTATATTTACTAGTTAATGTTATATTCTCAGCTGAAATATCGGACAGTTGTTAAAACCTTTAACTGGTTTAAATTATTTTTAATTATATATTTCTTTATTAAATAATGTAAAACACACCTTAGAACAAAAAAAAAGACTAAATAGATTGTGCTGTGTAAAATCAGATTAGAAAAAACAGTTACAGGTTATCACCATCAAGACAACAGTCTGAAGAGAAAGAAATGTATCGAGATTAAAAGAAGTTACGTCCAACACACAAATCAGAATCAACACAAATGTCAAGTTAGTCCGATTGTATGGCTCTGAAGATGGAGAACAACAAAAACAAGAACCAATAAGCATCAGACTTTCACTCCTTCTTCTTTGATACTTAGCCTCAGACTGTCAAAGCAGTCAGTGGCCATCACGGCTGGTGGCGTCTTGTAGAGCAGCAACAAATTGCTTCCACTTTCTTCAGTCGGCGGCCATCCTTCGTACAGTGCCCCAACTCTGGTTCATTCTTTGCATCTCAGCCTCCACAGTTCTCCGCAAAGTTGTTTTTGATCGGCCTCTCTTTCGCTTTCCCTCGGGGGTCCAAAGCATATGTATTCTTGTAATGGCATCAGGGTCCCTTCTGAGAACGTGGCCAACCCAACTCCAGCGTCTACCAGCTATGATGGCGTGCATGACCTCTTGGTTCCTCCGAATAAGTAGTTCTTGGTTGGTGATGGTATTCGGGTAAAAGATTCGGTGAATTTTCCTTAGGCACATTGTGTGGAAAGAGGACAGTTTTGACATTTCCTTCTCTGGTACTCTACAGCATTCCGCACTATAAAGAAGCACAGAAAGTACACAGCTATCATATAATCTTAGTTTGGTGTTTGTGACGATACGGTTGTGCGATCTCACGTCCACTCCGTCTGTATCACATTTTTCTTCATTTTTCTCTTCCTCTCACTCATCGCTTTTATTTGGCATAATTTTTGCCCATTCATTCATTATTATGTGGCATATTTTATGCACCATCTTTTTCTCTATATGCTGAATATAGTAGGGGAAAGTCTCTAACACTCCGCTCCCTACGGAAGTAATTGCTATAGGACTGTCTTCATCTTGTTTACCAGTCGTCAGACGTATTTACGTTCCGCCAGGTGAACGGTGGTATTATCGTAACAATACCCAGTCATCAGACCGGTCACCCACTTATCACTTTGAATCCGTCTGACCACCTTTGAAAACGTGTCGGTCCAACATTTGACCACAGTGAAAAGCTGCTGATCGTGTTGACACAAGCTTGTATTGTGCGTACGATGGAAGAAGACAACATTGTCTGACCAGACATCTGTCTGGCGGAGGCACGCAGATAAAGGCGATAATTGGATAACCTATCGGGGTAGACATCTTGGCGGAAGACATTACGCCAGGAAAACATGGTCACAATATTGTGGGAGGCAGATAAGTGCAGCCGGAACAATATTACGTCTTATTATAAAGAGGTCACGCGTGGATATTAACATTAATATTTTAAACACGCGAGGGGATATTTAAAACTTCCCCACCCAAACAGTGCTAGAGAGATTTGATTGGTTTGATTTGAGATGCCGGAATATGCAATGAATTTTATTGGAACATTCGGCAGAAACACCATCTGTGATTTGGACTGAGAATGAGAGATAAAATCTAGTGAACTCAGAAACACAGAACAGACAGCTTCGCAACTTCAACCGAGTAACTCCCAACAGCCAGGAAGAGAAGGATCGGACCTTGAATTCCTATATCAAAAGTGACAGATCGACAGTATCTGGGCAACTCTGAAACCTTAAGAGTAAACCCGCATATTTAAATACACAGGCTGTAAAACTTCAGGACCAGGACTTTATATATACAAGACTGGAAACCTAGGAATGGGATCATCAGTTATAAGCGAAATAATATTCCAGACCAAGTGTATCGCAGAACACCCGTTGAAGAGGAGTTACTAGTTTCCCAGGCCAAGTGATTCATAGAACACCGTCATAAGAGGAATTTCTCAAACGAAATTGATTCGAGAGCATATGCACCTAAATTGCTCGTGTCCATCTGAAAATCTGCGCAAGGAGATTGTGTATTCCCAAAAATTTGATGTAAGTTGTGAACATTTCTATTACAAACGTGAATTTAACATGTTTTCTTTCTGGTGGATATATTTGAGGCTGGCAACCTCAACATATGAAAATAGTATAGTCATGAACCACTACAGCAAGAGCTGGTGATTGTTTCTGACTTGTCGTGCGGCAAACCCGACAGCATAGCGACCCCAGACTCCGACTGGAGCAGTGATGAGTGATGACTACATCATATGTGCCTCCAGTGTAACATATTATCTTGTGAGATTTATGTACCTTTTTAAGTTGTAATTCAGGCAAATCATTATTCACGCACCCCAGACGCAATTTCCTAGTTAACACCCAGAAGGATATGGGTGAATTTTCATCATACTGCCTGAGTTAATTGTGTGCTCGGGAATTTAATTCTTCTGAGAGGTTAACATTGGTGGGTGGAGGGCATGACAATGGGCCTGTTAGTTTACGGCAAACAAATGTACTCAGCAGGCATTTGTTTCTTTATATTTGTCTAATGTTCGTGGTTACAAGCCAGCAGACGATTTTTGGTACTAACGCCACTAGTGTGAGAGAAAAGCAGCCATCATAACCGCCTACGGTGGAAGAGAGTGTGGAGAAGGCTTTCGTCATCACAAAATTGATGAACCACAGCTACAGGACTCACTCATACAAGCTAAGTGCTAACTAAAATGCACCAGCAAAAAAGGACATTTCAGTTAACCTTTAAGTATAAAGTTAAATTTCCACCTACATCTCAATGATCAGAACTTTATATCTATCCAAATTCCACTAATCTTTCCATATTTATTTTAACCTGTTAAAGACTTTTCACTATTAAATTTGTTACATGTTGTTCTAAAACTAAACAATAACAGTTGATTCAGTTATATGTATGAAAACAAACGTATGAGCTAGAATAATTAATATATCTATATATATATAAATATGACAAATAAGAGAAGACTCTAGGCAGAAATATGTCTCCGACTATATAAGGAAAAGACGATGGTCATATATCGGTCATGTCCTACGAATGCAAAACAACAGAATACCACTACAGGCGCTCACTTGGGTTCCTGAGGGTAAGAGGAAAAAATGAAGACCAAAAGAAACACTCAGAAGAACAATAATAAGAGAAGGAAGAACGTTGGGCCTAAATAATGTGCAAGAGCTAAGAGGAGTGGCGTCACAACGAACAACCTGGAGAGCACTGGTTTCTGCCTTATGCGCCGTGTTTGGTGCTTAAAGAATTTATTATTATTATTATATATAAATACTTAGACATATATTTATGCTAAACAGAGCTTACCCTATAAGAGGGATTTCTTTGGATTACACCAACTGGGGGCTTGAACGGGCTAAACCATTGCTTAAATCCTTCACAAAAGCGACGGACCAGATAATAAGTTAACAAACTAAGCAGCTTCTGTTCTTGACTTCTGGGAATATCGTGTGAATGCTCCCTTAAGGTAGAAGTATCATTAATCTTCTATCTACATCTCTGCCAAGAGTAATCTTGCGCGCCGGTAGATACCTTTCAAGCTATTGAGTTTTGGTCACTGTTGGACCACTACTGCAAAGCAGGGGAGGCAATCCGTGACAGTGTTTGTGGTGTACTGGGAAGACTTCCAGATGTTGTTAGCAAAGGCTGTTCTCGCTTTATTCATTCTGTTGTTGATGTCCTTGCTTGTTCCGCCGTCTGGTGTTACTATGCATCATAAGTATGTAAGTGTGCCTGTCTGTTCTAGCTTCTGGTTCCTTATTGTTATTGGCTCAGGATTACCCACATTGAGTGTCATGACCTCTGTCTCCTTCAGATTGATGTTCAGACCCACCTGCTGGCTACACTTATTCAGTCTATCTGTTTTTTCTTGGATGTGTTGATGTGAATGTGCGAGTAGTGCAGTGTCATCTGCATATTCCATGTCTTACAGTGTAGAAAATGTTGTCCATCTAATTCCTCTTGGACTGCGCTCTGTTGTCTGGTGCATCACCCAGTCTATGACTGTCAAAAATAAAGTTGTTGATAAGGGGCATCCTTGTCGTACTCCTGTCTTCACCTCGAAAGTTAGATTGCTTAACCCAACACTGCATGTAAAGTTAGAATAGAGGCTTTTTATAATGGAAACATTAGGAATTCCATATGCCCTCAGTATTTTCCATAGGCTGTCCCTGTGTATGCTTGTGACTAAACGGGGCGACCTCTATCGATCATTAGTTCTCTCCGGCAGTATCGGTACATTTGTGGTACTGATTTTTATTAGGTGTTGTCAATTATCGCACTTTTCTGTCTGTCTGTCTTTCTTTCTTTATTTTTTTCTGCTAAGTAGCAGATATCTGATTTTATAAAATCGCCCTGTAGGTGATAAATGTCACATTTGCAAGGAGTGCTACCCAGATTTGTGGTTATAGGTGCGGCCGACTAAAACTTACGGCTTAATTCACCGATAAGACCCGGGGTTGGCGCACTCATACAACAGATAACGAGATTACTGTCTGTGTGTCACATGTGGGCAGACAAATGTGATGTAATTGCTTCCGGTCCTTGGTTAAAAAGTAATCATGGATTTATTACATTTTAGACAATATGAGTCTACAAATATGTTTGTAAGAGTGTATAAAAGGCAACAGATGTCCATATTTGGTAATACGTGACCTTTGCAGGCACGCACCTTATTTCACGTGGGACTATTTTGAAATATCACAGCCTATCCTGCATGATTTGAAATTATTGGATCTTTCTGATTAGATTCATAACATCACTGGAGAGAATATAGGCTGACAATTTCACAGTTTTATTGCTCTGTGATTTGCACGCTCGCCAAGACATCAGACCTTCGCCAGAGGAAGAACTAGATTCATAATTCCTAATTGTTATCCGGACCTTTTATTGGAGAGCCAGATAAGACTTATAAAGCACAGGAAATCTCTTTCAAAATTTAATAAGGAACAACCGAGACTAGGAAATTGAAGAAACACGGAGACAGAAGGGGCAATCTATGTTAAAATTAAAAGAAATCCCAGACACGTGTTGTAAGAGAACGATTCGTCTCTTTTATTCATCTGTGCGACAAGTCTGTAGCCAGGATTGGCTAAGTTGGATTTAGATTTCATATTTTATTACTAACATGTGAACTAACATATATATGTATATATTACCATGTGAATTTTATTGTGTGAAACTCGCTATTGGATGTCAAAGTCATTTGGTACTGGCAACCTCAGTATCTAGAATGATGATTCATGAACCACCACTGCACGGGCTGGTGATTGCTTTATTGATAGTTTCGTAAAGAGAACTAAAAGCATAAAGTAGTTCCAGGTTCCCTATGGAGCATGGAGAGAAAGATGAAAAGAAATGATGTCCATTCTAAGCATAAGACTTACATTTTCAAAGCAGTGTAAATTTCCCTATAAACATACTCACTTTAAAATTAATGTAAGGTTTCGTGCTTTAAACCAGTGTAAATGTCCATGGGAAAATATTCATTTTAATTAATAGAAGTTTCAAACTTTTCCACAAGTGTAAATGTAAATGAAACACGAATGAATTTATATTGTGAACACTTTTCAAACAGTGGAAACCATGAAAACATACCTTTATGTTTGTCTAATATTAATTTACTGTTTACAGGCCTCGGGTTTCCCTTCCTTATGTGTTATAAATGTTTATACAATACCAAAAAACCTACCCTCTGTTCTATACTACTGTTCTTAAGTCTTCTATCGTTTACTAGACACAGTATCAAGGTCTTTGTCTTGTGTGGACTGACCTATATTGTATAATAGTGGAACGACAGAAATGATTGCGTCATTAATAGGCTAAGCTGCCCATTGTAATTTTACGGTGATGTGTCTGGTGTTTCGCACAAATGACCGGTCATCAAAGCATCATTTTTTGGTGATGCCAAGCTGGCCGTGAGGATAGTGTGATTCGCTTGCATAGCTAGGCGGTGTTGTCGCACGGAAGGTCCAGGGTTCGAATCCTGGGTAAGCCACTCACGTCTGTTGTTTTTCTGTTGTTTAGTGTTCTACTTCTTTATTTCTTACGAGTACCTTTATGTTTGTCTAATAGTTATTTACAGAATTAACGTGCTTAACGACAGCCAGCATTGTTTTCGCTTACCTGAATTTCTTGTGAAGACTCCCATATGATAGAAGCTTTACTACTCTTCTATCTTTATTTCTGCCAAGAGTAATCTTGTGTACAAATAGACTCAATTGAAGCATATATTCGATACTCTTGAGTTTGGTCACTGATGGACCACTACTGCAAAGCAGGGGAGGCAATACCGTCACAATGCTATCAAAAGCCTTTTCAAAATCAACAAAGTTCATGTATAGCTAGCAGTCTCTGCCATTCTGAGCACTGCTGTCTAATGTTCCTGATAGTCAATATATGATCTGCACAGCTTCTGTTCTTTCTGAAACCCGTTTGTTCTTTCCTCAGTTTATGGTCTACTATCGTGGTGGGTTTTGATGTTATGAAATGATGCTAATATTTTTCCTTAATGTACTGAATGAGGCCAGCTGTGAAGGTCCCTGATTCTAACAAATTTAGGGTTGAGTATCAGGGTACCTTTCTGCTACCACCTTATGGCCTCAAGCAGACTTATTCTTGACTAGTATGAATGATAGCTACGTCTAATGTCTAGGGATACGCAAGTGTGGTGTGATGGTACTTTAACAATAATACACCTCTACACAAACAAGTATTAAGGTCTATGATTAAGGAAATAACACCTCAGATAAATTTATACAATTAATAATTTTCTGTATGATTTATTTGGTCCTGAACCTAGTATTCTTCTGGTCAGGACTTTTAAAAATGAAAAGAATTCAAGATATATATATACAAAATGTAAATTTTAGACCCACAGGGACAAGTGTCCAAACAAATACTGTTAAATTAAACTAATAGTGTTACTAAAATCTGTCTATTACTGGTTTCTAACACTGGATGGCTGTTTGGGATTCTTTAATCACTCCCAGTCTCTTTACAATCTAATGTCACTGTTCATTTCACTATAGAAATATTTTATTTCTTGAATACAGAGGTATGCTGCTCTTATAGCTGATGTACTGTTAGGGTACCAGATATTTCACTTATCTGGTCCACTGGAACTGTCTGAATTCTTTCTGCCGAATGACCACTGCTCCAAAAGTAATAGGGGGGAAACTGGCGACCCCTATCACTACCGGACTCCAAAACTTCTCAACAGCTTTCACATAGAACTCTGGCACCGGACTAGTGCCAGATAAGACCCTGTAATAATGAAACAATGTCTCCTGGGTGATATCTTATTTAGACTGTGTTTTAAATACAAAAGAGCATACATAAGAAATAAAGAGCTGGGTCATATCCAATGGACCAATCCAGCACATCCATTCCACAGTGTACCAGTGTTGTTCACATGTCTCTCCTACAAAGGCGGCACAGCATCTGCAATAATCTTATTAATCTTTCTTTTCTACCATACAATGGGATAGGTGAGCTGTGTCCCTCTGGTCACCTAAGAAAACATTTTATTTCACAAAACATGTGCATTTACAAAACTGGCAATGTGTTTCATCTTAATTCCCCTTCAAGCCCTGCATAAATCAGCTTGGGACCTGATTACTTAGTCGTGATGGCAGCATCTCTCACTCACATTTTTAAACAAAATATATATGAACAATGTCGGTCTTATCAGAATTCAATGAATAAAACACAGGTACGTTGAATAGCAGATTCCAGATGTACTGCTGGCTGGACTATGATGCCTATACTTTCATATATATTTGCTTTATTAAGGCTAATCACTTTTCACAAAATTCACAACGTCCTACTCTCGGGACTATCTTCTACAAATTGCGTCAAGCCGTTGAATTTTCTTAATAATATGAAAGGCTTTGGCCAATGACCGAACGACAATTTTGAAATTCGAAATTAAAAGCAAAAACAGACTTGATTTTTGTGACACTACCAAGTTTTTTTCCTCTCTCCTTCTTAGATTTCTACTGCTAAATATATTTTGTGTTAAGCCATCCCATAATTTTTCTCCCCCTTTTTCTGCCTCTTTCTACAACAGACTACTTGTAACCTTTTCCTGCCTTTTTCAAGGACGCGTCAAAAAGTCACCGTTAGTGCAAGTCCAAACGAGCATGTGTTGGTCTGTCTGTACGAACAAATACAGTCTTTTGTCCATAACTTTATTTCTATCTGTCGGATTTTTGATTCGAAAGCATATTATTTATCAGGACAAGACCAGCTCTTAGACTAGCCAACATTTATGATCATAAACCTAGTAATAAAGAATTCAATATATTTTCCATTTTGGTGTTCGTTGTTTTCTAAGTTTCCACTACTTGAATGTTATAAAAATCGCCTCAGATCATCCTTTTTCCCGATATGAAGTAATTATGCGTGTGTGTATATATATATTTTTCCACAGTGTCTGTGGTTAGAAATGTATTGGACTAGCGGGGTATTTTTAAATTTTCAAACTTGCGACTTCGTTTTCGACACAAGCTAACGGCCTCGTCTCGCACTGTTGGCCCAAGTAGCTAATTCAAACCTCTAACACTTGACAAGCCGGCAGCAGGTGTCCGCTCTCTCAATCTTATGCGTTCGTGTGTTTTATTCTTTCTATCTTTCCTGGAACCCTACGCTAGTAGAATTTTCAAATTTTTATCGTTAACCCTTGACGGGCGCGTTATAAATGCTAATACTACCAATGCGGCGATAAGATTTCTCACTATGTTCTGTCTTGCTTAAATCAATGCGTTTTCTGGCGCAGGGAAGAAGACGCGTTACAACTTTTACTAATTATGACTTTATTACATATAATTTATGATTTTATCGCTGCATCACTGTACTTCACCACACATCTCCCCACCTAAGAACTTGCCTGATGCTAGTTCCAAACAGTGATACACATAGATAAAATCAACTCCCTACGCCTGCTGAATACTCTGATTTGGATCACAGGGATGCCTACTGAGGAAATCTGCACCCACGTTCAGTGACCCCGGAATATATTCAATGGTAAATTGATATGGCTGTAATAATAACGACCATCTTAATAATCTGGCATTTTCATGCTTGGCCTGTGATAAGAATACGAGAGGCTGATGATCCGTTTGGACCACAAATGTTCTACCATATAGATAGATCTGGAACTTTCGTATCGCCCAGATTAAAGCTAGACATTCTGTTTCGCTTGTTGAATAGTTTTGCTCCGCTTTGTTTAACTTGCGGCTAGCATAAGCTACTGGGTTCAGCTCTCCCTCTGGTGACGATGATCTTTGCAACAACGTAGCCCCCAGGCCCACATTGCTTGCGTCACTTCTCACCACAAATTCCTGACTCAAATCAGGTAATTTCAAGATAGGCTTTCTTGTAAGTTTTTCCTTTAACTCTTGGTAGGCTGATTCACATTGGGCTGACCAAACAATTCTATCAGGATTTCCCTTGCGAGTTAAATCCGTCAGAGGAGCACAAATAGAGTTAAAATTTTTGATATATTTCTGATAGAATCCACACAACGACACGAAAGATCTCACGTCTTTCTTTGTTTGTGGCCTAGGTGCTCTCTGCAATTTTTCAAGGTTCTTGGGGTCAGGGGTCATGCTACCCTGAAACACAGTATGTCCCAAGAACTCCAACTCTTTACAACCAATACAACATTTTGTTGGTCTAGCCGTCAAATTAGCCTCTCTTAGTCTATCAAACAGCATAGTCAAGGAGTTAATGTGTTCCTCAAATGTTTCTGTAGCAATGAGGATATCATCCATAAAGTTTGTGATGCATGGGTTATTTAGTGGATCCAAAAATTTTCGCATCATCCTAGAAAATACACTCGGAGCATTTTTCAACCCAAAAGGTAACATGTTGAATTCGTAATGTCCTTCCGAAGTGCTAAACGCCAAATAAGGTCTGACCTCAGGCTTCACTGGAATCTGATAATAGCTTGTGCTCAGGTCCACCTTCGAAAAATACTTTGCCTTGTTTAGCCTGGCAAATAATTGATTTGTGTCAGGTAATGGATCCACCTGATCCTCTGTGACAGCATTCAGTTTCCTGTAATCTATACACAGACGATGTTCTCCAGAGGGTTTTCTCAGCAAAACCACACTGGAACTATATGGAGATTCGCTATGAGAAATAATTCCTTCTTTTAATAGGTACTCAATCTCCTCTTTCAAAGCTTTCTCCTTGGCAAACGGGATCGTGTAGGCTCTCATACATATCGGTGTTGGGTCTACTAGTTTCATGTCATATTCTAACAGATTCGTGTACCCCGGTTTGTCTGTTAACACGTCCGTATGATCAGTCAGAACCTTTTGAACCTGTTCCCTCTGTTTTTTCGTCAAGTGTTTACTCACTTTTACATGTGCCGGTGTCTCACATGTTTTCAAGGGATACTCATGGGATGTGAGCGGTTCATTCTTCATCCCTGTTGCTATCGACAAGGACATTAAGTGTGTTCCTTCCTGGATTTCCCTGTCCAGATACTTCTTTAGAAGGTTCACATGATATACTTTCTCTTTCACTTTCTTGTCGATTTTATAATTTGTTCTAGACACCTTCTCTAGAACAGTATATGGACCTTGCCACCCAATTTGTAGTTTATTTTGGCTGCCGGGCAGTAGAAGAAGCATCTTCTCTCCCACAAATAATTCTCTATCCTTAGCTTTCTTATTAAAATAGGCAGCATGTTTTTTCCTGCCTTGTCTGAGATTATCATTTGCAAGTTTCCAGCCAGTTTTAAGACGAGTGGTCAGCTCGTTCACATATTGGTATGATGAGGTAACAGTCTCTTCTGCCTTCTCATCTGTCCAGGTCCTTAACAAATTACATATGGACTTTTAATTTTACATACTTATTTTTCCTGGCACTTGTCAGGTCCTTTACATTAGAAGCCTTATGTTGAGGACGTTTCTTCCTTGTGTCATCACACAAGAATCTACCACTACCTATTCGTTTCCTGGGGTTTTCTCCCCACTTTAAGTTCATTGTGAGAGATCTTCTTTCTCTTTTACTTTCACCCAGTTCACATAATTCCAACGAGGGATTGTCGGCTTATTCTGGGGTAAAATCACTCTTTGTACTCGACGCAGAGTTGCCATTCTAACACATTCAAGTGAAGACTGTGTGTGAAAAGGGGGTTCCCATTCCACCTTGTCTACATGATTAATTTTATTTTTCTTTCCATTTTCAGGCCTAAGTTTGCCCCGTTGCGTTTCTAGGTCCTGATTATTATTGTCCCCACTTGTGGATATTCCCTCATGAAATATGCCGCAGGCTTCGACAAAATTCTCAATAATTATCTTTTCATCTGGCCAATAATATTTTTGAGAAACCTTTTGGCAGATGGTACCTACTTTCTCGTGGTCCCCATCTTTTCCAACATGTAAACTCCGTATTACGTCTGCTCTAAACATCTTGGGAAGTACCAGTTGTCCGTGACCATTTGAACCAGTTCCGGCCTTCCTATATAACAATTTATTCTTTATGTAAAATTCTCCTTTGCTTGGAGGTGTATGGCAGTTACGCAATTTTTGAAAGCACGGCTTCAGTGACCTATCCTCAGCCTGTGCCTTCCTTATCTCTTCTGGATGAGTATTTATAGGTTCGTATTCTTCCTTTCTGGATTGTGATCTGGTCTGCACTGTTGCCATGACCAGAGGTCTCTTGGGAGCCCCAAAGAAGACATAACTACACCCCAATATCAGAGGGTAGATGGGTGCGTCGATCACTGCTGCTCTGATTACTCCTTCCACATAGCGAGTTTTCACCGTTATCCTGGGAATGGGAAGTTTCATAAGTGGTATGTCCGTGGTCGCACCTTGTATCTCCACTGTTTCGGTGGTATACTGATCTGGGTTCACCAAGTGCGCACTCACAACAGAATCAAAATCTAAGCCTGTATCATAGAGACACCTAATGGTGACCCCATTGCAGACTACATCCTCACACACTGGGGGGTGATAAGGTTCCTGCTGTCCAGTAGGTTTGTCCTTTCCTCCCTTGTTCCCCATCTTCATAGCAGCAAATCCAGAAGTTTTCTTATGACAAAATTTGATGTCATGACCTTCCCTCTTACACCATTTGCAATATAATCTACCTTGATGAAAAGGTTTTCTTTCATCATATTTCCTATCATTGAATTGTGGGTTTTTGTTTCTAAAAACATTGCGTGGCCTATCAAAATTGTGCTTACCTTTGTTCCTTTGATCTTTGTTATCAAATCTAGTAGAGTTTTGTGGGGCCTTAAAATTGTCAATCTGTTTCTTTTTATCGCCAGCTACCTCTGCCTGGGCTGCCTGATACCTCTCAGCGACATTAAGTAACTCACACAGCCTCTCTGCACCTTGTTCCATGAGAAACTTTCTCAAGTCTGGAGCCATGGACTCTCTCAATTGCTCAATAAGGATCATCTCTTTAAGATCTTGGGTTTTTCCCCAGAACAGTCCATTTCTCCAAATACGTCTCTAAACGTGCAGAGAACTGGTGATAGGTCTCACCCGACAGTAGTTTTGCATTCCTAATCTTTTTCCTGTAAAATTCTCCGTTCTTTTCTTACCTTAGCAAAAGAGCCTGCTTTAACATGTCATAATTGTCTTGGTCGTCTTTGCTCATCTTGGCAAACACTTCATAAGAAGTTCCCCTCAGCCCCTGAGATAACTTTAAACACCACCTTTCCTTCTCCAACCCATAGGTGGTGGCTAAAACCTCAAATCTAGACAAAAATGACTCAATGTCATCGTCCCTCTCAACAAAATGGTCTAAATGGAACCCCATAGCTGAAGTTGAGGCTCCCTGACTAGCAGTGGCATCGGAGGTAGAAGGGCTGGCACCATTTTCAGGAGCATGGCCTTGAAATTCGAACTCTTTTAGTCGTAGCCCGTGCTCCCTCTGTAATCTCTTCTCCTCCTTTTCAGCTTCCCTCTCTGCAGCCTGTTTTCTTTCCTCAGCAGCCAGTCTTCTTTCCTCTGCCTCCAACTTCTTTTCTTCAAATTGGAGCCGCTTTATTTCAGCCTCCCTATCCGCCTCAAATGCCCTAGCCTCTTTGTCAGCCTCAATCTGCAACCTTTTAATTTCTTTCTCAATTTCTAATTTTCTTTCTGCAGCTAGCGTATTATCTTCTCGTGCAATAAATGTATCCACCTCTGAGGTTACATACTGAACCAACTCTGTTCCATCCATATTCATCTCTTTTGCAGCCAGCACAGCAGCAGATCTGAACTTTGCTAGGTCGGCCATAATATCAATCTTTAAAATGATCTAATATAATTTTCCAAACTCTTAATAAACAGAGTACTAACTCTAACTAACTAGTTAACCAATTAATTAACCAATTACTGGCTCTCAACAGTCCATCAGCTTTTATTTTCCCTTTTAAATACTTTTATAACTTTTGGGGACACTAGTGCTACAATATTTAAATTACTAAACAACTAACAAGTTCAAATCCCGGAAGAAGAGACCCCAATTTATCGTACTAAGGGAAGTTCAAATCCCGGACAAGCCTACCAATTTATCGTGGTGGGTTTTGATGTTATGAAATGATGTTGATATTTTTCCTTAATGTACTGAATGAGGCCAGCTGTGAAGGTCCCTGATTCTAACAAATTTAGGGTTGAGTATCAGGGTACCTTTCTGCTACCACCTTATGGCCTCAAGAAGACTTATTCTTGACTAGTATGAATGATAGCTACGTCTAATGTCTAGGGATATGCAAGTGTGGTGTGATGGTACTTTAACAATAATACACCTCTACACAAACAAGTATTAAGGTCTATGATTAAGGAAATAACACCTCAGATAAATTTATACAATTAATAATTTTCTGTATGATTTATTTGGTCCTGAACCTAGTATTCTTCTGGTCAGGACTTTTAAAAATGAAAAGAATTCAAGATATATATATATATACAAAATGTAAATTTTAGACCCACAGGGACAAGTGTCCAAACAAATACTGTTAAATTAAACTAATAGTGTTACTAAAATCTGTCTATTACTGGTTTCTAACACTGGATGGCTGTTTGGGATTCTTTAATCACTCCCAGTCTCTTTACAATCTAATGTCACTGTTCATTTCACTATAGAAATATTTTATTTCTTGAATACAGAGGTATGCTGCTCTTATAGCTGATGTACTGTTAGGGTACCAGATATTTCACTTATCTGGCCCACTGGAACTGTCTGAATTCTTTCTGCCGAATGACCACTGCTCCAAAAGTAATAGGGGGAAACTGGCGACCCCTATCACTACCGGACTCCAAAACTTCTCAACAGCTTTCACATAGAACTCTGGCACCGGACTAGTGCCAGATAAGACCCTGTAATAATGAAACAATGTCTCCTGGGTGATATCTTATTTAGACTGTGCTTTATATACAAAAGAGCATACATAAGAAATAAAGAGCTGGGTCATATCCAATGGACCAATCCAGCACAACCATTCCACAGTGTACCAGTGTTGTTCACATTTCTCTCCTACAAAGGCGTCACTGCATCTGCAATAATCTTATTAATCTTTCTTTTCTACCATACAATGGGATAGGTGAGCTGTGTCCCTCTGGTCACCTAAGAAAACATTTTATTTCACAAAACATGTGCATTTACAAAACTGGCAATGTGTTTCATCTTAATTCCCCTTCAAGCCCTGCATAAATCAGCTTGGGACCTGATTACTTAGTCGTGATGGCAGCATCTCTCACTCACATTTTTAAACAAAATATATATGAATAATGTCGGTCTTACCAGAATTCAATGAAAAAAAAACACAGGTACGTTGAATAGCAGATTCCAGATGTACTGCTGGCTGGACTATGATGCCTATACTTTCATATATATTTGCTTTATTAAGGCTAATCACTTTTCACAAAATTCACAACGTCCTGCTCTCGGGACTATCTTCTACAAATGGCGTCAAGCCGTTGAATTTTCTTAATAATATGAAAGGCTTTGGCCAATGACCGAACGACAATTTTGAAATTTGAAATTAAAAGCAAAAACAGACTTGATTTTTGGACACTACCAAGTTTTTTTCCTCTCTCCTTCTTAGATTTCTACTGCTAAATATATTTTGTGTTAAGCCATCCCATAATTTTTCTCCCCCTTTTTCTGCCCCTTTCTACAACAGACTACTTGTAACCTTTTCCTGCCTTTTTCAAGGACGCGTCAAAAAAGTCACCGTTTGTGCAAGTCCAAACGAGCATGTGTTGGTCTGTCTGTACGAACAAATACAGTCTTTTGTCCATAACTTTATTTCTATCTGTCGGATTTTTGATTCGAAAGCATATTATTTATCAGGACAAGACCAGCTCTTAGACTAGCCAACATTTATGATCATAAACCTAGTAATAAAGAATTCAATATATTTTCCATTTTGGTGTTCGTTGTTTTCTAAGTTTCCACTACTTGAATGTTATAAAAATCGCCTCAGATCTTCCTTTCTCCCGATAGGAAGTAATTATGCGTGTGTGTATATATATATTTTTCCACAGTGTCTGTGGTTAGAAATGTATTGGACTAGCGGGGTATTTTTAAATTTTCAAACTTGCGACTTCGTTTTCGACACAAGCTAACGGCCTCGTCTCGCACTGTTAGCCCGAGTAGCTAATTCAAACCTCTAACACTTGACAAGCCGGCAGCAGGTGTCCGCTCTCTCAATCTTATGCGTTCGTGTGTTTTTTTCTTTCTATCTTTCCTGGAACCCTACGCTAGTAGAATTTTCAAATTTTTATCGTTAACCCTTGACGGGCGCGTTATAAATGCTAATACTACCAACGCGGCGATAAGATTTCTCACTATGTTCTGTCCTGCTTAAATCAATGCGTTTTCTGGCGCAGGGAAGAAGACGCGTTACAACTTTTACTAATTATGACTTTATTACATATAATTTATGATTTTATAGCTGCATCACTGTACTTCACCACATCTACTGCTTTTGAAATTCTCTGGATAATTATCCTGCCTAGTATTTTACTGGAAACTGAGAGGAGAGTAATTCCACTCCAGTGTTGCAGTCTGCAAGGTCGCCCTTCTTGGGCAATTTGACAATTATTAATTTACTCCATTCTCTCACTTTCCCAGACCGGGTGCGTAAAAATCTTGATCCTACGTGTAAGAAATGGTTGTTTACAAATAGCGACGGTTGTTGCTAGCAGACGCGAGGGAGTAAATAATCGACATCAAAAACGTAGTTTTCCATGCGTTGTAGCAACGGATATAACGAAAAAAGTAACTAAAACTATCAACAAAGTCAGTCTTCCATGGTCCATCGTCCGGACTAGAAGTCAGAGTCTGTCCGCACCATATAGAAAGTGTATCCAGCGAAAATATTAATTGGCAAAGACGCAACGGAGTTCTATATACACGAAGTGATCACGCTCTGTTAAATCGACAGATTTATCTGCCGAACTCAACATGAAACTTTTCAACCAAGGGAATGTGAGTATTTTTGGTTTTGCTCCGTTATGATGAGACTGTCCACGACTATAGTATTAGTCGACATGTTGGTAGTATAAGTTCCTACTTTAGGATCCCGTTATCAAGATTCTCGAAGAGATGTAAGCTAGTTAAAACCCTAAACCGGGCGGAATAGTGCACTAACTATGAATAAGCTCCAGATAGAGTTGTCACCGGGACAGACATACAATAGAATGAAGACTCTGGCCATTTTCGTAAAAACAGCGATTTCGAACCTCGACCCCTGATAAAGGAAGGTAATATCGTTTTAATCGGCGGAAAGAAGTCCATGAAAAGGCTCTACCATGTATAGTATTTGAACCACGTTGAATTTTTGTACAAAAACATCCTGTCACCTTGTCTTTTCATACTCCTCATGGACGAAGTCATCAAGGCATATAAGGAGAGAACAAGAAAGTATTCAGTGGGGTACTGGAAGATGAGACAGGTATGTATTTCAGAGCTGGCATTTGCTGATGATGTTGCCGTGATTGCTAAATCAGAGGTACATCTCCAATCCAACCTTCTAGACTGGATGGAAGAGCTGGAGAAGAGAGGGATGGTCATCAGCAGCACTAAACAAAAACCATGGTGATATCACGAGAAGAAATAAGGCATGAGATTAAACTGGGAGAACAGGTCCTGGAGCAGGTCGACCACTTTAAATACCTCGGAGCTGTTATTGACCGGAAGGGAGACATCAAAGAAGAGTTGGTAACTCGAAAAGTCTCAGCTGGGAGACTTTTTCAGGCCATAAATCGAGGATTCCTCAGCAAGAGAGAAGTTGGTAAGAAAACGAAGATGGCTGTATACCGCTCCACCTATGTCCCAGTCTTGACATATGGATGCGAGTCATGGACAATGACTACAACCCACAAAAGCCAGATCCAGACCTCAGAAATCAGATATTTGAGGAAGGTGGTTGAAGTAACAAGAAGAGACATGGTCCGCAACCAGACGATACGTCAAGGCCTAAAATCCCACCCCCTGCAGACCCAAGTAGAACAGTCCCAGCTAAGATGGTTTTGCCATATCTGCAGAATGGGAGAAGATCGGCTACCACGACAAGCATGGGACGCTAAAAGCCAGGGATCCAGACCTCCAGGACGACCAAGAGTCCGCTGGGAGGACAACATTAGACAATCTTTGAAGGACCGAGGACTAGAATTGAACCAGGCTAGGAGGAAGACAGCCGATAGGATAGTCTGACGCTCTCTCTTCCAAACCTCTACACCTCACGGTAGAAGGGGAATGACTAAGTAGGTAAGTAAGAGAAGATAAATGATACAAACGACTTCTTTACTCAATGACTTCAGAGTTATTTTGAATTATATTCCTGAGATGCAGTTGATGTTTATTTTACGTTTTAATTCACCCACGTTTTGATGTTGCCGCGTGAATTCCACGTACTACCACTATCAACAATGCATGAATTAGTGATCTGATACTTCAAAAATTCAACATGTCAACAAATAAAGAAATTGAAAATTAACAAGTTCCAGTGAGTTCTAGTGAGGTTAACCTGCCCGGATGATAAATGATGACAACCGAAGTACTAAAAAGATGAACTTACGCTATACGAATCACGCAGCCCTGAACTTAGCGAAACAGCCAGTTCAGTAAGTGGATAAAGAAATTCTCTGTAGCAGCCCTAGTTAATTAAACCCATCGTATCGCAGACTGCGCCTAAGACTCGGCCACTGCTACAGTGGTTCTAATAGTTCTGCTGCTAGTTCAGGGTCTGCCTTGAATAACTCAGCATTTAAATTGTCGTGACCAGGCGCTTTTACATTCTTTAACCTTTTGATAGCTGTGATGATTTCTTCTCTTCGTGGAATGTCTGTATTTATGTCTAGGTCACTTTCAGCCTGAGGAACATTCAACTACGTCTCTGGTGGTTCCTTATTCAGTGTTTCTCTGAAGTGCTCTGCCAATTTTGTTTCCTGCCCCTGTGCTGTGGAGATGAGATTTCCTTGCTTGTCTCTTACTAACGGTATATTGTTAGCACCTCGTTTTCCGCTGATTATTTTAGTTATTTTATATACTGTGCTTTGTTCATTTCTCAGTGCTGCCTCTTCTGCCTGCCTTTCAAGGTCATCCAGAAATTTCCTTTTGTTGGCACGGGTTTGACGTTTTACTTCTTTGTCCATCTGACATTACTGTTCGCTATATGTTTCCTTTAACCTGGGAGACTTTGCTTATGTTTTCTTTCTTTTCATTTCTTTTCTCATCGCTATGGTGTTTAACGTTTCTGGTGTTATGCAATCTTGTCTCTTTCTTTCCTGGAATCCCAAGCATGATTCGCTGCTTTCCTTGTATATTGTTTAAATGATGTTGAATTTCTGGTCAACATCATCAGTCGCTATACTTTCCTGGCTTTTGGCAATTTGATATCGTCTCTTTACATCAACCACAAAAGCTTTTCTGGTGAGGAGGTCCTTGAGTTTCATGATGTTATATCTTTTCTGTTTGATTGATATTGGTCCAGCAGCTCTGAGTTGCAATTGGTCCAGCAGCTCTGAGTTTCACCTTCTGTCTTGCTACTACAAGGTGATGATCACTTTCGACATCTGCACCTCTTCTTGTAAAGCATACCTCCATCTACCATTGATCATAGTAAAGGCAGACATGCATTCAAACTTCTGAAAGAACCAACAAGCTTTTGTCTAACCCCTATCCGCACAGACCAGTTCAGCTTGGTTTAACCTACCAGGAGTAAAACTCCCGCTGCCGCTGTCATAGCTCTGGGGGTTGTCAGGGTACGCAAGCTGCCATACCGCTACAAGGTATAGGTACCATTGATGGCAGTCAGACTGTCACAGATGGGGAAAAAAGTTTAGCCTCGAATCAGATACTGCCGTAGGGGAGTGAAGTGTTAGAGACTTCAAAATACAAAATCAAGCTTCAGAGGTGAAGCAACCACTACCCCTCCTCGCTGCCTTTGCTTGTCTTGGCCGAAGAGTAGAGTCAGCAGGTAGCCATTTACAGCTGATGGACTGTAGCGTGACGCCACCGTGTTTCCAGCCCGCTACCTTTGCCGCGAGATACCGGCCCTCTGACCACGGACGCTCTCATAAATGGGTGCTTGTCTAAAATAGATGGATTGTAGACAAGACCACTAATGTGGAACTGATGACACGAAACAGACGAGCACCAGAAGAACCAGACATGAGAAGTAGATGCTGGAGATGGATATAACACAACATTGAACAATCATGCTGATAGATTGACCAGGCAATCCTGGTTCTGGAACCCCCAGGGTAAGAGAACGAACGAACGAACGAACTTTATTTTCAAAGGGTAAAGAATTGGGCGCGGAGGCCCGTCTAACATTCTGCCCTTCCACTCTCATTTATCTTGCATACTATATCCTTTCATTCCCACATGTTACTTTAAGCATTAATTTAAAGGCATGTAACATTATAAAGTTAACATAACAGCATTCATTTACAGTATGCAAGCATAATTTAAAAAAAATGAGTCGGTTTTTTTTTTTGAAACAAACAAGCTAGTAATTGGGGGAAAAAGGTAATAATAAAATAAAATAAATAAAACAATAAATAACAATAAATAAATTCTGTATACCGACACTCACTCATGCGGTCAATCCGTCTACAATTAATCTGTATTTTTGAATGTGTCACAATACAAAAATTACATAAACACATTCTCGCTTATGTCCATACATTCTTGGTGGAAAATGAAATAATAATAATAACACTTTCTTACGCACTTCTGTGGCAGGAAAAGTCTTTTAGCAGTAAAAAAAAAAAAAAATAAAAATAAAAACAGTTCCCATTTCTAAAGTACAGTGGTATGCGGGTACATTCTCACGACTCACATTTCTAAAGTACAGTATTATGTGGGTACATTCACACATACATTACATTATATAATAATATTTTAAAGTGAATATAATAATGATATTACATAAATATAAAACACATTATTCACACATAAAAACGAGCGGAAGAGGAAAAGAAATGTTGACCTATGGATGAGATGTTGACAGGCAAATGCTGTTTCTATGGGGGTAGATAACACTGAAAAACAACATTTTTCTTTCTTATATAAGAATAAGTGTTCTTAGGTCAGTTTCTTGCGCTGATTTCAAATTTGAAATCCGTTTATCTCTATCACGTCAGGTTCTTAAGATATTTGTGAATAAATATATTTTTGGGAAACCGTTATTTGCTCCGTTTCATTTTTACTATATAACTTTTTTAAAATTAATAAAATGCAAAATAATTCTACTTTTTATACTGCTAAAAGATGCATGACATATGTTACGTTATATTTCAAATAGTTATTGTATTTTGAAATAATTCTGAGTGAAATATGGCTTCTAGAAGTTGTAGAAATTCGGCTGATCTGTTCTGTTACGTGTGCGGATATTTTACCGATCGTGTTCACCAGAAAAACTTTACAACATTGCTAAAGAAAGCATATGAACTTTATTTCGATTCGAAAGTTGATGATGCAAATAAATCTTGGATGCCAAATGCAGTTTGTTCGACTTGTGCAAATACATTGGCAGGTTGGTTACGAAAATCGCCGAAGCATAAGTTGATGCCTTTTGGAGTGCCAGTAATATGGCGTGAACCGATAAATCACGCTACTGATTGTTACTTCTGCTTGTAGCGAGATTTGGTAAACACTTGCTTGGTTGTAGCGCGACACGCCCACGCGACACCCACACACACCAGCGCAAGGTCAGCGCTGCGGTCTTTCTTTGAAGTTGGTAGACAGCGGAAATGTGACTTACGGTTAAAAGCCATACAGTATTACTGAAGAATGAGGAAATAGCTATATAGGAATGTATGGCCGACTTTAAAAGTTTGCATTTACTGGACATTAAATTATTCACTACAGGAGAACGCATGGTTGGAATAATATTAAATAAATATAACTCAACAAAGGAGATAGGCTAGGAATTATATCCAAAAGGATATTATTCAAATATAAATAGTTTTAAAGATAATTAATATTTTTCACCTTCATCACATCGGCTAAAAGTTAGCTAATAATCTTTAAAAATTTATTACACTAACAAGCCTCAACGGAATTGTATAAAACTTATATGTAATGAAAGCCCCATATGGGGAAAAGGAAATGATATATAGGAAGGAAGGAAGGAGATAAGTGTGTGAGTGACAGAAGAGAAAAACGAGTACAGGAAAAGCACAGATTGTTTCAAATAGCTTCAAAACAGGAGATGAAACTAAAATCTTTTGGGGAATTTGGGAGCTGCTTTCTCGTACGCGCGAGAGACTGAAATATAAGGACAGAGCGGCGCATTGTAAATCACACACCAAATCCAGAAGCCAGAGTGAGAAACTGGAGGACAACCTCTGCAAGAAAAGTTCTATTTTCACGCTGCATGCAGGGCAGATTAAGTTAAGCCAATACAGTCTCACCGTGAGCTTATTAATCCTAAGAGGGTATGTAAGTTTATTAAAAATATATGTATTACTAATATCATTTTATTTCAGATTTTATTTCTGATTGATTGTAGCAGATATAATAAAAAAGGGAATGACGCTAACCAGAGATAACCTTCACCGGCATTGTCAGGAAGCATAACCATTAATTGGTTAGCCAAATATATTATGGCTAATTCTTGCCTGGAAGCTTACGACATACCAGCAAGTACATAAGTGACTTGACATCCATAAGTGGAAGGCAAAGGTTATATCGTACCCATGTATCATAACATGTGATTTATTCATGTATATTGTTAATTCTGCACCTTATACATTATCTTATCATGCTATCTCTGTAATATACTACCATGATTCATTCATTTACATACAAACACTGAAGACATGGTCGCATCATGAACAGCAGAGGGTGGTGAGATTGTTAGAACAATGGCCACCTATTACTTCTTGTTCCAGGTTTTTATGATCAATGTTTATGATCATTCCTGATCGAGAAACTAAAGACTTGAAGAAGTTGATCCAGCTCACTGAAGCCTAGAGGTCAACCAAACTTCAACACCTTAGTCCCCCGTAGTTATAGGGCGGGCTGAAGGAAAGTCTTCCGTACTCCAGTGTGTCGGAGGAACCTCGAGCAGACGTGGATAAAGTTGAGTTTATATATTTCCATCCAACAAATCCTGTGAGCAGTTCTAAAACGACTTTCTAATGATGAAAACTAGATGGCAAGAGATAATGTGACAAACTTGTTTTATAAATTCAGTGGAAGATAAATCCAAGACTTTTTCTATTAGTTATTTTAATTTGTAACTGTAAATAATCATACATTTTACCATCTTCCAACACCCATTTATCATTACAAGAATATATAGATGTACATAATAAATTGGATAATTGTACTCATTTGACTTGTTAAATTTTTAACTGTTAAATTTTGAGTTACTTTTTCTAATTTAATTATAATATCACATAGGGTTACGATAGCGAAGTAGCATCTTATACTTCTGAAGCCTAAATCTATTGTCCAGCTCAGAGTATTCACAGCTGTAACTCACTTGTGATACCAGTGTACTTCTCGGGCACTGGAACTTCATACTTTCTGGAGAGAGATTCTACTTCTGCTCTACCACTACTATCATACTAGGAAAACCTTTCGCTACATTGGGGGCTCTTTCGCGGGATATTATTTTGTATCCTGGGCCACTATCTATGTATTCTTCTATCTTGAGCCACAAATAGTTTGTAAAAATAAATTTTTTTTTTTTTTTGGAAAAAATTCTAAAAACTTAGAAATTTGTTTGTAATAGTAGTACCATTGAGTACGAAGTAAATAGGAAACGCTCACAAGGTTTTAAGGATTTGTCTTGTTCAAAGTAATTAATTGATTTTAATTAAGTTAGTTTGTTAGTGAAGATAAAATTATATACCCTCTGGTAAGTAAGCATCATGGCTGAATTGGTGAAGTTTAGAGCTGCGATTATGCAGGAAGGAAAAGACTTGGGTATGACAGGAGATGCTCTAATTCGATATATCACAACTGAAGTGGATAAATATTTAGATAGAGAGACCAAAAGAATGGAAGTTGAGGCTGAAGCTAAGAAATTAGAGGCAGAAAGAGAGACCAAAAGAATGGAAGTTGAGGCTGAAGCTAAGAAATTAGAGGCAGAAAGAGAGACTAAAAGAATGGAAGTTGAGACTGAAGCTAAGAAATTAGAAGCAGAGAGAGAAGCCAAAAGACTGGAAAGAGAAGAAAAGAGACTAATTTTGGAAGCTGAAGAAAGAAGGTTACAAAGAGCGCATGAGTTAAGTTTAAAGGAACTTGAACTCCAGGGAGCAGCTAGCAATCATGGTGCTAGCTCACCTCACTCTGAGAGTAGCTCCAACCATAGCGCGGCAAATGGAGCCATGAGTTTCCACCTGGATCCATTTATTGAAAAAGAGGACGCCATTGAGTCGTACCTGGATAGATATGAGAGACTGGCCTCTACCTATGGATTGGAAAAGGAAAAATGGAGCGTTAAGCTATCTCAGGGGTTGAGGGGAGTTTCATACGATGTTTATTTAAAACTCTCAAAAGAAGACCAGGAAGATTATGAAATCTTAAAACAAGCTTTACTGGTCAGGTACGAAAAGAATTCTGAATCTTATAGAAAGAGATTCCGAACTGCTAAGCTACTTCCAGGAGAAAACTATCACCAGTTTTCTGCCAGATTGGAAACTTATCTGACAAAATGGATTAGCTTAGGAAAGTGTCAAGATATAAAAGAAATGGTCATGATGGAGCAACTGAGAGAATCCATGCCTCAAGAAATGAGAAAATTTCTTATGGAACAAGGAGCTGAGAGATTGGAAGATATTTTAACCATGGCTGAAAGATATCAAGCAGCTCAGTCAGAAGTATCAGGAAATAAGAAGAAGCAGGGTGAGAACTTCAAACCTTCACAAAACTTTACCAACTATGAACACAGGGACAATTCCAACAAGAACAAACACAGAACTGATTATAAAGACAAAAACCCTCTAGGATCAGAAAAGAAACCTCCAAGAAAGGAAGGAAAGTGGTGTAAATCTTGCCAAATGAGTAACCACAATACTGCGGAATGCAGACGGAAAAACCCTCCTCATCACGCTGCATGCCTTACAACAGAGAACAAGGGAAGGAAGGACCTGGCAGATAGTCAGAATGACCTCCATCATCCCCCTGTCTGTGAGGAAGTGACCTTGAATGGCACCCAAGTACTGTGCTTATATGATACAGGCTTGGACTTTGACTCAGTAGTGTGCTCTTCTCTGGTGAGTCCGGAACAGATAACCACAGAAACAGTGGAAATCAGAGGACCAGTCAAGGGAGCAGGAACCATGACACTGCCCATAGCCCGAATCAACATAAGATCTCGCTATGTGGAAGGAGAGATCAAAGCAGCAGTGATGGACAACCCTATCTACCCATTAATACTGGGATGTAGATATGTCTTTCTAGGAGAACCTATAAGACCCATAGTGATGGCAACAGTCCAGACCAGGGCAAGCTCTAAGAAAGAGGAGGACACTATCATCAATACTCATCCAGAAGAGATGAGAAAGGCTCAAACTGCTGACAGTACATTGAAGCCTTGCTTTGGCAAATTACCTAAAAGCCATAACCCTCCAGAGAAAGGAGACTTATATATGAAAAAAGGCCTACTATATAGAAAAGCTGGAACAGGACCAAAAGGACATGGACAGCTTGTAGTGCCAAAATCATACAGGGAGCAGGTTATGAAGCTAGGACATGCTATACCCTTCAGTGGACATATGGGAATAGGGGCCACTGGACAACGGATAGCCTGTCACTACTTTTGGCCAGGGATCACAGAGGACATAAAGAGGTATGTGAGATCCTGTCCAGAATGCCAAAGAGTAGCTCCTAAACATAGGACTGCACCAGCAACACTGGGAGAAATGCCCATCATGGGAACGCCCTTCGAACGTGTTGCCGTGGATATTGTTGGACCCCTCAGTAGGACCAAGAGAGAAATGCATATATCTTAACCTTGGTCGATACTTGCTCTATGTGGGGAGAGGCAGTAGCAATGTCATCGATAGATTCGAAACATGTGGCAGAGGCACTGTTAACAATATTCACCCGATTAGGTTTCCCACATCAAATATTGACTGACAATGGTTCTCAGTTTAGGGGAAAGCTAACACAAGAAGTATTCAGGTTATTTCAAGCTAGACATTATCACTGTAGCCCGTACCACGCCCAAGGGAATGGTCAAGTAGAGCGGTTCAATGGCACGCTCATTTCAATCCTTAGAAAGTTGGCTAGTGAGAAACCTGAAACTTGGGACACATACTTACCCTCAGCACTATTTGCCTATAGGGAAGTCCCACATAACTCCACAGGATTGGCTCCAGCTACATTGTTGTTTGGACGACCAATCAAAGGTCCACTGGAAGCATTGTTGCGGACATGGACTGATGAAAAAGCAGAAGAAACCGTGACTTCTTCATACCAATACGTCAACGAGTTGACATCTCGATTGAAAACAAGTTGGAAACTGGCAAATGATAACTTGAGACAGGCCAGGAGGAAGCAGGCTGCTTACTACAATAAAACAGCAAAAGATAGGGAACTTGAGGTGGGAGAAAAGGTTCTGTTACTGTTGCCCAGCAGCAATAATAAATTGCAAATTGGATGGCAGGGACCCTACGTCATATTGGAAAAACTTTCCCGGACCAACTATAAGATTGACAAGAAAGGAAAGGAGAAGGTGTATCATGTCAACCTTCTTAAAAAGTATTATGACAGGGAAGCATCAGAAGTTGCCCATATCATGACCCTGGCCATTGCAACAGAAATGCAGGATGAACCAATTTCCTCCATGGAATACCCCCTATCAACTACGGAAAGCTATGCTCAGGTTAATGTGAGTGAACATTTAACTCTTGAGCAGAGGAAAAAGGTTCAGGAGGTGTTAGAAATCCATGCTGATGTACTCACAGATAAGCCGGGGTGTACTAATCTGTTAGAGTATGACATGACGATTACTGACCCTACACCAGTTTGTATGCGGACATACCCTATACCTTATGCTAAAGGACAGGCACTCAAGGATGAGATTGATTATCTCTTAAAAGAGAAAATTATTTTAAAGTCTGAATCTCCCTACAGCTCAAGTGTGGTGCTATTAAGGAAGCCTAGTGGTGAACACAGGTTATGCATTGATTATAGGAAACTAAATGCTATCACTGAATCTCAGGTAGACCCATTACCTGACACCAATCAGTTGTTTGCTACATTGAGTAAGGCTCGGTATTTTTCAAAAGTAGATCTAAGCAAGGGATACTACCAAATACCAGTGAAACCAGAAGTTAGGAAACTGTTAGCCTTTAGTACACCGGATGGACATTACGAGTTCAATGTACTCCCATTTGGTTTAAAGAATGCTCCAAGTATCTTCACCAGAATGATGAGGAAATTGTTGGAACCATTACAAAATCCTCATATCACCAACTTCATGGATGATATTCTGATTGCTACCACTACATTCGAGGAACACGTAGTAGCACTCTCCATGTTGTTAGGTAGATTAAGAGAAACGGGATTGACAGCACGCCCAACTAAGTGTCATATTGGATGTGAGACATTGGAATTTTTAGGTCACACTATCTCTACAGGGCAAATGTCTCCGGACCCAAAGAATGTAGAGAAAATGAGAAAAGCACCAAGACCACAAACTAAGAAGGATGTAAGATCCTTTGTGTCACTGTGCGGGTTTTATCAGAAATATATACCCCATTTTAACTCATTGTGCGCGCCATTAACCGACTTAACCAAAAAAGGTCAGCCAGATAAAATACAATGGACTGTGGAGTGTGAACAGGCTTATACAGAGTTGAAAAATAAGCTGACAAATAAACCTATCCTTGCCCTTCCCGATCTCACACAAGAATTCGTACTAAGAACGGATGCTAGCAATGTAGGCATCGGAGCAACATTACTACAGCGGGCAGACACACCGCCACATATGCTATTACCAGTAGCTTTTGCCAGTAGAAAGTTAAATACAGCTGAGAGAAATTATTCTACCGTTGAACGTGAATGCCTCGCTTTGGTCTGGTCGATCAACAAATTCGCCCCTTTTCTTTACGGGAAACACTTCATTGTGGAAAGTGATCACCAGCCTTTGATGTTTTTAGCAGTGTCTAAAAAATTAAATTCACGACTTTTAAGGTGGAGTTTACTGTTATCTCCATATTCGTTCAATGTGAGATACATACCAGGACGGGACAATCTTGGACCCGATTTTTTAAGTAGGCATCCTATCAAAGGAGATATAGAGAAACAGAAAATTAAGGAGGAACTGCAGCATGTGTTACCAAAAAGTTAACCGTGCAGGCACTGTTTTAAAGAAGAGGGCTCTGTAGCGAGATTTGGTAAACACTTGCTTGGTTGTAGCGCGACACGCCCACGCGACACCCACACACACCAGCGCAAGGTCAGCGCTGCGGTCTTTCTTTGAAGTTGGTAGACAGCGGAAATGTGACTTACGGTTAAAAGCCATACAGTATTACTGAAGAATGAGGAAATAGCTATATAGGAATGTATGGCCGACTTTAAAAGTTTGCATTTACTGGACATTAAATTATTCACTACAGGAGAACGCATGGTTGGAATAATATTAAATAAATATAACTCAACAAAGGAGATAGGCTAGGAATTATATCCAAAAGGATATTATTCAAATATAAATAGTTTTAAAGATAATTAATATTTTTCACCTTCATCACATCGGCTAAAAGTTAGCTAATAATCTTTAAAAATTTATTACACTAACAAGCCTCAACGGAATTGTATAAAACTTATATGTAATGAAAGCCCCATATGGGGAAAAGGAAATGATATATAGGAAGGAAGGAAGGAGATAAGTGTGTGAGTGACAGAAGAGAAAAACGAGTACAGGAAAAGCACAGATTGTTTCAAATAGCTTCAAAACAGGAGATGAAACTAAAATCTTTTGGGGAATTTGGGAGCTGCTTTCTCGTACGCGCGAGAGACTGAAATATAAGGACAGAGCGGCGCATTGTAAAAATCACACACCAAATCCAGAAGCCAGAGTGAGAAACTGGAGGACAACCTCTGCAAGAAAAGTTCTATTTTCACGCTGCATGCAGGGCAGATTAAGTTAAGCCAATACAGTCTCACCGTGAGCTTATTAATCCTAAGAGGGTATGTAAGTTTATTAAAAATATATGTATTACTAATATCATTTTATTTCAGATTTTATTTCTGATTGATTGTAGCAGATATAATAAAAAAGGGAATGACGCTAACCAGAGATAACCTTCACCGGCATTGTCAGGAAGCATAACCATTAATTGGTTAGCCAAATATATTATGGCTAATTCTTGCCTGGAAGCTTACGACATACCAGCAAGTACATAAGTGACTTGACATCCATAAGTGGAAGGCAAAGGTTATATCGTACCCATGTATCATAACATGTGATTTATTCATGTATATTGTTAATTCTGCACCTTATACATTATCTTATCATGCTATCTCTGTAATATACTACCATGATTCATTCATTTACATACAAACACTGAAGACATGGTCGCATCATGAACAGCAGAGGGTGGTGAGATTGTTAGAACAATGGCCACCTATTACTTCTTGTTCCAGGTTTTTATGATCAATGTTTATGATCATTCCTGATCGAGAAACTAAAGACTTGAAGAAGTTGATCCAGCTCACTGAAGCCTAGAGGTCAACCAAACTTCAACACCTTAGTCCCCCGTAGTTATAGGGCGGGCTGAAGGAAAGTCTTCCGTACTCCAGTGTGTCGGAGGAACCTCGAGCAGACGTGGATAAAGTTGAGTTTATATATTTCCATCCAACAAATCCTGTGAGCAGTTCTAAAACGACTTTCTAATGATGAAAACTAGATGGCAAGAGATAATGTGACAAACTTGTTTTATAAATTCAGTGGAAGATAAATCCAAGACTTTTTCTATTAGTTATTTTAATTTGTAACTGTAAATAATCATACATTTTACCATCTTCCAACACCCATTTATCATTACAAGAATATATAGATGTACATAATAAATTGGATAATTGTACTCATTTGACTTGTTAAATTTTTAACTGTTAAATTTTGAGTTACTTTTTCTAATTTAATTATAATATCACATAGGGTTACGATAGCGAAGTAGCATCTTATACTTCTGAAGCCTAAATCTATTGTCCAGCTCAGAGTATTCACAGCTGTAACTCACTTGTGATACCAGTGTACTTCTCGGGCACTGGAACTTCATACTTTCTGGAGAGAGATTCTACTTCTGCTCTACCACTACTATCATACTAGGAAAACCTTTCGCTACACTGCTTGACAAATATCTATGGTTTCACTTTTAAAACTAGAAAGTCTGTGGTTTATCCAAATATTAAATCGGTTTTGAAACCAGTGCCTCGTGATCCAATCACGTGTCCGATCCCAGTTCCACCAGAACAATATCCATTGGATGTGAATGAACATCAGAAAGTGATAGTTTACCTGCTTTAGAAACTAATTCTGACTCGGATTATATACCGGTGAATGATGGTGTTCACTTAATTAACCATTCAGAATTTTCAGATCTAATACGTGATCTTGCTCTCACCAAAGGACAAGCGGAATTACTCGGTTCGCGACTCAAAGAATGGAATCTTTTAGCGCCCAATACTCTGATATCTAAATTTCGTCATAGACACAGAGAACTTGTTCAATACTTTGAGATGGATGATGACATTTGCTATTGCAAAGATGTAAAAGGTCTAATGGTGCACCTCGGTCATGAGCACATAGTCAACGAATGGCGACTTTTCATCGACTCTTCCAAGACTAGTCTAAAAGCCGTGTTATTGCATAATGGAAATTTATTTTCATCAATTCCAGTCGCCTACTCTGTTCATATGAAAGAAACTTATGACAATGTGGCTATACTTTTGGCAAAAATAAAGTACAATGACTACCAATGGCGGATTTGTGGAGACCTAAAGGTCATTGCAATTCTCACGGGCATGCAGACTGGGTATACTAAATTTTGTTGCTTCCTATGTGAATGGGACAGCCGCAACAGACAGGAACATTATGCAAGAAAGGTGTGGCCTATCAGGGATCGTATGCAGCTCGGGCATAAAAATATAATACTCGAGCCATTAGTTAACAAAGACAGCATCATTTTACGACCGTTACATATAAAGTTGGGGCTCATGAAGAATTTTGTAAAAGCGTTAGATAAAACGAGCAAAGCTTTCACTTATCTTCGAGAAAAGTTTCCGCAAATTAGCGATGCAAAGATAAAGGAAGGTATCTTTGTAGGACCTCAGATTAGGAAAGTTATTGCAGACAAACAATTCGAGAACTTGTTACATGGTAGTGAACTTCGCGCATGGATGGCATTCAAATCGATCGTCGATAGCTTTCTGGGAAATCACAAATCTGTCGACTATGTGCATATTGTTAAGCAGTGCATAGATGCATACAGAATTATGGGCTGTAACATGTCCCTCAAAATCCATTTGCTCGATTCGCATCTTGACTTTTTCCCTGACAACCTTGGCGAAGTCAGCGATGAACATGGAGAACGATTCCATCAAGATATCGCCGTAATGGAGTCACGTTATCAAGGACGGTGGAGTGTGACCATGCTTGCCGATTATTGTTGGATGCTTCATCGCGATGTACCACATGCCATTCACCGACGAAAGTCGACTGCAAATAAATTAAAGCCTACATAACTGTTATACTTCTTGTACAAATGATGTTGTAATACTGTATGCGTTGTTAAAAAACTTCAATTGCGTATTTCTAGAGATCCTGACCTGATAGAGAAAAACGGTTTGCAGATTTAAAAACAGCGCATTAAAATTGACCAGAAAAACATAGAAGTGTTAGAGAAAGAAAAAAAAATTTTTTTTTGGTTAGCCAGTGTAATATTACAGTGTTGAGGAAGTGTTTGAAAAGTGCTTTGTTAAAAGAATATTGTGTAGGTAGGCTTTTTAGGTGGTGTGGAAGGCTGTTCCATAAGTAGGCACCAGAATAGGCTAGACTCTTTTTGAACAGGTCGATCCTAGGTTTGGGCAGACGTAACTGATGTAATCGTTGTCCCTCCCTTCTACTGGTTTGAAACAATGATCTTAGAGGCGCAGGAAGACCAGGGAGTACATGGGGAAGAGAATTTGAGACAGCTATGAAGGGGTCTAAGAAGACATGGAAAGAGCTTGAGCTGATGGCACAGGACAGGAAGACTTGGCATAAAGCATATACTCTTTAGGGAGTTAAAAGGTGATAATGATGATGAACAGGTAACTAATTTACACTGGTTTACGTTGCTGCTTTTCAGTAGTTAACAAAAATAATGAAAAAAAGGAAGGAGGGAGAGGAGGTAAAAGATTTTTCATGTCACATGAAGTGTTAGACAGAGCAACCTAACTTTTGAGGTAAAAACAGGAGCGCGGCAGGGATACCCTTTATCAACCACTCTGTTTTTAACTGTCATTGACTGGGTGGTGCGTTAGACAAAAGCGGATGCCCCTAGAGGAATATAATGGACAGCACTGGATGATCTAGAATAAGCAGGCGATATTGCACTATTCGCACACTCACATCAACACATACAAGAAAACAAACAAACAGACTGAATAAACATAACCAGCCAGTGGGACTAAACATTAATCGCAAGAAGACAGAAGACATGACTTCATATTGGGGTGTCTACGTTTTTGTGACGAAATGTGACGGGGCGGGTTAAAAATAGCAAAAACTGCGTACTGCGTGACGTTATAAGTGGACTACCTCTTAACCTAGCTTCCATTAACTGGCGTGAATTACCACAGCTGTAGGGAGCCGCGCTAGCGTAGTGGTTACAACACCGCTCTGGCGACCGGGTGATACAGGATCAAACCCGGGCGACGGCATTTGAGGATTTTTCGTCGACCGGTATTTGGACTGGATTAACTCGAGACCTGGCGAGGACATTTGAAGGAGTGTCGTCGACCAGGGACTGGCGGCTCCTGAGCCGACCCAGCTGCAATGGGTACCTCCGAAATCGGCGAGTATTTGCCTGGATGGCGAGGGACACCTGTCTCTGTACAAGAAATAAAGGGATACTCACGTAAAATCAATGTCAGGTTAGACATAAAATAATAACCTGAGATTTCGCCTTGAGTATTAGCGGGCGAACGCAAAAAAAACAAAAAAACAAAAAAACCCACAGCTGTAAAAATTCAAATTCTGTATCTCAATAATTTTTGTTTCGCACCGGGGCTGATTACATCGACACGTATGCTTTACATATATAATTTTCACAAACACAATTGTTCAGACGTTTTAATAGCCCAGTCATTTGTATTGATTCATCAATCATCATCATCATCATCATCATCATCATCATGATCGTCATCTTCAACATCATCCTCCTCATCATCATCATGATCGTCATCGTCAACGTCGCCATCATCTTCATCTTTCTTGTCACCCCCGTTATGAAGCGTGGAGCCACCACTGCAGCAGATCCCCTTGTACTTGTAGCGGTGGTATCTCAAGCAATGTGCTTTACAAGATGAGGTTGCCAGCCCCCACATACACAGCCTCAAATTTGTCGCCTTGTACGACATGTGTAAGGAAGGAGTAGCCATATTCTTTATGTGTCTCATCAGAGACCCCCCCAGAACTACACGGGGCCACTTTTAGTAAACGACACTGGCATTTAATTAACCCATATAGCACCCCCCTAGTCTCCATCGGTTTCCTTGTTGACATAATGTTAAGCGGTATTTACAAGACAAGCTAAGTGCGCTGTAGAAATACACGAGGGAGGCATACACAGGAAAAGATTTCACTAAATACTGTTAGACCAGCGCTGACGTAGGTGGCACAGTGGAAACATTACACCGGTTGTGGAACTACTTGACGATAATTTAAACTCATTTTGATGTCGGAGTGGCTAAGAGGTATGGCGTCCTCCTCGAATTCTAAGGTACCAGATTCGATTTGCAGTTGAGGGAATATAATTTATGGAACCAGTGGTCCTAATGATGTCATGCTCCCCCCTTGTCTCCTGGGTAGTGAGATCAGATGCCTAGCCTTCTCGGATAAGGGCGAAAAAATAGGAGGTCCCGTGTGCAAGTTGCAAATGTTAAAAATCTCACGGCAGCTGGAAATCGTAAAGAGTAGGCCATAAGGCCGCTGCCTGGCAAAATTAAAAAATTAGAAACCTACCCACTACAAAAATATTTATAGAGTGAATGATTCCAATATACACACATTGGGATTCTCGCCGGTGCTACGGAGTTCGTGCACTGCGCTGAGATCCTCCTTGTGAGATCTAAGGGGGGAAATCGGAGCACTGATGGAGTTGTCCGTGTGCAATGAAGATAGTCCTTAAAACCAAACGAAACCAAACTAAACTCATTTTTATTTCCCTGGAATGTAGCCGTTTTTAAATAGTCCAGAAAAACGGGGTACGTGATCCCTTCTGTGTTTTAAACTATACTGCACATAAGATGGATAGATATGAAAAAAAATCGAAAAAAGGTGATTTGTCTTACGAGGACAAAAGACAAATTTCGCCCGCACAGTAAAGGTAAAGCAATACTGCCGGAGTGGACATAAGAGCGCACAAACCGTTTTGTGACAGCCCATCCTGTAGCAAAATTTGTACCACAGAAACGTCAACAGACAACATGGACAGGTCACCTAAAGAAAATAAAGTTCAACAATCGGAAGAAGGTCGTCTGATAGGGAGGCGTATGACGCAACGTGTACTTTTAAAATCAACAATATTTAATTTTGACCTAAAGCATGATTTCATAATCTTTTTTTATTTTGTATGTGTTTTGGGCCCCTTTGATTTCCGATGAGGGCTATTGATCCCTTCTTGGAAAAAAAGTACATAAAATCAGGCCCCTTAGGTTTCCGAGAACCACAGGTTAAATCTCGAACCTAAAGTAATATTTCCATTACTTTCTTTGAGTCCTCATCATGTAGCTCTTCAACATAAGCCCATGTCAACCCTTCCAAATTCCGCTGCCACGTTATTTCTCCTCCGTCTGCTTCGCTTTTGACATCCCCTGTCTTCTATTTCGTGACCCTGGGTCATCTGAGACCGGCCCGACTCATCCGTCATTTGAGACCGACCCCACCCATCCACTTTTATTTGCCAACAACATTAGCTGTCCTCTTGTTTTTTATCCATTCTAGAAGCCAGCTTTTGTCCCAGAGGTGTCTACGTTTACTCTCAATTTAGGAAATGCTAGTTTCTTGGCGTTTGGAGATCTATCTTGTCTACTTTATTTCCATCTCTTATTTTAGGGTTGAATGTTGTCTAACTCACTTATTCGCTTGCTCACTTCGAGCGCTCGCTCACGTACTCACGTACTCACTCACTGACGCATGCTCTCACTTAATCACTCATTTTCTCACTCGCTCACATATTTTATCATTCAATCACTCACTACCACTCGCTCACTCACTCACCCACCCACCCACTCACCCAAAAACTCACGCACACTCACTCTAATCCTTTTTTTCTCATTCACTCACTCACACTTTCTCTCTTATTTTCTGACTCACTCACGTAAGCATTCACATACTCAATTACGCATTCCTTTTCTCACCCCCGCTCACTCGCTTACTCACTCACACACTCACTCTCGCAGCACTTATTTTCACTCACTCTCTCACTTATTTTCTCACTCACTCAATACTCACTACCTTACTCACCCCCACTGGTTGGCTGGCTGGCTGACTGACTGACTGACTGACGACTGACTGACTGACTGGCTGACTCACTCACTCACTCACTCACTCATTTTATCACTCATTTTCTCACTCACTCAATCAATCATTTTCTCACTAATTTTCGCATTCACTTACTCACTCACTCACACCTGAAATATTCCCTGTTTATTGACACATCTTTGACTTTAACGTCCCAGTTCTTTTCTAGTTTATCTTTGTCTTATCTTGTGCTTTCGCAACACGCGCTAATTTTGTTGCCTATCCGGTTGTTCACTTACATACATTATTTTCTTACCTAACAAGTCGCTACTTTCATGTAGTGTTGTGGATTGCACCTGCCGCGTCATATATTTTCACTTATTTCATCAAAATTATTTCCACAGAAAACGCAGTATTAGGGCTGGGATCTTTTTCGATTATTTAATCGATTAATCGGTTACAATTTTTTAAAATCATTTAATTGAATAAAACAAATTTTAATTGATTATTCTGTTTTTTTACAATGTTTATGTTTTTTGCTCAAACGTGAGAGCATTTTCTTTGATAGAGGTTTTTAATATGGAATTTGGCATCTATAGTCAATAATAATAAATTGTCTGGTTGTAACTTTTCAGTATTTTCATTATATTTTCAGGACGATGTTTGCCGTATAACAAGTAAAACAAATTAGGTCCTTAGTGATTTAAATTTAAAAAAAAAATATTTATGCTTTTTTGTAATTTATTAAATTGTTCGAAATTAATCGATTAATCTGCGATTAAAGAAGTTCGATTAAGATTTTTAAATCATTTCATATATATATATATATATATATATATATATATATATATATATATATATATATATATATATATATATATATATATATATATATATATATATATATATATAATGGATATCAAGGCCTCCGTGTTAAAGAGACAAAGAATGTGACTACTGCTCACTCAAGCTTGTTGTAAAAAGCGACTGATCTGAACTGCCCATGAAAAACTTCCGGTGTTATGTATAGAGGTTCGCACTAATGACCTGTCATTGAAACATCCTTTTTTGGGGATGCGTAGATGGCAGGGAGGACAGTGTGATTCGCTTGTATAGCTAGGCGGTGTTGTCGCACGGAAGGTCCAGGGTTCAAATCCAGGGTAAGCCACTCATGTCTGTTGTTTTTCTGTTGTCTAGTGTTCTACTTCTTTATTTCCTACGAGTGCCTTATAACATACCTTTATATTTGTTTCATATTAATTTACTGTTTACAGGCCTCGTGGTTTCCCTTCCTTATGTGTTATAAATGGGTCTTGTAACCTCATCATGTAAAACAAATTAGCTACGGAGACCACTACTGGAAGTGCACTTGACTGCTTTGGTGAATGCTTTCTGCAAATAGGCCGGCTATAGTAATAGCTTCAAGCCACACAGGGAGGGAAAAGGAATATGTTAAAATGATAAAGGCTTACAGAGAAACAGATTCAATACAGAAAGACTGTGAGGCGTCCAAGAAACATACATATAATAGAAGTGGACTTGAGAAAAATGGAAATTGTCAACTGTAGAAAAGATCATCAATGAATTAAAAAAAAAATACCGGACTGTTTGGACAAAAGTCTTTATGTGAATGAGTGAAAGATGATGAAGGAAGACATGGTCGTTTGTACAGTAGAAATTAAGGACAAATACAGTGTCTAAAATTCGCGAACAGCGGCAACAATGAAGTCCTAACGTCTGATCTATGGTTTAAACCACAACTAATTTCTGACAGGACGAAACAGCCCAGATAGAAGTTCGATCAGCTGTATACCAGGAAGTAGAAAAAACTGGCAGGTTTTAGTCGTGGATACATGTGTCGTATTCAGTGGCGGCACATTCCTAGTGGATTATGGTGTCCATCTCTACCACAACTTTTAAAAGAAAAACAACGCCATTTTGTACATGTTATAATTGTACATGTGATAAATCTGGGTAAATGTATTATAAATGCTATGATTTTTCGTTTAACATTGCTTGAACTCTCTCTTCCACCCCTTCTGTCGCTACTTCCTCCTCTTCCCGCTTCCTTAATGTGCGCGCTTCGTCTTCCAGTCTTCTTTTGAGCTCGAGGTATAACTGGGACTTACTCCCAAGAATTGTTACCGGGGCCCGAAAGGGGAGCAAAGAATAGTAACACTTCTCCCTGCCAAGCAAGTCGTAGAAAGTGACTAAGGAGGGTTGGGCGTGGGGCCGGTTACCCCATCCTGTAAAAAATTTAAACCACAAAAAACTTCAAGAAACATGGACAAGTCAATTAAGGAAAATAAAACACAGCCATCCAAGACAGGGGAAGGTCCTCTCGCAGGGAGGCGTATGATGCAACACAGAGAAAGCCGAAAGGAGTCTGTGTTACTGACTAACCTTCTTTCTTCTAGGAGAACTTCCAGATTTGGCACCTGGAATGTTCGGACATTAAATGAACAAGGGAAAGTGGCACAAGTAGCAGCAGAAATAAGGGAATATAAAATCTAGGTCCTGGGACTGTGTGAAACAAAGTGGAAGCGGGTAGTCAGGAAGAAACGCATCACAGGTGAATTGGTGCTGTCCTCAGGACATGAAGACGAAAGTTCACACCACAGTGAAGGGGTAGCTCTTATGTTATCTAAAGAAGCACAGAAAGCACTCATTGAATGGGAAGCTGTTGGACCCAGAATAATAACAGCTACTTTTAAAACAGCTAAAAAGAAAATAAATGTAAATGTCATCCAATGTTATGCACCAACTAATGACAAAGAAGAGTCTGTGAAAGAAGCGTTTTATACTAGACTACAGGAAATTATGGAAAAATTAAAAAGAAGAGACATCACAATTTTGATGGGTGACATGAATGCAAAGATTGGTACAGTCAACACCGGCTTTGAAGAAGTCAAGGGAAAACAGGGGCTAGGAATAATGAATGAAAATGAGGAACTATTCTCAAATTTCTGTGCTTCAAATCAACTGGCTATAGGAGGAAGCATGTTTCCACATAAGAGAATACACAAGGCAACATGGATATCACTAGACCATAGAACAAAAAATCAGATTGATCATATATGCATTAACAAGAAGTTTAGATCATCATTGCAGGATGTAAAGGTGTATAGAGGAGCAGATGTAGCATCAGATCACCACCTTCTTATAGCCAAAGTAAAAATGAAACTCAAGAGATATGCAACAATGCAAAATTATAGACAACAATTTCATGTAGGACATCTAAGAAATCAAGAAACAAGAGACAAATTTGCGGTCACAATATCCAACAAATTCCAAGTGCTTCAACAGCTGGAAGATGTAGAGAATACAGAAGACTATTGGCAGCAAATCAAAACGGTATGGAGTGAGACATGTGAAGAAATACTGGGGAATAGGGAACTACAACAAAAAGCATGGATAACAACAGAAACCATCAATAAGATAAAAGACAGTAAAAACAAGAAAACAGATTTAAACACAAGCAAAACCAGAAGTTCCAAAGCCAAGGCTCAAGAAGTGTACACAGAAGCAAACAAAGAAGTTAAAAGAAGTATCAAAAGAGACAAGAGGAAGTATATTGAGGAGTTGGCAAGAGAGGCAGAAGATGCTGCAGCCAAAGAAAATACGAGAGAACTGTATAACAGCACAAAGAAGCTGACAGGGAATTACAAGCAAACAAGTTGTCTCATAAAAGACAAGAATGGAAAACTGCTCAGCAATTTACAAGAGCAAATGAAGAGGTGGACAGAATATTTTGAGAACCTTCTAAGTAGACCAGCTCCACAAAACCTCCCGGACATCCAGCCAGCAGAAGAAGAGCTACAAATTAACGGTGACAGACCAACGAAGGAAGCAATAAAGAAAGCCATAAAGCTTTTAAGAGATGGAAAAGCGTCTGGACCAGATGGCGTTCCAGCAGAGGCCATCAAAGCAGATATAGACACGGCTACAGAGATGTTATATAAAATACTTGGTAAAGACTGGGAATAGGAAGAGATACCAGCAGAATGGAAGGAAGGATATCTGGTTAAGTTGCCTAAGAAAGGAAATTTACAAGAGTGCACAAATTATAGAGGAATAATGTTACTATCAGTGCCAGGAAAAGTATTAAATAAGATTATCCTTGAGAGATTAAAAGAGTCCATAGACAAGAAACTGAGTGATGAACAAGCAGGTTTTCGACAAAACAGATACTGTACAGACCAGATAGCCACTTTGAGAATAATAGTTGAACAAAGTCTGGAATGGAATTCACCATTATACATCGGATTTGGGGACTACGAACAGGAATTTTACAGTGTAGACAGAGAATCACTTTGGAAATTAATGAGGCATTATGGAGTTCCCCTGAAGATCATTAAATAAAGAAAACATATGAAGACATGACATGCAGAGTTCTTCATGAAAGACAGCTTACAGAACCATTTGAGATAAGAACAGGAGTGCGACAGGGAGGCCTCGTGTCTCCATTTCTTTTCTTATTAGCAATAGACTGGGTTATGAGAACATCAACAACACACAACAGAAATGGAATCCAGTGGACTCTGACTAAGCAGTTGGAGGATCTGGATTTTGCTGATGACTTGGCTCTTCTGTCCCATAACCGTAATCAGATGCAGGACAAATTGAACACACTCGATGTCAGGTCACAGCAATTGGGTCTGAAAATACACAGGGAAAAGACAAAGATAATGAGAATAAATGCAGATAATGAAAACAGGGTTGAACTTGAAGAAGCACCAATACAAGATGTAGAATCGTACACATATCTTGGCAGCAATATAGACACAGTTGAAGGGACAGACAGTGATATTAAAATAAGAATACAAAAAGCAAGAGGAGCTTTCATTGCATTGGGAAACATATGGAGATCAAGAGAAATCGGATCCAATACGAAAATAAGAATCTTCAACTCAAATGTGAAGTCAGTCCTATTGTATGGCTCTGAGACATGGAGAACAACAAAGACAACAACCAAAAAGCTTCAGACTTTCATAAATGGGTGCTTGCGTAGAATAGAGGGATTAAAATGGTATGACAAGGTTACCAACGTGGAACTGATGACAAGAACTAGACAAGTGCCAGTGGAACAAGAGATGAGAAGAAGACGATGGCGATGGATAGGACACACACTGAGGAAACCTGTTGATAGCATTACAAGGCAGTCCTTGTTCTGGAACCCCCAGGGCAAGAGAGGCAGAGGTAGACCAAGAAGCACACGGAGAAGAGAGCTGGAAACGGAGGTGAAAATGATGAGGAGAACGTGGAAAGAACTTGAAATGATGGCACGTGACAAGAGGATTTGGCATGTGTTTGTTGAGGGCCTATGCTCCTTTGGGAGTGGATGGTTATGAATGAACGACTCCCAAGAATGCGAAACAGTTGCATGATGTAGTAGGCATTTCACAAATCTAGACATCGCAACGCTGGAGGAATAATGTGAATACACAGAATACCCCCGATGGAGCTGTCCCCAAGATAACTAGAACTGTCTATTCTTGGTGCTAAGTGATGTTCCTGTCGCTTTCAGCGACATGAACAAACTCCTTAAAACAAATATCGCCACACCCATGACAATATCTAAATCACAATGGTGTTTCACTCCCTTGAAGCGCGTGAAAACTTACTTTTGGAACACGATAATGCAAAGAACGACTATTATCTGTCGATGCTATTGATAGAGAACGAACTAATAAAATTCACCCCAGTCTTCAATACTAAAATCATTTAGCATTTTGCAAGACTGGAGAGTAGGCAGGAATTTTTTTTAACAAGACGCTATCAGGGGATGGAAGATAGACACCTGTGTAATACGATAATTATCTTCGAGTAATTATAACTTTCTTATAAATTGTAATTTTTCAGCGTGTCAATGCGTAACAATTAAAAATTGTTTTTTGTTCGTTTCATCTTTCAGATGAAAAGCCTGTACTTTTTTTAAATTTTGGTTGTTTATGATACTGTTGTGTTATATGTTTGCACGCACGTCGGAAGACTTGTAACGATAAAATTAGTTATACGCGTCTCCCAGCCAAAATAAAAATAAAAAGTCATTGAAACCGTCACTGGTTCTGTTACAAGGGAGTGCCCAAGACCTCAAGGGATAAAACGCATCTCTAACAGCAGTGAATATGTTTGTGATAATCAAATTACCTCAGAATTTCTTCTGAGAATTTCAGCACAACACGCGTGTGCTACGACTCGGCTGTATTTAGCTGAACATGTGAAAGCAAACGTATTTTATATTTTGCGTTTCTATATTTTGACATACTTTTTACAAAACTTCAACCATTATGAAATGTGTCCAGTTTCCTAACATTGATATTGAATTTCCGCTTTTTTCGGTGAGCGTAGTGGGGAGATACACTACTTTCTATTTTTTTTTAGCAATATTAAGTGAACATGCCGAAACATTGCAGCTTTGATTTGAGTCGCTGTCGACCAGGAACAACACTACAGCTGCTCAAGGCAGTCAGTCAATACCCTTTAGCTCCCTGAGGAGCATAGGCCTTTAACAAATACATGCCCTCCTGTCCCGTGCCATCCGCTCGTTCTTTCCATGTTTTCCTCATCATTTGATGTAAAAGTATGTAGAGGAGCAGATGTGGTATCAGACCACCATCTTCTGTTGGCTAAAACAAAATTAAAACTCAAAAGCTCAAGGCAGTATTCGCTGTTAAAATGTCCGCCGACGGGCAGCGACAGCAGTTAAACGTAGCAACCACAGTTAAATTATCTGGATAAGGCAACAATCACAGTTAAAATTTCCGCCCAAGGTAGGAACAACAGTTAAAGTATTCACCCAAGGTAGCAACCGCGGTTAAATGTATTCACCCAAGGCAGTAACCACAGTTAAGGTATTCATCAAAGGTAGCAACCACGGTTAAAGTATTCATCCAAGGTAGCAACCACAGTTAAACTATTCATCCAAGGTAGCAACCACAGTTAAAGTATTCATCCAAGGTAGCAACCACAGTTAAAGTATTCATCCAAGGTAGCAACCACAGTTAAAGTATTCATCCAAGGTAGCAACCACAGTTAAAGTATCCGCCCAATGTAGGAACTACAGTTAAAGTATTCACTAAATTATCTGGATAAGGTAAAAATCGCAATTGAAGTATTCGTACAAGGTAACAACCTTAGTTAAAATATTCACACACGGTAGCCACATCAGTTAAAGTTTGCTGAATTAATCAATATCCTTTAGCTCCCCAAGGAGCATAGGCCTTTAACAAACACATGCCAAGTCTCCTCCTGTCACGTCCCATCAACTCAAGCTCTTTCCACGTTTTCCTCATCATTTTCACTTCTGTCTCAAGTTCTCTTCTCCATGTATTTCTTGGTTTACCTCTGCCTCTCTTTCCCTGTCGATTCCAGAACAAGGACTGCCTTGTAATGCTATCAACAGGTTTCCCCAATGTGTGTCCTATCTATCGCCAGCGTCTTCTTCTCAACTCTTGTTCAACTGGCACCTGTCTGGTTCTTGTCATCAGTTCTACATTGATGATCTTGTCATACCATTTCAGTCCTTCTATTCTACGCAAGCACCCGTTTATGAAAGTCTGAAGGTTTTTAGTTGTTGTTTTTGTTGTTCTCCATGTCTGAGAGCCATACAATAGGACTGACTTGACATTTGAGTTGGAGATTCTTATTTTAGTGTTGGACAATTTATCTTGACCTCCATATGTTTCCCATTGCAATGAAAACTCCTCCTGCTTTTTGTTTTCTTATTTTGATATCACTGTCTGTCCCTTCAACTTTGTCTATATTACTGTCGATATGTGTATGATTCCACATCTTGTGGTGGCGTTTAAACCTTGTTATCATTTCTTAACGTTTGCTTAATCATCATCTCATCCAGAGTTAGGTTTTTAAATCCTGAAAAACTCTTATTAGGAAAGATGACAATAGATGGGTTTACGTTTGAAAACATTACAGTACCCAGACAGCACATCTTCGAAACAGGAGGTAGAAGAAATTGCATATTTTGAACGCAGCATATTAGCTCTATTAAATATATATATTTGGGTTCCTTAGGGTTTGCTGACAAAGAATATGTTAAGTGTTATGCAAATAGTCTAGGAATTAACAAGTTATAGCCAAAATAAAATGATGGTGCTGTCAGACAACACCCAAAATCAGAATCGCTCAGTGGTAGATTTTTTAAACCACCATTGTACGGGAAATGGGCCACAAGTTACATTTGAACTGATTGGCTGGAATGATATGTAAGGCTAAACACGATTAGTCGGACTATAAATGCTATCCTTGGTTGTTAGGGGAGACGTAGGAAGGTAAAATTTTTTCAAACACTTGTCGAAACGTGGCTCCATTGGCCAGACTCGCTGATATAATCACTTAGGAGCGTTAGTTCGAGACCACTAGTTCAAATAAGCTTGATAAAGCAACAGTGCGTTGAAGCCAGCTCATATTTTTGCTAAATAAAAGCCTGGAACATAAGCAGATGGGAATTTGTGCCAGTATTTGTGCCAGAATTCATTGCTAGTCAACGTATCTGTGTTTATTTCCATGAATTGTGGTAAGCTTGAAACATTCAGTATCTTTTAATGAAAATTGAATGTGAATTGTTAATTTATGCCTGTATATATATGTAGTTCAGTAGCGAACATGATGTAAAGCCTATAATGCTCCAGCCTGAACAGAAGGTGTCGGAGGAAAGTAAAACTGCATGGAATGGCCAAACAGTACACTGACACCTAGATTATTGATTAGACAGAAATAATGCTGGAATTGCAGAGGCGTAGTAACCATTAGGGAGGTTAATACTGGTATAAAGTATTTCAGATGAAGCTGACAGTTGGCCTAACGCTCTGAACTCAATGTTTGTGATGTATTGTGCTCAGTGTAGAACTAGAGTATCAATTAGTTATGAAGTAGAAGGTACATCCTTCTTGTTTTCAGGGACCGTGGTCTTACAGTTATTGAGCAGCACCTGGTCAGAGCTTTGCTGAAATCCAGAGTCGGACAGCATACTCCTTGGTCCATTTAGCTATCAGTGAGGTGTCTCCAGAGCCCAGGGGAGAAATCGAGCAGAGGAGTCTTTTCCTGCCGCCATCACGCAAGATAAGCTGATGTGGCCAGCTGAGCTCAACATTATGTACCCCCATCTTAAAATGACAGTGTAAAATACAATTAAGAGGGGAATTTAATTGTTTTAATATCAGGAACTGAGAACATCTCCAATACTAGTTCCAATAAAGACAAACTATTGAAGTCATGATGACAAATACCAACAGAGCTTGAACAAAACAAAACCAGTATTACCTCATATTACTACTACACAACTGACACACATAGGATACTATTAAAAATATATGTCACTACAAGATTCATATTGATAAATTCTGTACATATAACGTGTAATTAAAATTGATTGTGATTCCTGGTTCCCTTTGTATTTGAATCAGGACACATATACATTCATGACAGCAATGAATACATATTGTTATTTGAAAAGTTATCAGTGACTCCTTTAAGATATCCTTGTAGAGTGTTTTATGTATGTGAGTGTCACAGTGTTGTCAAGTGTAGTGGAATAAATTAAATTGTTTATCTGTCTGTTGTTGTTTTGACTTACACTTCATCATACACATACCCTAGACATATAACGTAGTCATCACACTATTCCAGAATAATTCTGACTGAGGTATACATATGTGGCAGCAAGTAAGGTTATATATAATACACTACTCTTATTAGATATATATACCTTCACAGCTGATCTCAGTCAGTACACTAAGTCCCCTATAAATATTTATAACATCCCACTTCACCACACTTGGGTGGCACACGTTGGCACTGGGCACAGGATTTGACATTCCTGATAATCTCAGTATTTACTCCTGGCCACCAATAATGAGTGGTTATCCGTTGGTTTGTGGCGTTCTGTCCCATATGTCCGCTGAAGGGAAGAGAGTGCCCCATTTCTAGGATTTGGCTTCTGTACTGTTTCGGTACTAGGAGCTGGTTGTAACCTTGGTCAGGCTTGCCCGTTCTGCGATAAAGTACGCCATCCTTAGAAAAAATGTCCCCGTGCTGTCTGGGTTCCTTAGCCATGGGCAGTTTCCTAAAGCAGGGTGCCAAAGTAGGGTCCTTTTGTTGCGCTTCTTTAAGTTCCATGGGTAACAAATTAGGCGCAGGCTCCCGTTCCTTCTTGGTTTGCCCTCTTGTAGTTACTGCTGCCACAATCGGCTCTTCCGGTTTCCCAATAGACACGTATCTCCCGCCAAGTATGACTGGGTAGATGGGATCATCCATAACAGCCGCTTTGATAACGCCTCTGACAAAATCGGAGTGGATCTCCACCAGTGCGATGGGAAGCGCTGTAAGTGCATCACTCTTACGAACTCCACAAAATTGGACGGTCTCTGCTGTCTCTTGGCCGGGTTTAACCAAGTTTCTGGCGACAATGCAATCATAAGAAAGCCCTGTGTCAAATAAACAAGAAGTTTGAGAACCGTTCAATGTAACAGTACCTCGCGTTGAGGGTGTATCCCCAACAGGTTGGGAATCACTGTCAATAATTCCGCCTTGCGAGACTGTTAGCAAGCATCCGATGCGTTTAGGCTCGGTGTGCTCACTCTGATCATTAGTCCCGTGCTCAGGGGTTCTCCCTTTGCCACCTTGACCTTTCTGGCCACGCTGCCATATAGGGCGGTTGGGTTGATCAGACTGTTTGCTGTGGTTGGGGTACTTGTTTTTGTAGAACTTGGATTTTTCAGGAGGGAGGTTTTGAGGTCCAGTTTCTCTGTGGTTATTCAGATTAGAAGCATGAGAAGATTGGTCTAGATTATTTTTTCCGAAAATGCTCTTCTGTCGGTTTACGTTTTGTGACCGGTAGTTCAGCCAGCGCATTGTGATATCGCTCAGACTTTTCTAAGATGTCTTCGAGCTTTTCTGCACCCTGCTCAGCTAGAAATCTCCGGGTATCAGCAGACAAAGTGTTCTTTATTTGTTCTGTAATAACAAATTCCTCCAGACCTTCATAGGTAGAGGGGAGCTGTGAAAGCTCAAGGCACTTTGTCAGATATCCCTTTATACGAGATGAGAACTGCTGAAAAGTTTCAGAGCTCTCCTTCCTGCTGTTGCGAATCAGTTGCAGAAACTTTCGCGCATTCATTTCAAAGCGCTCAAGCAAAGCTTTCTTCAACAAGTCATAGTTGTCTTGTTGGCCACTTTCCAGTTTAGAATAAACATCATAAGCAGAACCTTTAAGGGCCTGGGAAAGTTTCATACACCAACGCGACCTCTCTAAACCGTACAGAGTTGCAATTTTCTCAAATTTTTCTAACCATGTGTCAATCTTCTCATTAGGACATGGGAAAGACTCAAGAGTGAAAGCGTTGAGTTGAAGCGATTGAGTGTTAGAAGGATCAGTTAAGGAAGAATGAGGAGAAGACTCTCCATTGCTGGAGGTAGAAGCAGCACCAAGACTTTGGACTTCTAAAGCCTTAAGAGCCAACTCATGCTGTCGTCGTTGCTCATTTTCTCTTTCCAAATGCTGTCTCTCCTTCTCTCTTTCCTCATGCTGTCTTTCCTTCTCTCTTTCCTCATGCTGTCTCTCCTTCTCTCTTTCGTTCGCCCTGCGAATTTCCATTTCCTCATCCATCTTCTTCTGCTCTAATAGACGGTCTTCCGCTTCTTTCCTCCTTGCTTCTTCTTTTTCCTCTTTAGCTTCAGCTGCTTTCCTCTCCGCGTCATATCTGTCAAGTTCGTCCCTGACAAAAGCTTTCGCTTCTTCTCCGTCCAAACCTTCTTCTCTCGCCTCGTCCCTGAGGAGCTGTCTAAGCTTTGCCCTCTCGGCCATATTAATTAACTGACTGAGACTAGACGAGAAAGAGATAAGAAAAAGGATATAACGGTTACTACCACTTACGAGAAAATACCAAACAAAAGGTGATATACTTATAACCTGGGAATACCTCCTCCAAAAAATATAGTGTCTAACTATTGCTGCTATTAATCGGCAATAAAGCACCTAATGCAACGACTACGCCAAATAAATGGTAGTTAAGATTACTCACTGAAAAATAAGTTGCTACAGTGGAAACAAAATAATTATTGCAAAAATTTTAAAGGAGGAAAAAAAACCTAAATTTTTTAAATCCACTATAAGTTCACCCCTGAAGATAGTTAGGGTAAGGGAGGCAATTACAGGACGTATAGTCTGATCGCGCTCCTTAGCTTAGCTCAAACACCTATTTCTTCAGAACCCTGTGAATGTTATACACTCACAAAACTTTACAAGCGTTCAGTATTACAAAATCAGTAATTAACATATATTCCGACAAAATCAACCTGTAAACCAAATGTATAATGCTCAGTAATGCTGTGGAAAAAACAATTATTAGCCGTGTGGTCAGCACGCTCATAAACAGATCGTTACGTCTAGGGGATAAATTATTTTTTTTAAGTACAAAACTCACAAGACATCACACTCTTACTCTATATCAGAATAAAGAATCTTAAAGACGAGCTGATATTTGTCGTCTCGTTTTCCTATTCAAAGTTCAAAATCCCGATAGACGAGACCCCATTTGTCGTAGATTTTCGATAGGGGAATTAAGACTTGGGTTGGTCCCTTCTGAATAGATTAGAATAAGTGATAGTCACCGTGAGAAGTAGTAATAGCAATAGATTTCCACGAGTGAGATGGTAGAAATGTGATAGAGGCTGTCTCTGAAATCAAGAAATCTTCTCTCTTTCACCTATCTTCTACGACAGATTTAGATTGAGTCAGACAGTCTACACAGATATATATAAAATATATATATATATATATATATATATATATATATATATATATATATATATATATACACTCACATACATACACACATAAGACGACAGTTAGACGTACAGACGTGGGAAAAACTATGGCAATGATTATATGAAGAGTTTGGGAAAACGAACTGACCGACACGCTGGAATAAATTTTATGAGTAGTTTATTTATCAAGACTAAACTTCTCTCACAACATATCAAATCACATCAAGCATATACAAAAAAATCATAAACAAAAAAATCAAGAAATGCTACGAGAATGATAGACCCGTTGGTATGATCCTTCCCTCGATGTATAGCCCACAGTCCCGTTAGAAGAAAGTGATAGCCCAAAGAGTCACAGATACATATGATTTAGTCTAAAATTCTTCCCCTTTAAGGTATAAACAGACTGGATACTCTGGTCTAGTTTAAGGGAATATATATATAGTTAGCAATACCTTGCATAAAGAAATGTTATGACAGCAAAAAATGAATGGTTGTCAAATTACCACCATAAAGGGATCGCCCAGTCCTGCATTCACTCTATTCATTCAACTTTGATCACGTGCATTTATTTCCATACTCACAGCTTTGGTAGCCACTTATGGAACAAAAAAACAATATTTTTAGGACTTGCCCATACAGAATCTTCAATGGTAATCTTGGCCAAGAAAACCCCAGGTCCAGAAAGACGGATTGAATTCACTACTTCCGGGACCGTTCTCTTGGGAATACTATTGTTTTGGATGTCTGTTTAAGTCACATAAAATTGTCCAGGCACGAGCGTTTATAGCGGACACAGTGTCAACATCTTAGATTTCAAACAAATGAGGAATGTCAGGTCGGCACCTTCTCTCAGTATAGGAATTTAGTTGGTCACACCACCACTTGTCAACAGTGTGGAGAAAATTACTGATTGAAATATGTTACTTGCCACAAAGGCTGGAAAATGACTAGAGTTTTCTCAGGAAGAATCAAATCAGGCTCGATGACCCGTTACTTCTTTAAAAATCTTAAAGTTCTTGCAAAAGTTATACATCAAATCTTTAAGGTAAGAATTTTTGTTGTTTTCTTCACAGATTTATCTCTTTACTCAAACGCTGGCAAAGTTTGGGTACCACGATTTCACTATATATAAATGGAAAGAACACATATCAATTAATTATACATACTATAACTGATAATTTAAACTGCAAGCGTAGCTTGTCTTATAGTTTAACACTTCCCGTGGAATAAGTTATATTTAAAAATCAAACATCCTGAATTAGGAATACCTACGCATTCCGTCAATACTCAAGATGTAGCAGTCATTTGATAAGTTAGTTTTAAAATATTCTCGACTGCGTATTAGCAGTTAAATTAAATCCATTATGGCTACGTGATTTTAAGCTAGAAATTATAATTTATTCCGCTTTCCACTGTAACTCGTCGACTAGAGAATATAACAGACTTAATAATTTAACTCTCTGCACAAATCTAACTAGCAAAATGAAATAAGCGATTTAACACATTAACACTCACAAAATACTAGATAAATAATATAAGATTTACCTCAACACAGAACTACTAAGAACTTAAACCACTACGATCATACTAAATGACATCTCTATTAACAGAGATTCTAGAAATCGAACGAAGGCTTGTTCTAGTCTTGACTGCGAAGTTACTGAGTGAAAATAAAATCTAACTCCCTCCAGTATATATGAAACACCAGACAAAGATGTATGCTATTTTCATAAACTACGCAATAGCCTCCCCTTCTCTTAACACCTCTTGTCTTCGCACCTCACGCCAAAATGACCATTCTGAGTGAATGCGTGATGGCGCCTTCTCCACCCTGACACTGAGAATCTACCGAGGAAACTACGTGTCAGATGCAAAATACCAGACAAATGTCTGACACTGCGCCGGGAGATGTCGGGATTCACGCCTCACCTCAGCGCTCACCGAGAAGCTACGTTTTGACAAGTGAGAATGCAGACGATATGTCGGCCCTATGTCTGAGATAGCCAACAATTCACGGTTTTTTCGTCAATCTGCAGCAATTGACCGAATGCATTCTCACACTGGCCACCAATAAATGTAACCGCTTATTTTAGCAGTAACCTCTTCTGTATTGGTTCCAACTTGACTGTAAACCATCAACTGATACAAACTAGATTTGCTGGTTTCTCACTGAATGTAATTAAACGTTAATGTTATTAGTCTGTTACACCCACTGTTGCGAGTGTAGTGGTTTGGTCTATATCATCGCCACGCAGGCTAATTCAATATATGTGTGCTGCTGACTTGTCACTGTGTCTGGAATGTTGACCTGGGTGTGTGTTGATATGTTCGCACACCACAGTACGTACATAAGGGTACATTCAGGAGTCAAAAGGGTTGCAAACGACTGGAAACAGTTTGTTTATTACGTTGCAACACAGACCGATGACATAAATGACACACATTCGACAGCAAAAACACGAATCATATAATATAATACTGCATTGAATATATATAATACGGCCTGTCCACATCCTGGCCTATAATAATCTTCATATGGCCTAAACAGTATTGCATTACTCAATAAAGCCTGCAACACACGGCAGCTATAATAATCTTCATATGGCCTAAACAGTACTTCATTACTCCATAAAGCCTGCAACACACGGCAGCTATAGTAATCTTCATATGGCCTAAACAGTACTTCATTACTCCCTAAAGCCTGCAACACACGGCAGCTATAGTAATCTTCATATGGCCTGAACAGTACTTCATTACTCCCTAAAGCCTGCAACACACGGCAGCTATAATAATCTTCATAAGGCCTAAACAGTACTCCATTACTCCATAAAGCCTGCAACACACGGCAGCTATAATAATCTTCATATGGCCTAAACAGTCTTCACTGCAGTTTATCAAATAGGCTGTACACACAGCGAAATATATAAGTCGACATTTTCTCAAATCCTACGTAGGCATACATTATCCAAAAACACTGGGACTCGACCTACACGGTCCACGCCCAAAACACAACTCTCCAAAATCACACACTAGTCCCACCAAAAAACCCGTCACGAGATTCGGTTGTCTTGAACACCGTTCTCGATAACACATGCAGACTAGCGAGCTATTCACATAACTCAAAACAGTACAGAATAAATACATTAAACAGCGTTCACACGCTTATCTGTACTCTGTCACCCGAAAAATAGGAAAAGATAATTCTATCCTAAAGTCAAACAAGTATCCGCTTAATCAAGCGTTGCAACTCGAAATTTAATATGTTCAAAACACCATTCTAAAGATTACTTCCCCTTCCATAAATTCCACCTGCCAAATCGTCTGGTGCGAGGAACTGACACGTTACGTAAAAGGTTACTCATTTAATCAGCAATGAAATGCGTTTCTAAATGAGAAACGAAACTGGCGAAGTTGAGAATGGGAAAAAAAATATTTTTCGCAAGCAAACGAATGCGAAAAATACAGGGAAAAAAAATAAAGAGTGATAATAAATAGAGGATACGGGTGAAAGAAAAAGAAGAGGATATAGGCAATTTAATGATCATAAAACCTCTGTGACACTCATTTATATTATCACCTTTTATTTACATAAAAAGGTAAATGTAAAGGTTGTCTCATAGCAGATACTGTCGTGTGGGAGTGAAGTGTTAGAGGCTTCACTATACTAGATCCAGCATGGAGAGGTGGGGGTGACCAGTTCCCTTCCTTTCTGCCTTTTCCTTCCCTAACTCAAGAACAAAGTCATGTTTCCATTTACAGCTGGGTAAACTGGAGCGTGACGATACCGTGAAACGAACCCGGCACGTGTGCCACAAGAGACCCAGCGCTGTAACCACTCTGTCGTATGTTTATTAATTTAATCTCAAATCTGTTTTTTGTGTTGTAGTTGTTGCTGTGTTTTGTCATGAAGAATTCCTTGTTGCGTACACACCGGTACTTTACCTCTCTTTCATTCATCAACATCACCACCATCATCAACATCACCACCATCATCAACATCACCACCATCATCAACATCACCATCAACATCATCATCAACATCATCATCAACATCACCACCATCATCAATTTTCTTTTGCGCTCCTTATAGAACATGTAACCCACCACTGCAGCTATTCCCGTTACCGGAAGTCTGCACCAAGATGTCACATGCTCTTGCAGCAGTGGTTTCTATGGCAACTAGTTTTATACTATCAGGTTGCCAGTTCCGTGCACGAACCTATATTAGTTGCCTGTTACGACATGCCTGATTTGGCCGTAGTATTATTTTTCATTTGTCTCTTTATAGCCTCCTCTCCTTCCCCCTCCCCCCAGGAACTACATGTGGTTTGTTTTTATTACGTGAGTAATAAGGGGAACTGTTGGAAAACTTATGATAAAGCAAAGAAAAATATATTAAAAAGCAAAATAATAATTTAAAACAAAAATAAATAAAATAGATACAAATTTTATTTGTTTTTGATTTAATTACGCGATTATGTCCCTTACCTATTGTGTCAGATCCAGACCTCAGAAATGAGGGTATCTGAGGAAGGCGGTTGAAGTAACATGGTTCGCAACCAGACGATACGTCAAGGCCTAAAATCCCACCCCCTGCAGACCCAAGTAGAACAGTCCCAGCTAAGATGGTTTGGCCTTGTCTGCAGAATGAGAGAAGATCGGCTACCACGACAAGCATGGGAAACAAAGCGCCAGGGATCCAGACCTCCAGGACGACCCAGAGTCTACTGGGAGGACAACATTAGACAATCTTTGAAGGACCGAGGACTAGAATGGAACCAGGCCAGGAGGAAGACAGCCGATAGGATAGTCTGGCGCTTTCTCTTCCAAACCTCTACACCTCACGGTAGAAGGGGAATGACAAAGTAAGTAAGTACCTATTGTGTCACACTGTAATACTGCAAGTTTCCTCCTAATATATGATTTTCAAAATATGCAGATCTGAAACAGACCCGTGTGCAGAACGTGCATGACTCGCTTTACTGGCATGGCCATAAATTATAAGAGCGCCTCTCTGGGACCTTGTAAAATGTCGATTCTGGACTGCGAGATATTTGGATTATGTCCTGACAGAACATAAAGCATTTAATGCTTCCCCCTTGAGGATTTGCTTCCCGCTTTTTTTTTTACAGACAGGATGGCGCCAATAAAACGCTGGTGGTATAATGGTTACAAGTCCTTGGTATTGGCAGGGCAAATGAATACTTGAACATCGAATCGATAAAATAGTTAAAAAAGAAAAAAATTAATTAATGCATTTTATATATGTATATATATATATATTTTTTTCATTTTCGGATTATTGCACCTAGAAGGGCCTCAAAATCTATCTGTTGCACTCAGAAGGGCCTCAAAATCTATCTGAAATATGAACATCGCTAACAACCGGTTTTTCAGTGATGTGTGACAGCCTGGGTCGCTATATCAGTCTATAATGGTGTGGCCGCCTGCGCTAACAGGTGGTTACCTCACATGGCCGTTACATGCCCAGGTTGGTTCTTTGCTTCAGTAGCTAGCGATGACATGATGAATGATTACAACAGTCACACACACAGCGAGCGATGACACAACGCCAAACAGAGCTTCCATATAACTAGTCAACGCCAGTCAACTGAAAATAGTATTTATTTACAATGATGTGGACCACTGCGGTCACCCGGACCTCCACAATCTTGGTCCGTCACTCTTCCTTCCTCAACTCTCGTTCAGCATTGTAACTACACATTATATCGTCTAACCAAAAATGGTTTTTCTGGTGCTATCAGTATCTGTCGTGAAATATTCTAATCCACATATATAAATTAAAAGGTAAATGCAAAGCCTAACAAATAAATTTAATAAAAGGAAGAAGAATGGTAAAGAACAGTGCTGTCACAATGACTGTACTCGAAATCCCCCTTGTTTTCTACTTCGTCGGCAAATTGTAACGCCTTCACGTTGATAGTAAAAGCCTACTGTATTATTACCCGCTTTCTTCAATGAAACGTGTGCTGTATTTCTTGGAAAAACAGTGAGATACGCAAGCTGAACAATGACCTAATTTTAATATTTCATTCATTCCATTTTATACACGGCGTAACTAAAGACAGATGGACTAAAGGATAGAGAGAAGGGAGAGGCATAAAGCCGAACACGTGCAACACTAAACACGCGTCGCGCGATACACAATTACTACTATCACGCGTGTAAGGCCACATGCACTAACTTTTTCGGACGGACAGTGATAAAAAACACTAACCTTCCCAGAGTTAGGTTTTTAAATCCTGAAAAACTCTTATTAGAAAAGATGACAATAGATGGGTTTACGTTTGAAAACATTACAGTACCCAGACAGCACATCTTCGAAACAGGAGGTAGAAGAAATTGCATATTTTGAACGCAGCCACTTAGCTCTTTTAAATTTGTATATTTGGGTTCCTTAGGGCTTGATGACAAAGAATATGTTAAGTGTTATGCAAATAGTCTAGGAATTAACAAGTTATAGCCAAAATAAAATGATGGTGCTGTCAGACAACACCCAAAATCAGAATCGCTCAGTGGTAGATTTTTTTAAACCACCATTGTACGGGAAATGGGCCACAAGTTACATTTGAACTGATTGGCTGGAATGATATGTAAGGCTAAACACGATTAGTCGGACTATAAATGCTATCCTTGGTTGTTAGGGGAGACGTAGGAAGGTAAAATTTTTTCAAACACTTGTCGAAACGTGGCTCCATTGGCCAGACTCGCTGATATAATCACTTAGGAGCGTTAGTTCGAGACCACTAGTTCAAATAAGCTTGATAAAGCAACAGTGCGTTGAAGCCAGCTCATATTTTTTGCTAAATAAAAGCCTGGAACATAAGCAGATGGGAATTTGTGCCAGTATTTGTGCCAGAATTCATTGCTAGTCAACGTATCTGTGTTTATTTCCATGAATTGTGGTAAGCTTGAAACATTCAGTATCTTTTAATGAAAATTGAATGTGAATTGTTAATTTATGCCTGTATATATGTGTAGTTCAGTAGCGAACATGATGTAAAGCCTATAATGCTCCAGCCTGAACAGAAGGTGTCGGAGGAAAGTAAAACGGCATGGAATGGCCAAACAGTACACAGACCCTTAGATTATTGATTAGACAGAAATAATGCTGGAAGTGCAGAGGCGTAGTAACCATTAAGGAGGTTAATACTGGTATAAAGTATTTCAGATGAAGCTGACAGTTGGCCTAACGCTCTGAACTCAATGTTTGTGATGTATTGTGATCAGTGTAGAAAGAGATTATAAATTAGTTATGACGTAGAAGGTACATCCTTCTTGTTTTCAGGGACCGTGGTCTTGACGTTATTGAGCAGCACCTGGTCAGAGCTTTGCTGAATCCAGAGTCGGATAGCATACTCCTTGGTCCATTTAGCTATCAGTGAGGTGTCTCCAGAGCCCAGGGGAGAAATCGAGCAGAGGAGTCTTTTCCTGCCGCCATCACGCAAAATAAGCTGATGTGGCCAGCTGAGCTCAACATTATGTACCCCCATCTTAAAATAACATTGTAACATAAACTTAAGAGGGGAAGTAAATTGTTTTAATACCAGGAACTGAGAACATCTCCAATACTAGTTCCCATAGAAACAAACTATTGAAGTCATGATGACAAATACCAACAGAGCTTGAACAAAACAAAACCAGTATTACCTCATATTACTACTACACAACTGACACACATAGGATACTTTTAATAATATATGTCACTACAATATTCATATTGATAAATTCTGTACATATAACTTGTAATTAAAATTGATTGTGATTCCTGGTTCCCTTTGTATTTGAATCAGGACACATATACATTCATGACAGCAATGAATACATATTGTTATTTGAAAAGTTATCAGTGACTCCTTTAAGATATCCTTGTAGAGTGTTTTATGTATGTGAGTGTCACAGTGTTGTCAAGTGTAGTGGAATAAATTAAATTGTTTATCTGTCTGTTGTTGTTTTGACTTACACTTCATCATACACATACCCTAGACATATAACGTAGTCATCACACTATTCCAGAATAATTCTGACTGAGGTATACATATGTGGCAGCAAGTAAGGTTATATATAATACACTACTCTTATTAGATATATATACCTTCACAGCTGATCTCAGTCAGTACACTAAGTCCCCTATAAATATTTATAACATCTCACTTCACCACAGTATCTACCTCTGTCCTTTCTTCCTAACAAATCCTTGTCTATTGTTATATGTCGTTCTGTGTTCCGGTTATCTATGTAATGTAACCGGACCTCTCCGGGGTTGTATATTTCCCTTTTATAGATGAAGAATAGGACTACTATATAGATGTAATAAAGTTCACCCAACATACCTTTTTCCCTTCTGAATATAATCTAACTCACACCACTGTTCTTCCTTTTTAGTCAAGAATTCTCATTGTCAAATATGTTGGGTTAAACACCACCCAATCTAGTCTCCTTCCCTGAGAATTTTCATAACACATTTCACTTGAATATTTCCTTCAACATGGCTACTCTTATCTCTCTCTGGTATCTGTGCGACCTGCACTAACTACCCACGCCTCTGACTTGGCTGGAAAGCGTGCCTCACTGGATTTTCGTTCACCTATTTTCTCATGCCCATCCTTCTTCGCGCATCCCCTTTTTCTACTCTATCTAGACTTTCCTACTTTTAATTCTTTTTATTCGTTCCCTTGCTGCCACAAAAGGCTTGTCCTAATAAAGTGACGTGAGGGCTGCTGGGAAAAATTGGAATTATTCTTCCTGTTCAAGTACCATGCCTGGTGGTGTAGGTGATTATGTCCCTCCATAACTTTCTGTCTCAAGTACAGTTTATCGGTTCCATTGTTGACTTCTTTCCACGCCATGATGTCGAACTATCCAGTCTCGTCTCTGTTTGTTGTGATCTGTCTATTTTTCCTTCAATCTTTCCTGTTTTCACGACCTAATGTAGTTGTCTTCATTACATGCCCAAAAGAAAAGGGTTTTCTTCCTTCTAATGTGAGTTATACGCTCTGTTTGCGCACTAGCTTCTATAAGGACGTCCTCACTACTCTAGGGAAGTTGTTTCGATTCATGACTGAGCAATGGACGGTACGACGGTGGTCTGCCTTTCTCTTCCGTCGGTTTGTGTGCGGGTGACTCCAACTGCCTTTGACTACAAGGTCTAACCCACATTACAGTGAGAGGGAAGACGTTGCGCCAGTTGTCAAATTATAAAGCTTCAGAGGTTTTTTATGCAGCTTAAATTTGAATTACTTCCGAAAGCACGTCATTATTATAATACCTTCTAATTTCTCTCTTTGAATAATATTTTTGAACCGTTAATCTTTGTGGATATTTGTTTTGTTTTGGCCAGTGTTGTGATGCCGCACTAAAATTATGTCTTTCAACCGGCCCGATTCTATCGTCTATTTTGTATTACCCGCCCGATTCTGTTTTTCCGTTTTTGAGTTTTCACCACTGTTTGACCTTTTGTAAATATAGGGGTTTGCCATGTTTCTTTTCATTTGAGTATATCGTAATTGGTAATTTTCGGTAGGGATTTAATGGGGTCGTTTTACGATGGTAGGTTTATTTTTCACTCGGCCAGTTTTTTCTCTTATAGATTTTTTCACGATCACGGAGATTTCGTTGTTTACGAAATAATCGCCATTTCCGGCACGCGGTATGACGAGTACGGAAGCACGCGGCCGTCAGATAACGTGACGCAATTTTAAGCCACGCGGATTTCGCGATGATGCGTAGGAGTGGTTCCCTGGGTGTATAAATAGCCAGTTAGAACTGTGGGCAAATCTCTTGAAGAAATATTGCCTGCCGTCAGACTACGTAATTTATCGTCTCCACTGTGGGAAAAACAGCGATGAATTGGTATGTAGAATTTTATTAATCGTTTTACTTATTAGTGGGTTTTTAAGAAATTCGCCAGTAAGTAAAGTTCGTCGGCGACATTTACTTAAAGTTTTAAACGCCAGCGCCATCCATTACTTTCTTTGTAGAACGATGTAAATGTAAAAAGTGTGTATAATTCTTTCTGGGATTTTGGCAGTAGATAGGAGTGTGTGAAGTTGTGAGAAACACGTGTGCCCATATTTGTAGAATGTTATGTAAAACCACCATTTATTTCTGTGTATTTACTAATGTAATTTTATGGGGAAATCCCTGGTGTGTTCGTTAATTTTACTGAGCCTTAAATGAGAGAAATATTGTCGGAGGGTTCAGATTTACGTTGTACGTGAATTATACTGCTTAGGGGAGGAAACTATTCCTATAGCGAGATTTAATTTAATTTTGGAGCAAACCGGGAAACCTCAATGGGCAGTGTTAAAAAGGGAGACCCCGGAAATTCGGACAAAAGAAGTTCCCGAGTTGAAAATGTTGACACGTGGGTAGCCATGTGTGACGGCCAAGTGGCCCGCCAGACAGGTTTTGTTTATTTGGCTGGCGGATTTTAGTTGAGTGAGAGAGAGAGGAGGAGGGAGATTTAAGTGCCACGTGGGTAGAAATATTTTATGTATTGTTATGCAGAACGAGAGAGAGAGAGAGGAGGAGGGAGATTTAAGTGGCACGTGGGTAGAAATATTTTATGTATTGTTATGCAGAACGAGAGAGAGAGAGAGAAGAAGGGAGATTAAGTGCCACGTGGGTAATATTATTTTTTTGGTATTGTTGTACATGACGAGTGGAGTATTGAGTAAGAGGAGTTATGTTAGAGATGCGTTATGTTAGAGTGGTGTACATTAGACGCATTTCCTTTTAATTTCAGCGGGTGACGGCAGAATAGTGGGGGAGCGTAAATTTGCCCATGTGCAAAATTACCCACGGCAACAAGACATATCTTAAGGGGTCAGAGGACTCGAGTTATCGTCAGAAGCACAACGAAAATAACCTACGGTCTCTTGCAATAAAGTGCCCATGCTTTAGCGGGAACGAGGTTTATTTATCGTACAGCCATAGCTTATCGCTATTATAGTCTCCAGCAACGGCAAGTGGCCCGGGAGATTGGTGTAATCTTAAACAGCCAGAAATCACGGCTGTGGTTTTCCTCTAGAGCCGGAGCGGGTTGAAAGGGGAACGTATAGAAGCCAGTCAGCAGCAGAGTAGTTCCTACAGCTTATCAAGCACCTCAGGCTTGATACCTGAACAGCATCGTCATCACCAAATTCAGGAACAGGTGACAGGGTTACCATACCTCGGTCCTGAAAGTAACGAGAGAAGAGCGTAACGGAGACGCCGCATCATCAGTCGTCGAGTGTTAGAGAGACACTGAGACCAAGAGAGAGAGAGAGAGATAGAGAGAGAGAGAAGGAAGGAGAAAATAGACAGGACCAGTAGGGTCTGTTCAGTGTCCACTCGAAGGATAGACACTGAGCCTTTGGGTTACTCCAAGTCTATTATTTTAGCATCGCCAGTGGTGTTAGTTAGCGGCGCATATCGCCTACCAAGATGGAAGCTGTGTAGATGTTTTTCGTTGAGGAAGAGTCAACCGGACTGAGACAGTAGAATCTTATTTGTATTAGAGAGTGGAGGCTAAAGTGGACAGCCCCACAATAGTAGAGTTATTTAATCACTAATCATTTTATTGTTCCTCAGCAGGGTGACAGAAAGAGTGAATGTGATTTGGGGTTTTTTTTTTCTAGTGTCTATCTAATCTAATTGGTACGTTGTTTTCAGGCCGTGCAACAGTGCACGCTATCGACTGACTTGATGACGTATGATGCCATTTTATGTTTTTTCTTGTATGTAAATAAATATATACATATATTATTTACTGGATCAGCTTCTATTCTATACTATACCTACATGTGGTCCGTATAGTGGTGTCTGTGGTCGTTTTTATACACCTTATCTCCTTGTGTTTAAAGGTAGCTAGAGGGAGTGAGATTATAACTTTTTCTGAAGTCACGAAGCGGCAAGGGGAGAGTCAACTCCTGGTTCTATCCCTTGAGTCAATAGTCTCATCTGTCCACAGGCATGTCATTTTTCATCTGAATTCTATCTTCTCAGACTTTCTCATACTAGGGGTCTTGCTTTCATTCAGGCAAACTCTATAAACTTAAAACAACTTCGTGACAAGTGTCATACCATGTTTGTCAAGGTTTCTTTAATATTGGTAATCCACCTTCCTCTCGGGTGTTCCCTTGATCTGGACCAGATCGTCTGCCGTTAGGGACTCGTGATGGTAAGTGATTTGCTTCATTTTGACGACATGTCCAAACCATGTCCTTGCCTTTCTCTGTGTAGTTAATACATGACTTGGTTTCCACCATCTCAGTAATGTCTTTTTATCTCCTTCAGTCTCTTGTGGTGACATTAGCAGTTTTTCTCGTCCATCTCATCTTTCACCTTATGATCTAACTCCTCTGTACTTTATTTAGTGATTATGTTTGACGCTGGAAGCAAAGTGATGACACTGAATATTTTGTTTGTTAGTTTTCGCTTTGTCTCTATGGGGCTGTTGTCGTGAGAAATTCTAATCCACATATATAAATTAAAACGTAAATGTAAAGCCTAACAAATAACTTCAATAAAAGGAAAGAAGAATGGTAAAGAACAGTGCTGTCACAATGACTGTACTCGAAATCCCCCTTGTTTTCTATTTCGTCTGCAAATTGTAACGTTTCACGTTGATAGTAAAAGCCTACTGCTTCAATACCCACTTTCTACGATAAAACGTGTACTGCCTTTCTAAGAAAAACCTTGAGATACGCAGCTGACCTAGATTTAAAATTCCATTCATGTCATTTTATACACTACGTTACCATAAACGAAAGACAGATGGACTAAAGATAGAAAGAAAGGGAGGGGCTGAAAGCCGGAACGCAGGCAATACTACCACAGTCGCGCGATACACAATTACTACCATCACGCGTGTAAGGCCACATGCACTAGCTTTTTTCAAATCGACAGTGATAAACAACACTATCCATACGAGAGTTAGTTTTTAAAAACCTGAAAATTCTTATTAGGAAATATGACATTATACTGGTTTACGTTTGAAAACATTACAGTACCCAGACACCACATCGTATTCGAAGCGAACAGGAGGTAGTAGAAAATGCATATTTTGAACGCAGCCCCTTAGCCCCATTAAATTTATATATTTGGGTTCCTTAGGACTTGCTGACAAATAATATGTTAAACGTTACGCAAATAGTCTAGGAAATAACAAATTATAGCCAAAAGAAATAGTGAGGGATGTCAGACAACACCCAAATCAGAATCGCTCAGTGGCAGATTTTCAACACACCATTATACGGGAAATAGGCTGACATGTTACCTCCTATTTGATTGGCGGAAAGTAAATGTAAGGCTAAACACGATTAGTCGGGCTATAAATACTATCTTTTGTTGTCAGGGGAAACGGGAGTAGGAGTACTTTTTTTCAAACGATTGGGTAAACATGGCACGATTGGTTAGACCCGCGAATATAGTCAATCAGAGGCGTCAGGTCACCACCACATGTTCAAATAAACTTACTACAGAACCAGTGCGTTGAGCACCAGTGCATATTTTTCTAAATAAAAGCCTGGGACATCGGCAGATCGAAATTGTGCTATATTCATTGCCAGTCAACGTAATTCTGTATTATTTCCATGAATTGTGGGACTGTGGTCCTAAAGTTATTGAGCAGCACCTGGTCAGAGCTTTGCTGAATCCAGAGGCGAACAGCATACTCCTTGGTCCATATAGTAAACAGTGAGGTGTCTCCAGAACACAGGGGAGCAATCGAGCAGAGGAGTCTTTTCCTGCCGCCATCACGAAAGATAAGCCTATGTGGCCAGCGGAGCTCAACATTATGTAACCCCATCTGAAACTGACATTGTATAAAAATAAGAGGGGAAATTAATTGTTTTAATGAACGGAACTGAGAACATCTCCAATACTAGTTCCATCAGAAACAAACACTTGAAGTCATGATGACAAATAACAACATAGCTTAAAAAAACAAAACCAGTATTACCTCATATTACTACTACACAACTGACACACATAGGATAATATTAATAAAATATGTCACTACAAGATTCATATTGATAAATTCTGTACATATAACTTGTAATTAAAATTGATTGTGATTCCTGGTTCACTTTGTATTTGAATCAGGACACATATATATTAGTGACAGTAATTAATACATATTTATATTTGAAAATTTACCAGTGCCTCATTTAAGAATAGTCTTATAGAGTGTTAAATGTGTGTGAGTGTCACAGTGTTGTCACGTGTGGTAGAATAAATTAAATTGTTTATCTGTCTGTTGTTGTTGTGACTTACACTTCATCATATACATACCCTAGACATTCAACGTAGTCATCACAATATTCCAGAATAATTCTGACTGAGGTATAAATATGTGGTAGCAAGTAAGGTCATCTGTAATACACTACCCTTATTAGATACAGATACCTTCACAGCTGATCTCAGTCAGTACACTAAGTCCCCTATAAATATTTATAACATCCCACATTACCACAGCTGTGTAGGAGACTAAGCGGGGTATATGTATTAGCTTTTTGACATTTTATTTCTATTTATCTTTATCCATTCAGCCAAACTGAATACACTGCCCGTTTATTTAAACGTTTTCTAGTTCTCTCTGTTCATTCCGCCAACCTGTTTAACCTCCTTGCCTGGTTATTTGGACTTTTCCTACGTGTTTCTGTATTCATACCAGGTCAGGAGGAAGACAGCCGATAGTATAGTCTGGCGCTCTCTCTTCCAAACCTCTATACCTCACGGTAGTAGGGGAACGACTTAGTAAGTTTCTATGTTCATTCTGTTAGCCTCTGTGAACACATGCCTAGTTATTTGAACTTTCCCTACTTATCTCTGACCATTCTGCCAACCTCTGTAACCACCATGCCTAGTTATTTGAACTTTCCCTAATTATCTCTGTTCATTTCGCCAACCTCTGTAAACACATGCCGGTTATTTGAACTTTTCCTAGATATTTCTGTTTATTCTATGACCACACTGACTGGTTGTCTTAACTGCTTGACTTTTTTAAAGTCCCAATGTTGATCTACATGAGCCTTCCATATACATCGATCTACTTATTTTTTCTACAACTGATTCCCAGGACAGATTTAACGTGCTATATATTTCTTTTGACTTGTGGTGTATATTGTGCTGCTGTTTGTGAGAAGAGGCCTCCCGGCTTCGGAAATTTATGTAATAGCCATAAACCTGTCAATTTTAAATAATATTTGTCTGTGTAATTTTGAGTTTGCATGTTAGCAACTTTAATAGAAAATCTGGGTGCGTGTGTTTACAAACTAAAAGTGCCTTTTAATAATGTGGTGTTTTTATGTGGATTTGACAGAATAATATATTTGGTCGTATGTTGTCGTAAAACTGTAAATATGTTCACAATTGGTCTGCGATCGTTAGTGTGCATATAATTTTATCTAAAAGTGTAAATGTTACATTGTGGTCCCGGAGTTTTAATGTAAATCATTTCACTTTTGTTGTTGTCTAGGACGGTAAGTCTGCTCACAGTGGGGCCTTATTTATTAACATTTTCTTCAATGTTGTTAAATCGCATACACTGGTTACGCCAGTTCTTTTCTCGCAGACTCGGGGGAGCAGATAACATCTTAATACTGAAGCAACAATATTCCATCTGTTAGAAAATTATTAAATTTAGTGCTCACTAGATAAGGTTGTCTTATCGATCCGACCCATCTGTAGCTACATGTTCTATTGTAGGTTTCTTCTGTGCATTCACTGATCGAATGAGAAACCTTACCTTCATATCCTTTTGATCTATCTCTGAATTTATCTGCAGCCCTGTATTTCCGAATCTCTAACATCTATCTATACCAGTGGTTCTCATTCTTTTTACGATCACGATCCAAGCTTCACAGTTGGTGAAACTGGCGACCCATGTAAGAAAATTGACAAGTAAAATGTGGTTATAGTATTTCAGCCTACGGCATGCCGTTTAAAACTTTGAGTAATGTAAATGTAAGGGACTGTCCCGATAGGTTGAGAATCATTCATCTACACCTTAAGTATGAACATAATTCACGTTATTGCGGGAAAAAAATTAATTTTGTAAAACGAAATTACATCTCTGTTGTGTGACTGTTACAATGATGTCCTGTAATCTGAGGGACTACCTTTATCCAGCGGCTCTCCACAACAACAGAGAAGCAACTAACGCAGCGAGAACGATTCGCAAAATTTAATACATCACTTTGACACTGAATAATAAATTCTCATGAGGCAAAACCGGCCTTTTGATAACACGAAGGCTAAATCATAGCTCCTTGACAATAAGACCATACGATTTGTCCCGGTGTCCTCAGCGTTTAACCAAACGACAACAATTAGGCTGCAGTCACTGGATTCATTATAATACGCTAGAGAGTTAAGTCTGCATATTCAATATCATTATTCCATGTTTATGCCTTGTATGTGAAGAACTAACTAGTTCGATGATTTAAACAAACATATTAGACCATCCAGTCTTAGCACTAGCCCGACATCTTCCACATGACCTACTCCTCTTAAAAAACCGTGTACTTCTTTACGTTGACCAGCGAGCGCAACGATAATTGAAGTGACACTATCGGGTAAACCCATAAAATCCTTCGATCACCGTGCGCAGCTCTCAACATTCTCACACTGGGCACGTGACTGTAGTTTGTAACTCTGGAAACCTATATTATCCAGGTCAGTACCGAGACCAGCACTGTAGCATACGATCACTTGTCATTAAAATTTATTTCAAGAAATGCTCAAGTGAATATATTATAAAGTCACGAGCTCTGAATCGGTGAATGTTGAAAATAGAATCATCAATCAGTCATTCAACTTAATCATTATCCTTGACTTTCCTGGAAGCACGCTCTAATAACCACAGGCTTTTCACTCGTCTCCGCCCCCTTATCATTCTCTCCACCTGACTACACATATATGTCGATCATCCATAATCGCTTGTATCGCAGCGTACTCATTTGCGTGTTCATCGATGTTCCACTCGTTGTTTGCTTGCCGGGATTGAAGTATCTCACTATAGTAGAACTTGATTTCGTCCGGCTAGTCCATCTCCGGGCGTCGGTTTGGGCAAAGCGGTTAGAGCGCTGGCGTTTAGGTGGCAAAGTTTCTGGGTTCCGAGATCGAAACCGGGTAGCGTCAATCTCCAGTCTAACCAGATGTAAATGGGTACATGACTTCGCTTTTGGGTAAGAAAGACAAAGGCCGTGAGAAAGGGAACTGGTCATCCCACCTCATTATTAAAAAGCTGGACGTAATTTAGTGTAGCCTCTAATACTCCACTCCTCTACGGATTTATCTTCTATGAGACTACTTTTGCCTTGAATCCATTTCTGCTTCCGTTTTCATATTTTTGTTGGGTGATATTCTTTTGTGTTCGGTCATTCTCCATCCTGCCTCAAGATTTTTATAATACGCTTATGTCGAAACAATGATATTGGAAATAATAGAGGAATCTATTAAAAACAGTGAAGTTAAACGGAGTAAGACAAAATGTATGCACAAAAAGGAGAAAAGAAAACAAAAAAGAAAGAAGAAAGCAAATATCCATAGTTCGAAGAATAAACAAGATTTTTTTAAAAGTGTATAAACACCATTTAGAAAACATATGAAGACATGGCATGCAGAGTTCTTCATGAAGGACAGCTTTCATAACCGTTTGGTGTAAGAACGGGAGTGCGACTGGGATGCCTCTTGTCTCCATTTCTTTTCTCACTAGCAATAGACTGGGTTATGAGAACATCGACAACACACAACAGAAATGGAATCCAGTGGACTCTGACTAAGCTATTGGATGATCTGGATTTTGCTGATGACTTGGCTCTTCTGTCCCTTTACCGTAATCAGATGCAGGACAAATTGAAAATACTCGATGAGAGATCACATCAATTGGGTCTGAAAATACACTGGGAAAAGACAAAAATAATGAGAATAAATGCAGGTAATGATAGCATGGTTGAACTTGAAGAAACACCACTACAAGATATAGAATCGTACACATATCTTGGCAGCAATATAGACAAAGTTGGAGGGACAGACAATGACATCAAAATAAGAATACAAAAAGCAAGAGGAGCTTTCATTGCATTGGGAAATATATGGAGATCAAGAGAAATCGGATTCAACGCGAAAATAAGAATCTTAAACTCAAATGTGAAGTCAGTACTATTATATGGCTCTGAGACATGGAGAACAACAAAGACAACAACCAAAAAAACTACAGACTTTCATAAATGGGTGCTTGCGTAGAATAGAGGGATTAAAATGGTATGACAAGGTTACCAACGTGGAACTGATGACAAGAACCAGACAAGTGCCAGTGGAACAAGAGATGAGAAAAAGACGATGGCGATGGATAGGACACACACTGAGGAAACCGGTTGATAGCATTACAAGGCAGTCCTTGTTCTGGAACCCACAGGGCAAGAGAGGCAGAGGTAAGGTAGACCAAGAAGCACATGGAGAAGAGTGCTGGAAACAGAGGTGAAAATGATGAGGAAAACATGGAAAGAACTTGAGATGATGGCACGTGACAGGAGGATTTGGCATGTGTTTGTTGAAGGCCAATGCTCCTTTGGGAGTGGAGGGTTATGATGATGAAACAACATTTATAACCATCAGCCCCATTTATAACATTGTATTAGTTTTTTCTAACGATACGTTTATGGGAGCAGTAGCTTATTGATTTCTTTGTCTCCTCAGTTGAACTCTCCCCCCCCCCCCTCTTTCCCAGGGAACTGGACAGCGGGATGATCATACATGAAAAAAAAATTATAAGTAAATTAAATAAAATAAAAAAAATAAAAGGATGCAGAAATTGATAGTCAACAACAACACAGCGCTCATGTCATGATTATTGGCCGTGTCCTGGTCAATCGAATATTCACACTGGTTTATTATTGGCCCATCGCGCAGTTTCTCGTTCAGTCGTAATTAGGTCAATGGCTGCACATTTATTGCTAGAGAGAAAGCGAAGTTAAAGCAGCAGACCAATCTATTTGTGGCAGAATTACCAAGACAGGAAACACGAGCCGTGTTCCTGGATCGTCGTGCTCACCAAATACAGACTATCGATTACTCTGCAGTGCCCCAGTGTAACATGTACCATCTGGACAAGACATCGCATACTGTGTCTAATGAGGGACATCAGCTGATTACTCATCCTCAGGCGCCTAGAGAATTGTATCTCTTCTAATATTTACTAGCAAACGTTTGCACATTTGATGAGTTTTACTTCATAATTTGTGTATGAAAGCATTATATCAGTGTTGTGTGTGGTTCCTGCGAGTCTTGGATGAGACAAAGAAAGAATAGGCATGCTGGTCCTTGAGGCATGTCGTACCAGGCAACTAATAGGAGATTGTGCACAAGGCTGGCAACTTTCAACACACTAAACATATTGCTACAGACACCACAGTTGCAAGAGCGTGCGAATGCTTGGTGCAGGCTTTCTACAAGGGAACCAGCTACAGTGGTAGCTCCATAATCCACAGGCAGCGAAAAGTAGAATAATAATAATGATGAATTTTATTTTCGTGGCTGCATTGACGACAGTTACTGTTAATTTACGTTGTGTGTGTGTGTTTTTTTTTAAAGGGGGGTCGGAGTGGCTCAGAGATATGGCTTGCGACTCTAATTCTAAAGGTACCCAGTTCGCTCCCAACACAGGGAATATAATTGATGGACATTTTTTTTCTTCAGAACTAGTGGTTCCTAATGATGTCATACTCCTTCGATCTCCTGGATAGTGAGATCGGAATGCCTAGCCTTCTCGGATAAGGGTAAAAAAAAAGGATGTCCCGTGTGCATGATGTGCACTTTAAAATTCCCTTGGCAGTTGGAAATCGTAAAGAGTAGGCCATACGACCGCTACCCTGGCAAAGTTTACAAATTTGGAAACCTACCCATCACAAAAATATTTATAGAATTTGTGATTACTGTATACACACATTGGGATCCTCGCCGGTGCTACGGAGTTCGTGCACTGTGCTGAGATTCTCCTAGTGTGATCTAAGAGAGAAGATCAGAGAACTGATGGAGTTGTCCATGTATAATAACAATGGTCCTTAGAATCAAAAGTTGCGTTTTATTCTTTTGTCTTCTTCTCTTACAGTTCCCTCTGGAGCAGTGGTTCTCAAGCGGTGTGCTGCCTCGCCTATCAAAGTGTGCCGCCTCGCCTATAAAAGTGTGCCGCCGCGCCTATCAAAGTGTGCCGCCACGCCTATCAAAGTGTGCCGCCGCGCCTATCAAAGTGTGCCGCCGCGCCTATCAAAGTGTGCCGCCGCGTTTATCAAAGTGTGCCGCCGCGCCTATCAAAGTGTGCCGCAAAGATTTTGTAAATTTACTACATGAAGTATATTTTTAGTGATCTTGTAAATACAACTGATCTTACAGCTTGAATTTATTCAATAATAATTGGAGCTATTAACTGATTTGAACAAAAATAGATATACTTCAAAATTTCATGACATTACAAAAACGCAAGAGGCGTATAAACAACGTTCAAATGTCATGGACGACGCTTATAACTTCCACTTGGTCCTAATTAAATTTCGTATATCTTTTTTTGTTTGTAAAATATATGTTCTAATTATTTTATACAATTAAAAGAACATAGAACTGATAGTTTTCTTTATTCTAAAATACCCACATATGATTGTATTTAATTTAGTATATATCACCGCAATTTTGTATTCACGCGCGGGGTCAGACAGGTGTGCCGCCAATTTTTAGAAAATTGAAAAGTGAGCCGTGAACACAAAAAGGTTGAGAAACACTGCTCTAGAGCATAGGTATTCAATCAAACCATTCCAAACTTTCCTTACATGCCCATTTTGCTTTAGTTCATTCGTGTTTTTGTGTTTGGTTATTGTTGGGGGGGGGGGGGGGGGGGGGGGGGGGGGGGGGTGGTGTGTCTTTTTTCCAGTTTCCATTGTTACGCCGATTCGTAAAACTGGTCCTTGTAGTGTTCGTGTTAATTGTCATCGTCATTAGTTGCCATCTCCACATCGAAGGTCGGCTTCAATGGATCTTGAACATCTTCTGTCTTTTGTCTTGATAGTGCACTCTGATAGACACTTTCCTGTCCATCTCTTGATGTTGTCTTCCCACTTATAGCGCTGTTTTCCTCTTGCACGTTTGTTTTCAACTCTTGTCTCATATTATGATCTTAAGTAAGGTGTTATGTCTTTTTACATGGCCAATATTTTGTAGCTGTCTAATTTTACCCCATTCTTCTATATACCTACAATTAATTTTATCTCTCTTAAATAATATTACCTCATTAGACACCATTTCGATATCCCTCTAATCTTCAGCTACATTGGTTTTTGTCTGTTTGTTATCACATCTGGTCAGTCGATGTGGAGGATGAACCGTAGACATATGGTAGTGAATATCTGGAATGTATAGACTTGATTCTTGGTGAAATGTACCGGTTTCTGAACGAACGAACAAACTTTAATTTCAAAGAGTTAAGAATTTGGCACGCAGTACCATATAACATTCTGCCCTTCTTCTCTCTGGTCACTTGCATACTGTATCTTTTCATTCGCCGTGTACTTTGAACATTATTTGAGGCTCTGAGTAGGACTGGCACATCCTAATTTTATATTTCTGGGACATATCTCTAGGCTTCCATACTGTCTTATGGAAATCGGGCTTTGTTTATTCTGAAATGACATCATCGTCTGCTCCTTCTTCTTTGCCAATCCTAATTTCCAAGTAATCAAAAACGTGCTTCAATGGCCTGGTCATTGATCTTTATCACATCTGATCTTTATCATTTTCTCCCATTTCTTGTGTTTTATTTACATTGATGTTTACATTTTTTTGTTGCTCCAACTATAAAGCTGAATTTCATAAATGGGTCCTTAAGTAAAATACGAGTAGAAGGATTGAAATGGCACGACAAATTTACCAGTCTAGAACGGATGACAAGAAACAGACAAGTGCCAGTGTAGAACTGATGACAAGAAACAGACAAGTGCCAGTGTAGAACTGATGACAAGAAACAGACAAGTGCCAGTGTAGAACTGATGACAAGAAACAGACAAGTGCCAGTGGAATAAAAAAAAAGTGGTGAGAAGAAGACGCTGACGATGGATACCACATGCACTGAGAAAGCTTATTGATAGAATTACAATGTAGTCCTTGTTTTGGAAAGCTCAGGGTATGAGAATTAGAGGTAGACCGAAAACTGCAGGGAGAAGAGAACTGGAGACGAAAGTGAAACTGATGAAAAAGATGTGGGAAAAAAATTGAGCTGATGATAAGTGAAGGTTGAGCTGATGACGAGTGAAGGTTGAGCTGATGATAAGTGAAGATAGAGCTGATGATAAGTAAAGATTGAGCAGATGACCAGTGAAGGTTGAGCTGATGACAAGTGAAGGTTTAGCTGATGACAAGCGAATATTGAGCTGATGATAAGTGAAGGTTGAGCTGATGATAAGTGAAGGTTGAGCTTATGATAAATGAAGGTTAAGCTGATGATAAGTGAAGATTGAGCTGATGACAAGTGAAGGTTGAGCTGATGACAAGTGAAGGTTGAGCTGATGACAAGTGTCGGTTGAGCTGATGAAAGTGAAGGTTGAGCTGATGATAAGTGAAGGTTGAGCTGATGATAAGTGAAGGTTGAGCTGATGACAAGTGAAGGTTGAGCTGATGACAGTTGAAGGTTGAGCTGATGACAAGTGAAGGTTGAGCTGATGACAAGTGAAGGTTGAGCTGATGACAAGTGAAGGTTGAGCTGATGACAAGTGAAGATTGAGCTGATGACAAGTGAAGGTTGAGCTGATGACAAGTGAAGGTTGAGCTGATGATAAGTGAAGGTTGAGATGATGATGAGTGAAGGTTGAGCTGATGATAAGTGAAGGTTGAGCTGATGACAAGTGAAGATTAAGCTGATGATATGTGAAGGTTGAGCTGATGATAAGTGAAGGTTGAGCTGATGATAAGTGAAGGTTGAGCTGATGATAAGTGAAGGTTGAGCTGGTGATAAGTGAAGGTTGAGCTGATGACGAGTGAAGGTTGAGCTGATGATAAGTGAAGATAGAGCTGATGATAGGTAAAGATTGAGCAGATGACCAGTGAAGGTTGAGCTGATGACAGGTGAAGGTTTAGCTGATGACAAGCGAATATTGAGCTGATGATAAGTGAAGGTTGAGCTGATGATAAGTGAAGGTTGAGCTTATGATAAATGAAGGTTAAGCTGATGATAAGTGAAGATTGAGCTGATGACAAGTGAAGGTTGAGCTGATGACAAGTGAAGGTTGAGCTGATGACAAGTGTCGGTTGAGCTGATGAAAGTGAAGGTTGAGCTGATGATAAGTGAAGGTTGAGCTGATGATAAGTGAAGGTTGAGCTGATGACAAGTGAAGGTTGAGCTGATGACATTTGAAGGTTGAGCTGATGACAAGTGAAGGTTGAGCTGATGACAAGTGAAGGTTGAGCTGATGACAAGTGAAGGTTGAGCTGATGACAAGTGAAGATTGAGCTGATGACAAGTGAAGGTTGAGCTGATGACAAGTGAAGGTTGAGCTGATGACAAGTGAAGGTTGAGCTGATGACAAGTGAAGGTTGAGCTGATGACAAGTGAAGGTTGAGGTGATGATAAGTGAAGGTTGAGCTGATGACAAGTGAAGATTGAGCTGATGACAAGTGAAGATTGAGATGATGACAAGTGAAGGTTGAACTGATGACAAGTGAAGGTTGAGCTGATGACAAGTGAAGATTGAGCTTGTCATTGCTATAGTTATTGTTGATCAGAATCGGCCACATTGCACTCGCGGCAAACCCATAAGTGCTCAGTCTCCCTCAACAAAACGTCGAAGGGTATGACTGCTAACTGTTCCCGTAGCTTGCTGGTTGTATACACGACGTATGCATCCTCTTGTATGTCCGTCCCTGCTGGTCTTACGTTTGATGTCAAATTCTGGCAATCTTAGCCTTATTTGGGCTTGGCATGTGTGTTTTGAAGGAATATGCTCCTTAAGAAACTGAAGGGAAATGAATGAACGACCTGTTAACTGTTTTAACTTATCCAGCACTTCTTGCTTCTTCTTGCGATCGAGTCTTTGATGTTTACACCGTCAGACGAGTTCTCATGATGAATTCGACCGTTGTCTGGAGTTCCTCTTTAGCTCCTTACAGCTTTGAGTTTAGTGTTGAGTCATTGGGCCAGTGTATCTTTCTTAACTGGTCGTACAGAGGACAATCCTGTAGAACTTGCTCAGCAGTTTGTTGGATTAATCCACATGTGCACTTTGGTGAAGCAGACAGTCGTAGCTTGTACATGTGTATGCCCTGTCCTGAGGCGAAAAATGGTGATCTGTCCCTGCCGGTCAAGAGTGTGGTAGTCGTCGTTGGGTTGATTCTGTTTTCTTCTGATAGTCTGGATAGCTCACTTTCTCAGTGTATGTGATTTCATTATCTTCTTGTTCACATTCTCCTCCCTTTTTTGCAAGTTTATCTGCCTTTTTCATTTCCGGGTACACCACAATGGGATGCTACCCACTGAAGTATGGTTCGCTTTTTGGCAGCTACCTTGCTTAGTTCATTTCTCAGATGCGGGAGTTTACCGCCCTTGAGAGCTTGCAGTACAGACAGCTGTGAGGAAGACTAACTGGTGGTAGTCAGAGTTGGTGTTATACATCATATTTGCAGCTTGCTCTAGATCTTGAACCTCAGCTGTATAGATGGAACAGAATGTACCAGTGGGAATATGCCTAGTCTCATACTGGTTGTCGGGATATGAGATAAAGATACCGGAGCCTCCATTCTTAACAGCATTTATTCCTGATCCATCTATGTAGGCATGTATCCATGATTGTTCGGGATAGCTTTCTTGGATCATACTCAATGTAGCAGTTCGTTTTTACAGATCATTATACTCATATCCAATTGTGAGACCACTGATGTATTAATTTGGAGGGTTCTGCTGGCCTGTTCCCATGGTACAGGATATAGGGTGGGCTTAAGCAGTGTTGTCTTCATGGATAGATCTTCTTGATGTCTTTTAAGTCTTTTTCCCCGATGGACAAAGCTGCTACGTTTTAGACGCCCCAATGCCAGATCATCTAGTCTTGCCTTCATTGGGTGCGTTGGCATACTGTTGTACTTTTCCATCTGGATCATGCTTTTTTGTGTCTCTTCTATTGGTCAATGTCTGTAATCTAATAGCTTTCTGCATCTCTGATATCGGCGTAGTTTTCATGGCTCCTGTAATGAGCCTGAGAGCTTGATTTTGCACCTTGTCCAAAGACTGCAGATGTGAGTTAGCAGCTGATGACCATGCTGCTGAGCTAAACTCTAGTGTGGTCTTATTACTCCATTATAAATCTTCTTTAGATTTCGTTCATTTGCTCCCCAGTTGGTACCTGCTAATTTTCTGAGTATGCCTAGTCGTCTTCGGGCCTTTCCTTCTGCATTTTCAATATGCTTATTCCATGTAAGCTTTTGGTCAAATGTCACCTCAAGATAGGTGGGGTAGCTTTCTTCCTTGATCATAGTTGTCCCTAGGTGTATGTTAGCTGCTTTGTCCTTGGGGGAGTGGGAGAACAGCGTTGTGGAGGTTTTGTCTGTGTTTATTGTGATAAGCCATTTTTCTGCCCATGACATTAGCATGTCTGCTGCCCGCTGCATTCTATAATTTGCTGTGTTAACTTATTCATCGGCGCACCAGAGTACTAGGTCTCTGCATATAAGGCAGCTTTCACTCCAGCGGGGAGATCTTTTACCAGGTCATTGATGTAAACAAAGAAGAGTGTTGGAGAAATTATTCCTCCTTGAGGTACCCCCTGATAGAGCAACACTTTTCTGCTATGCAGACCATCAAGAGTGACTCTAGTTCTCCTTTTGTGCAAGTATGACTGGATCCATCTTATCATGTTGCCTTGGATTCCACTTCTCCTAAGTTTTGCAATAAGGCCATCTTTCCACACCTTGTCAAAGGCCTGCTTGAGGTTGACCCAGATCGTTAGGACTTTTTTCTTCTCATGGAAGGCATCTTCTACTGCTTGAGACATGTAGGTAACTTGGTCTTCTATGCTGTAGCATTCTCTAAATCCAGCTTGCTCCGGCACCAGGATCTGCTCAGACTCTAAATACCATTTCAATCTGTGGTTGACTATTCGCGCCATAGTCTTCCCAACACAGCTTGTGAGGCTGATTGGCCGGTAACTTGCAGCCTTGGTCTTACATTTCCCTTTCTTTAGTATGGTTATTGTGATATCTTCTCTCCATACTTGGGGTACCGTTCCTTTCACCCAGCTGTGGTTGAATATCTCAAGCAGTTTTGTCTTTGCTGCTGGGCTCAGATTTATTAGCATTTCGATGCTGATTTCGTCTGGGCCAGGTGACTTTTGAACCTTAAACTTGGAAATAGCGTTCTGTAATTCTCCTAGTGTGATGGGTTCCCTCATTGGGGCAGGAGTATCTGTCTGTCCCATGGTTGCCCGTATTTCTTTTCTTATCTCTCTCTGATGGTCTATGTTAATGGTTGTTGCTTTCTGAACTGTATCTTCTAGCAAACAGGTCTGTAGCGTGTTTTCCTCTGAGAATTTTGCCACCTTCATCCAATGTGATAGTCTGCCTAGGCAAGGAACTCTCTTCATTTAGAAACTTAACTAATCTCCAAAGTTTTTTGCTGTCTTTCTCAAGGTTCAGCGCTGCCGTTTTATTTCTCCAGCTTTTCCATTTTTTTTCTACCTTTGTTCTCTGAAACTCTGCTGCAGCCTTTTTCCATTTCTTGTAAGTTTCAAGTGAAGACTGAGACTCTGCGTCCTTTCTAGCTTTGTCCATAGCTTCCTGGCGTTCTTGGAGTGTGCTAGACCAGTATGGTGTGTAGTTACACAAGAATCCTTTGGGAATGGTTTCGTATCCATCACATCTTGCTGTTTATGCGATAGAGGATTGAGGGTTTTCCACCTAACTATTTTCACGCATTCAGCACACCTTGCTGTTTATGCGATAGAGGATTTAGGATTTTTTCACCGAACTCTGCAGACATGATATGACCCAGGTAGATTCTTGGCGATCTCAATGTTTTTAAAGTAGATCCCACATCTCCTGGGTTACTGACTGCTGGTCTAGAAGAACCACTGTTTAGTCTAAAAAGAGGGAATCCTGTTCCATGGGTTAAGTTGACTGTGTCAATAGTAGGGAATTTAATGTTTAAAAATGCTAGGGTAACTATAATTTGTTTCACACAGAGAGAGAACGAACGAACGAACGAACTTTATTTTCAAAGGGCTGAGAATTGGGCACACAGGCCCGTCTAACATTCTGCCCTTCCTTTCGCTCACCTTTCATACGGAATTAATTTATTCTCATATGCATTTTACATATCAGTTTCAAGAAATTCAACGTTGTAAAGTAAAATAATAATATAGCACACTCATATTAACATTAATTACTTATAAGCATGACATAACATATGTTGAAAAGTACAAACATCGTTACTAGAACCTACAGTTGATGTTATAAGAAAAGATAACCCGATTATGGGGGCATGTAATCAGAATTCAGAAAGTATTTAAAAAGTCTATGATTGTATGAATAGGGACTGAGGTTGTTTCTTAGGTTATGTGGAAGACAATTCCAAAGATGAGCAGCAGAGTACGCTAAGCTTGTCTTGAATAAGTCAAGCCTAGGCTTGGGTACTTGCAATCTATTAAAGCGTAGACTGCGTCTTTCATTGTAATTGAACATTGGCCACAGATATGCTGGAGCATTGTGTGACAGGATTTTGTGAACAAATTTAGCTTTGAGAAGGCGCTTTCTTAAGGGCAGTATTCGGAGAAATCTTCACACTGAGTTGGGCAAGTGTCAGAGACTAGACGCACTGCACGCTTTTGTAGTGAACGGAGCCTCTTCGTGTTGGACATTGAGCAACCATCCCAGATTGTGGAGCAATAGTCAAGGTTTGCTTGTATGTGAGATATATTGAACAATTTTCGTGCATCTTCATCTAGGGAATGTTTGATTTTAGCTAACTGGTAAACTTGCTGTGCCGTTTGTTTGGTCAGTGCATGTACATGTGAGTTCCAAAAGAGAGAGAGAGAGAGAGAGAGAGAGAGAGAGAGAGAGAGAGAGAGAGAGAGAGAGAGAGAGAGAGAGAGAGAGAGAGAGAGAGAGAAGAGTGGGGAGAGAGGAGAGAGCGATTGCTTTAAAGGGGACTAAAAGAGCAAATGATTGTCTTTTGAATCGGGAATTTGTTGCTTAAAGGCCGAGAAGTTTAAGAAATTATGTAAATGAAAGGGAATATGTTTTTAGAACGACTTAAGAGAGCCAGTATTTTCTCAGTTCAGGGAACTGACAGTAATGTCGGCTTGTTACATTAAAACACTAAATGGTATAGTATGCCCCATAGCAGATACTGCCGTAGGAGAGTGAAGTGTTAGAGGCTTTACTAGACTAGGTTCAGCTTCGAGAGGTGGGGTGACCTGTTCCCATCCTCGCTGTCTTTGTCTTCCCTAACTCAAGAGCAGTCAGGTACCCATTTATAGCTTGGTAGACTGGAGCGTGTTTTGAACCAAGCACCTTAAGTACTCTAACCACTGTGCTTTGCCAATCGGACGCTCAGGTAAAACACTAGATAAACTAAACCTTTGTTTGATGAAAACTCACTCTCACACATTTACAATGTAAGAGAATGAAAATAATAACAACTTTGATTTACGAGTAAAATGAGTTTTGGCGAGGCGCGCAACTTTTAACCTAGACACAAAGTCTATCGGTTATATTAGGGCACAAGTCCAAATATAAAAGATCTTGTTGTCTGGTAATAATGACAGCTAAGAGGTGTGAGATAAAGTTGGTTTTAAACAAAATGTCTGTAACGTAAAATCTGCTCAACTGAATGTATGAAACTTGGACAATAACAATAACTTACTTACTTCCTTAGTCGTTCCCCTTCTACCGTGAGGTGTAGAGGTTTGGAAGAAAGAGCGCCAGACTATCTTATCGGCTGTCTTCCTCCTGGCCTGGTTCAATTCTAGTCCTCGGTCCTTCAAAGATTGTCTAATGTTGTCCTCCCAGCGGACTCTTGGTCGGCCTGGGGGTCTGGATCCCTGGCTATTTGTTTCCCATACTTGTCGTGGTAGCCGATCTTCTCCCATTCTGCTGAAATGGCCAAACCATCTTAGTTGGGACTGTTCTACTTGGGTCTGCAGGGGGTGGGATTTTAGGCCTTGACGTATCGTCTGGTTGCGGACCATGTCTCTTCTTGTTACTTCAACCACCTTCCTCAGATACCTCATTTCTGAGGTTTGGATCTGGCTTTTGTGGGTTGTAGTCACTGCCCATGACTCGCATCCATATGTCAAGACTGGGACATAGGTGGAGCGGTATACAGCCATCTTCGTTATCTTACCAACCTCTCTCTTGCTGAGGAATCCTCGATTTATGGCCTGAAAAAGTCTCCCAGCTGCTGCTTTTCGAGTGGCCAACTCTTCTTTGATGCCTCTCTTTCGGTCTATATTAGTTCCGAGGTATTTAATGTGGTCGACATGCTCCAGGATCTATTCTCCCAGCTTAATCTGATGTCTTCTTTCTTCTCGTGATATCACTGTCGTAAATTTATGATAGGTATTTAAGATAGATTTTGGTCCCGTCTGAATAGAACTGAAAAGTTGGTAACTCGGTGAGAAATAAGGTATAAGAAATAGATTTCACGAGTGAATAGTTTAAGGGTAGAATTTGTCCCTGGATTGAGAAGATACTCTAGTCCAGCCTATCTTTACGACTGTAATTTGTTATCAGATAACTCTACTCTCCGTACATTTAATATATACGTTTAACTATACACACACACAGAGTTAAGTGACGACATGACACACACAAACGTGAAAACTATAGTAAATGGAATATGGATGTGAGCTAAGCTGACCAACACAAGTAATTAAGTTTATGTTAAGTTTATTATCATATAAAATTTCTCACAACATCAAACATATATATCACTAAAATCATAGGTTACAGAATTTGGAGAAAAAAAACCCAAAAGTGGTATCCCCTCTGTTGAGAAAAAAATAATCTCGCAAGAAGTTAATAACCCCAAAAGGTCAAAAGATTAACGCTAGGGTATAGAAATAGACGATCAAGTAAAAAACAGTTCCTAATTAATCTATCCTGTAAAAATAATAGTATTAGCGAACAAAAAAAGAAGTGGTTATAATGATTATAATAATAATAATAATAAATTCTTTAAGCACCAAACACGGCGCATAAGGCAGAAACCGGTGCTCTCCAGGTTGTTCGTTGTGACGCCACTCCTCTTAGCTCTTGCACATTATTTAGGCCCAACGTTCTTCCTTCTCTTATTATTGTTTTTCTGAGTGTTTCTTTTGGTCTTCCTTTTTTCCTCTTACCCTCAGGAACCCAAGTGAGCGCCTGTAGTGGTATTCTGTTGTTTTGCATGACCGATATATGACCATCGTCTTTTCCTTATATAGTCGGAGACATATTTCTGCCTAGAGTCTTCTCTTATTTGTCGATTAGTCTTGAATTCTTTCCAACTGATGTTCATGAGTTTTCTAAGACATTTGTTCTCGAATGTATTCAGCTTGTTCTCCGATGATTTTGTCATTTTCCAACTCTCACAGCCGTATGTTAACACTGAGATAACATTTGAATTAAACAGACGAAGCTTGGTATGTATATTCAATGATCGTAATTTCCAAATGTTAGATAATCTATTGAAGGCGCTAGCTGCCGAAGCAATTCTAGTATGGATTTCTCTTGTTGTGTCACCATCTGGAGTCATTTTACTGCCTAAATAATCTGTTAGAAAAGTTTCAACTTTATTTTATTTACTTCTTGAGATAGTTTTTACCCTTCCTCAACCTCATGATGATAATGGACTGTAGTCGGGAACAATGTTATATATATATATATATATATATATATATCATATATATATATATATATATATATATATATATATATATATATATATATATATATATATATATATATATATATATATATATATATATATATATATATATATATATATATATATATATATATATATAACCCGATATATAAAGGCTAATATAATTGAATGGAAAAAATCTGGATATTTGGTGTCTCCAGTTATACTTAATTCTTATTGTCTATACGTTCGGACTCTCTCTCTGGATGAAACAAGAGGACCGCACAAGTCAACATCGAAGACCCGATAAAGACTAAGAATTGTTACTAATTGTATTTTGACTTAGACCGCTGGCAGGCTGGTTTGTGATCAGTACTAGAATTAGGAGAAAACAAAACATGTAATCACAATATCAATATCCTATCCGGTTACGCGTACGGTTTAGATCTCTTATCCACTCTGTCATTTAATTAAATTAAAAGCACACAGGTCTTAGCCTATCTTATCAGTGATAATTTAATTATGACTACCTTATACATATCACTTGTCATTACTAGCTATTTGTTTCGCCACATGGTATTACACTAGTCACTTACACAATTACACGTCATGAATTAGAAGTAAATTTATATTCCGTCAATAGTCAGTCTAGGCGACTAGGTGTATTATTAGTCAATTAAAACATCTCTTAGCGAGTGATTAAATTTTCATTACAGCTGGAAAAATTAGCTATACGTTATTTACTACGCTAGTCAATTAACACAGAAAATCCAGTGAATTATAATGAGGAACTCAACACATTAAATCACTTAAAGGCTAATATATATATATTACCGCAAAACAGAAAAAATGAAACTTTCTCCACGAAATCTAAATAATCCACTTTGTACAATGGCTCTAGAATGTCGAGCTAGATATTTCAAAAATATTCTGAAGCGACTAGATAAACTGACTTTGGGAGATGAGTATAAATACAGAAAAGCCGTTATCTCACTAGCTGGTGCGAGAAATCGCGCCTTCGGCCATATCAGGGGAATCAAGAAACTTCGTTGCTGAGATAAAAAATTTTTACGGTCCTTCTGTTCGACGTGGCCAATCGACAACAAAGGCTTCTGATCTCAGCGATTGTCTCCCTGTATGTACAACATCACAGGATTAGCTTCCCTTGTAGAGAACTTCAAAGCGGTCTACCTTCCACGTGTTGTGGGCACGTACAATCTGCCAGTCATCGTAATACTGACTGCTCCGCTGGCGTGAGAACTTCTGTTAGACAAGCGTTCTACGCTCACCTGAATGAGTGACAGTTTCGAACGTATGTAAACAACTCGCAAGCTCGTGAAAGCAGAAAAAAATAGGCGTGGCTAAAATATGAGTCACGGCAGTCGATTTGCGTGGGTTTTTTCGTAGCAAAAATTATACACGCTGGAGGGGGAAGCGAAGGTGTACAGAAAAGAAGCGATATTTGCATATACATGTCACAACCACCATGGATTTTGTTTTAGAGCTGCTTATGACCATCCCTCTCTTTTCCGGCTCTTTCTTCCAGACTTGCAGGTTGGATTGGAGATGTGCCTCTGATTTAGCAATCAGGGCAACATCATCAGCAAATGCCAGCTCTGAAATACAGACCTGTCTCATCTTCCAGTACCCCACTGAATACTTTCTTGTTCTCTCCTTACATGCCTTGATGACATCGCCCATGAGGAGTATGAAAAGATAAGGTGACAGGATATAACCTTGTCTTACACCAGTGGTGGTCCTGAACTCTTCTGACTTATGGTTTGCTGTCCTCACATAATTTCTGCAAGACTTGTAGAAGCTCTGTATAGCATGAATCAGAGGTGCTGGAACAGTCTCAAAGTTTGCTCAAGTGGACCCTGTCAAACTCCTTTTCCAGATCTATGAAACAAAGATAGATCTCACTCTTATATTCAAGGGCCTTTTCACTCAGCTGTCTTAGTGTGAAGATTAGGTCTTGAATACTTCGGTTTGCTCGGAATCCGCACTGGACCTCGTCCAATTGTGGCTCAGCTAGGCGTCGGAGTCTTTGCTCTAGGATTCTAGAGTAGATTTTACCAGGGACACTGAGAAGGGATATGCCTATATGGTTTCCACATTGTCGATTGTCACCCTTTTTGAAAATTGGTGTTATGATGGCAATCTCCCAATCCTTTAGTATGGTCTTGTTGCACCACGCTGTCTGTAGGACCCTTAAGAGTAATAGGTCGCCTGATGCTCCCATGTACTTAACCATTTCTGGTGTTATACCATCATGCCCTGCTGTTTTGCCCATCTTGATTTTCTCCAGTGCTGCCTTCAGTTCTTCCATCTTTATGTCATCTTCACCATCATTGGTTTTCTCTTCTGTGCTAGTGGTTATCATTTCTGATGCTTGACCTTGCTCATCATCCAGGAGTTCTGAGAAATATTCTTTCCACCTTTCCATTACTTCCTTCGGGGCAGTAAGCAATTTGCCTTGCTTGTCCTTTATAAATTTAGAGGGCATTGTTTTTCCTTCCTCGTGTTCTTTAGGGTCTTATAGAACAATTTCTGGTTTTCTTGCGCATCTTTTTCTAGCTTTTCTACAAATTCTTCCCAGGACTTCTGTTATGCTGCTAGCACCTTGTTCTTAGAGTATCTTCTCCATATCTTCCGATAACTCCATCCCATCTAGCATGGTCATTTCCAACTCTGGCATTGAAATCTCCGAGCTTGATAATTTCATCTAGGCAGTAATCCACTGTCCTTTGAAGCAGCTCGAATAATTCCTCCTTGACCTCTGCTCTCTCATCCTCATTTGGCCCATACACTATGACCAGGTTGACTATGGTTTCTCATTCTTTTAGTTTTACAACCATAATGCGCTCCGAGACAAAGTTCCATCCCTTGATACTATCTTTTTGGTTTTTGGCCACAATGCAACCCACGCCCCCTTTAGCTCTTTCAGATGTGGGTACACCACTGTAGAGCAGCGTGTTGCCATCAAGATCCATGACATCTTGACCTTTTTTTCTTTGTTTCAGTTATAGCCAGGATTTCTAGTTTTGCTTTACTCATCTCTTCCACCAGCTGCTCTTCTTTCCCATTTATACTTCTAGTGTTCCACGTTCCATAAGTCGTAGTCCGTAGTTCGTTCCAGTTCGTCGCCTTTAGAATCAGTCCGGTTTTCTCTCTCGTAGTTCTCGTAATCATGATTTAAAGCAAACAGGTGATTGGCCTGTTGTGCCTTTGCATGGTAGAGGGGCTGCCTCCTTACGGCCTCCATGCAGGCCGCCCTCCTCCTTTTTCAGCCTGGCTTGGGACCGACTTGGCGGAGTTACAATAACAATAACAACAACCGAAAAGCGACAGACTATCATAAACGGGTGTTTGCTTAGGACGGAAGGATTGAAATGGTATGACAAGATCATTAATGTGGAACAGGGCGAAAAACCAAACTAGTGCTAATGAAACAAACGATAAGACGAAGATATTAGCGATGAGTATTTAAAGGTATATGGTACCTGAACGATGAATAGAACACGCATTGGGGACACCTACTGATAGCATTACCAATTCTTTGTCACTGGAAGTAAGAAAGGGAGTTCTTCAGTGTTATATAGAACCCATCCTGACATAAGGGAGTGAGTAATGGGCAATTACTAAACAAGTAGGGAAAACACTAGAGGCCACAGAGTTGTGGTTTTACAGAAGAATGTTAAAAATATTATGGGCAACTAAAAAGAGTAATGAGGATGTCCTGAAGAGGCCAATGCCGAAAGGCAGCTTATTCCACATGTTAGAAAGAAGCTATCTACTGTCTTTGGGGCATGGTATGAGAAGAAGAAAGATAAAATATATCGTAACAACAGGAAAGATTGAAGAAAAAAAAAGAGATACAGGAAGACACAGAGAGCAGATACTGGACAGTTTGACATCATGGCATGTTAAGAAGTCAACAACACAATTGATAAATAGTACTAGAGACAGGAAATTGTGAAGAGGCATGATCGCCTACGCCAACAGACATGGTACTTGAAGAAGAAGAAGAATTGCCAAGCAAGTACTAGTTCTGGCATGTCCAGGGTAAGAGAGGTAGAGATAGACCCAACAGCACACGGTGAAGGGAACTGAAGGACAGACATGAAAAGGATGAGAAAGACATGGACATATCTTGCGCTGATGGCACGGGACAGGAGGACCGGAAATGAGATTTTTTGGAGGCCTATGCTTCTTAGGGAGTTGAAGGAAAATAATGACGATGATGGTGATGAGGATGATGATGATGGTGATGGTGGTGGTAGTGGTGATGGTGATGATGATGGTGATGATCATCATGAGGATGTTGATGATCATGATGATGATGGTGCTGGTTGTGGTGCTGGTTCTGGTGGTGGTGGTGATGATGGTGGTGATGATAATGACGTGTTGGTGATGATGAGGATGGTAGTGATGGGGATGATGATGTTGATGATGATGGTGATGATGATAATGGTGATGGTAATGACGATGAATGCAGATTTCTGAGATTAGTTATCTTCGGTTGCTTGAATCATGAAGAACTAGTTTTACATTAACAGACAGCTGGGGAAAAAAATGAAAATGAAAATTTGTTTTGAATATCATAGGTAATTATCTTATCACATGGAGGAGTAACATGGACATAACATATGCACTAAGACAGGGGTCAGGAACCTTTCCAAGACAAAGAGCCAAATATTTAATTTTGTCTTCATTAAAAAAAAAATTGAAGAGCCGCATGAAAAAAAAATCACATGGTATCCCTCATTCAATAATATATATATTATATATAATTGAAATACTTACTTACTTAGTCGTTCCTCTTCTACCGTGAGGTGTAGAGGTTTGGAAGAGAGAGCGCCAGACTATCCTATCGGCTGTCTTCTTCCTGGCCTTGTTCCATTCTAGTCCTCGGTCCTTCAAAGATTGTCTAATGTTGTCCTCCCAGCGGACTCTGGGTCGTCCTGGAGGTCTGGATCCCTGGCTCTTTGTTTCCCATGCTTGTCGTGGTAGCCGATCTTCTCCCATTCTGCAGACATGGCCAAACCATCTTAGTTGGGACTGTTCTATTTGGGTCTGCAGCGGGTGGGATTTTAGGCCTTGGCGTATCGTCTGGTTGCGGACCATGTCTCTTCTTTATAATTGAAATAATAAACAAAATTTTTCAAGAGCCACACGAGATGGCTCAAAGAGCCGCATGCGGCTCGCGAGCCGCGGGTTCCGATCCCCTGCACTAAGACATAGACGTGAGACAATTGTAGCGCCAAGTAGTGATATGAGATGTGAGAATAACTCTGTAACATGGAAATTGGAAAACTGAAATCTTAACTCTGAAGAAGACATATGAACCTGAGAAAATTGCTGTATGAAGTTGCAAATGAGAAAAATAATATAGGACATAAAATCTAGGATATTAATATTGATTGATGATCTCGGACAGGAAAAGCAAATGGGAAGTAATTGATGTGTAATTACGCAACAAAGGGACGTAACCTCATAGTTACTTGTTAAAGAATGTTTTAACGATCTTCACTAAAGCAGAAAATTCTCCAAGGGTAGGAAGGGGGCGGCGGAGAGAAAGATAAAAATAAAAAAATTGCCAAACGTTCATATCTCACGTGGTTCACTGTTGTCGTGTGGTGTGTATTGGGGCAACTACGACAGTAGTTTTTTGCCAGGAATAGCCTATGGAATATTAGGTAGAATGTCTCTAGAAATTGGCTCGTTAAGAAAGAATAAAGACCTATTCGAGATAGGGACAAGAAGACGGGAATGGGAATGCTTTCCCCTGGACAGTGTTTTCTAATTAATTATGGAAAGAGTTCTGTTTCCCCACGACCTTAGCTTCTGCCCTTAGATCCCGTATAGAAAAAGCCCCCAACCTCATCTGAGTAGAGAAATGTTCCTATAGGTGAATATGTAACACCGACAGCACGAGTGATACATTAACAAACTAGATAATGATCAAACGATTGTTGGGTTTATTAATGAAATATCCACACATATAGGGTTAGTAATGGTTAGAACGTGATGGTGGTAAAAGACGATTCACACAAAACACACAGATGAGATATTAAAATTGCAGTTAATTAAGTAGGAGTTAATTAAGCATGAACTGGTGTAAAGCGAAATGATCATGAAGTGATATGATACGTGTTACCAAAATGGTGAGTAATCTACACAGCCCATGTGTCTCTAAATGCTTCTCATGGATACGATGATTCACATGTATGCATAAAATGCCCCAAGTTGTGATACGTTATGTCGAGTGCAGTATCTCTCAGCCGAGGACGTTCTGATGAAAACTGTTGTCTTACTGAGAACGTTGACGATATATATATATATATATATATATATATATATATATATATATATATATATATATATATATATATATATATATATATATTCCTTCACTGTTTGAGTATATCTATGTAGTGTTGATCAACAGTTAATAGCTGTCATATGGAAAAAAAAGTCTGTTGTCTGATCTCCCGACGGTACTGGCCAGACTGGATATCTTCACGAAATGTTAGTGATATGTAGACTCATTATCTTGCGTATGTAGACGTGATTCATAAAATATACTTTAGAGTCTGCTTCATAGAATGCGCTTAAGAGTGTGTTGCACTTGGTATAAATATGAGATTCCACTTTTGAGCTCTTTAGCTTGATTTCAGATAATAAGCTTTCGAGTGATTTGAACTTGTGATAACTATGTATTGAACTTGTGAGCCAGCAGTATATGGTGACGAAAAATGCTGCGTCCACTTTCTGAATTGTGGGTGAGAAAATATTCCTTTTTAATTAGGAATGAAAGATGTCCTATGGCAAATTCTGCTAGCCAAATGTCCGTTTTTTGATAACTTATTTCTTGTTAGTCGTCAGACACGTTGCGTGTAGACTCAGACTTCTGATGAACTGAAGACACACAAAAGTCTACGTAAGGTTTCACACTTTAACATCACTGGTTGACTTTCATTTATACTACTGCTCATTATTGATTTCTCTCTGAGTTCAATTCTAATGATGTTAACTATCTTGTGCATGAGAGTGTGTGTGCATGGGAGACTGTGATGATGATGAAGGTGAAGAATGAACTATTAATTACCTCCTATCATCCTATCATCTTCTAGGAAAATCTTCTGATTTTATTAATCAGTTATGAAAAGAATTAATTGAAACTCTATCTTTCGCACATTTAGCTGTGAGGTTAAACTAAACAGAGAATAAGAAAATGTATTAATAATCTGTATAAGATCTACTAACCTTCTTTTCACTTCGCAAAATCCTTTACGAACACAATTCACCACAGAAATGAATTATTATCCATTGTGAATAAACACGTGTATTTAGGCTAGGCGTTTTAGGGATTTAATCTCTACCTCACAATGTAAAACTGGACTCCTCTCTCTAGCGAGCTTACGCGGTATATTATATATCTAGAAGTCCAATGTGGGTTCCTTGGACCGGTGACGTACAACTCCGCCCCTACAACCAATACCTAAGAATTCATTCCCAGGATCGCTCTTGTCCCCTGTCAGTCCAAAAGTGGGTGGGGTAATTCGCGACCAACTTTCGTTGCCTGGCTTGCCTGACAAACAGGTATTGAGATAATTGGCTGGCCACTGCAAAAGTGCTGTCACATTACTCTCTGATTGTCTATCGCTCCGTGTGTTGGCCGCACTCTTTGTTATGGCGCCGCCTATTGATTTACATGCCGGTTGGTTTAAACAGCATGAGATGTTTCACCTGGCCAAGCTGGGCGTCCAATGTGGTGACCCGGCCGAGCAACAAAGATAACAACAGTCCACAGAAATTGTATAATGCCCAGATGTCTGATTGGGGTGACCAGATGTGTTTTCACCAGATTTATAACGATGCAATGTGGACTTCAAACGATGATGTCAGGTATGGGGACTCAATCAAAAGACTTTATTTTACCACCGATGAAAGAACAAATGCGGTTCTCTAGATACCGGTCGCGAGTAATCAAAACGATGAAATAGCAAATGTGGGATGAAAGAGCACAAATGTGGGAGAAAATAAAATACGAGAGATGTAGGAAGAGATAGAGCTATAAGACCTTGGCGCTCGTTTATCACAACGGTTAAACCGAATTTTTGAAACCTAGTTCGTGAGTTTTAACTAGGAATGCGGGGGGGGGGGACACACTTTAATCCTGGGCATACCAAACTGGAGACAGGAAGTTGTGGAAAGACATGATTGCCTACGCCACAAGGTATGGTGCATGAAGATATCGAGCTGTTAAATTCCGGCATGAGAGGTCTAGTTTGTAGTTTCCCTTGCTTTAAAAGCCTTCCTCTTCTACTCCTCCGTCACTTAGAGATCTACCACATCACCCCGTGATAAAGCGGTAGAACGCGCTCGACTGGTTGCCGACCTTTGCTCCACGGGAACTTTAATCATGCGCTTAAAACAAAAGTAATGACTGCACGAGAAGTTACAAATCTTGTGAATGGCGATGGCTTATATCACCTATTAAGGGAACAAAATATATGTAGAATAGGTAAAAGGTACAAGTCACATGTTTTTTTTGTTTGTTTTTAAATAAAGTTTTGCCTCGTTTTGGCGAAGCGCGTCCCGTTCAACCTAGTCGGTTATATTAGGGCGCATCTCCAAATATAAAAGACCTTTAGGTCTGATTGAAGTTAAGTCACATGGTGTTTACGTAAACCGTCAAAGGGTCACGTGATATCTGATCTGAAAGTACTGGAGAAATATCGGCAGATGTGGATAAGAAATGTAATAATTGTGTTTGCATCAACAACAATAAATGACTTGCCGGAAGCGCTGAAGAAGAGTGCAAAAAAAAAAGGCGAGGCAGAACATGAATAAGGGAAGAAAGAGAAAAAAAAAACATCAAGAAAAAAGTAGAGGAAGAATCAAAATGAAGAGGCATTGGGAAAAAAGAACTAAGAAGAATAAACAAGGAAATTATAGAGAAATTAATAGAAAACGAAGAAGCCGATAGAAGAAAGAAACGAGTGTGTAGATTATGGTTGAGGCCATGGTTTCATAAGCTTTTTGTGTGCTATAAACCTCTTTGATTGTCTGATGAAGACTATAGAAGCCTTTAATTATGTAAGGAATGCTACGGACACCTTCTTGAAAATAATGATCATACAAGCATAATTTAAAATGTTACATGAAAAATGTTAGCTTATGTACACTCCCTAGAATCCATTCATGGGTTTCCACTGGGTCCTTGAACCACAGTTTAAGATTCCCTGGTTTAAGCTGTGAGATTATATTCAGTCAAAGAATAGAGATTATTGCAAGCACACCCGAGTAATGAGGTTGATAGAAAACGAGTACACGTGATTTAGCTAGTGCATGCGGCTAAGAGCGATCGTCCCAATGCAAATTCCAAGACCAATCTGGTGAAGTGGTTGACATGACGCTATATCTGGTATCACAACAGTTGGGACTACGGTACATAGGGACTAGAATAAATAAAATATGATAACGTTTACTTCTCATTTTCTTTAAACTCTTAAGATTTACTCTAATTTATTTGGGAATTAAAGTGTATAATGTGGGCTTGGTAAGTACTTACATTGCACTCACAAACTGCAGTTGTACAAAGTACATACATAACATAACACTCACAGATTACAGTTGAACGAAGTACGACGTAGCATTCACAAACTAGTTTTACAAAGTACCTGCCCAACACTCACAAACTACACTTGTACAAAGTACTTACTCAGCACTCACAAACTACTGTTGTACAATGTACCTATATTGCACTCACAAACCACAGTTGTGGAAAGGCAGGTCTGAATTACTTCACGAAGTACCCATCTAACACTCACAAACTACAGTTGTATGAAGTACGACGTAGCATTCACAAACTAGTTTTACAAAGTACCTGCCTAGAACTCACAAACTATACTTGTACAAAGTACTTACCCAGCACTCACAAACTACTGTTGTACAATGTTCCAATTTAACACTCACAAACCACAGTTGTGCAAAGGCAGGTCTGAATTACTTCACAAACACAAGCATGGCTAAAACATTTGAAAGCTTATGAAATAGTAGTCCGACTCACTCTCGTGAGTCTTTAATGGTGCAACAATGCTGCTATGAAGGCACGTACAGCAAGCATGCAGATCTAATTCCATGAAACATATGTAAAGTTTTAATGTTAACGAGTAAGTCACGCGCCAAAACATGGTGGGAAATAGTTACGTTCTGCTGCATTCTCTGATGACGGCACTAAATTCTCCTGTGGTGATTTCATTCATTTCCATTTTGCTTCAGAAGTACGGAAACACGTAAAAAGTGTGGCACGAAAGCATAGAAGCTTCGTCTATGATGAGCAATGAGGCTTCACTGCCTAAGTATATAAATAATTGGTGGAGACATATTCATACTTCCGAACAGCTTAATATACATGGGGACATTTCCAGAAATTTTGTCCAAGCCAGATACTGGCCAATTTGACGTCATGGAAGTCAGCAACAGAATTGATAAATAATACTGGAGACAGGAGGTTGTAAAGAGACATGATCCCCTACGCCACTAAGCATGGTACTTCAAGAAGAAAAAGAAGTATACAGGAGAACGAAATGTAACTTAAAAAAATATAGCATGAAATTGTTTTCGCCAGGTGATGAACTACACAGGATATGTGCACCGTAAGTGGTGTTACGCTTGATAGATATTTGACATCTTCATCGTAAATGTGCGTGACTGAGGTAAACACGAAAGCTCAATGTTTTGTATGTTTGTTTGTTTTTCTGGTGTAGAAACCTTGCTTGTCGCTGCAAAGTTACCGGGTATCGGGATGAAATCGTGGTAAAATCACGCTCCACTCAACCCAGCTGTAGTTTGGTACCTGACTATACTTTTTGAGTTAGAGAGGGCAAAGGCTGCGAGGAACAGAACTCGCCACCAAACCTCATAAAGCTGGACCTAGTAAAGTGAAGTCTGTGACACTTCGATCCCCTACAATAGTTTCTGCTATCATCATCATTTTCTTCATCAACTTCTTCTTCTTCATCATATTCTTCTTCATCATCATCACATTTTCGTTGCGCTCCTTACCGAGCATTAAGCCACTACTGAAGTTGGTCCACGTACAGAAAGCCTGTCCCAAGCATTAAAAGTTCTTACAATGGTGGTTTCTTTAATAATTTGTTTTAGATGATGAGGTTGGCAGGCCCCCTCCCCTTCCCCCCATGCACAGCCTCATAATAGTCGCCTTGTACGACATGCTTGAGGTTGCAGTAGACCTATTATTTCTTTGTCTCGTCAGAGACCCCCCCCGGGAACTACACGGGGCAGATTCTACTATAGAACTGTCGTAATTTTTTATAAGATAGGTCTGAGATATTTATGGTCCCGTCCGAGCAGAGGTGATAGTGGTAGCTATGTGAGAATAAGGTGTAAGAAATAGGTTTCTGTTTCACGAGAGGGGGGAGGGGGGGTGTGAGAGTGTAAGAGAGAAAGAACAGTCTTGGATTGAGTAATTGCTCTAATCCAGCCTATCTTACGACAATATTTAAATTAGACGCACTCTCTCTTCTTGTACAAAGTACAAGTTACACCACACTCACGTACACACAATTTTGTGACAGAAATACGTACAGACGTGAACACAAAACTATGGATAACATATATATATATATATATATATATATATATATATATATATATATATATATATATATATATATATATATATATATATATATATATATATATATATATATATATATATATACGGGCAGGGGTTTGACCAACACTATAGCTTAAGGTTTAGTATCTTTATTTTCACTAGAAATATCACAACATCAAGAAAAGCATTTACATCAATGAATTTTAGTTTACAGGCAAAATGAAATAAAATCTAATAGGCCCTCCCTCTTATAAAGGAACACCAAGGAAAGTCCCGACAGAGGTAGTTAACCCAAAGAGATCAAAAATTAACAGTGGGAATAGTCAGGACGGATAAAGAATAAGTCCTTAATTTAACCTATCCCGTGGACACTCAGATTAGTCTTCTTCTTCTTCTAATACTGTTCAGTGATATTTCATTGTCAATTGCAGCCCCAGACTATCCGGTTTTGCTGGCTGCTATTTCTCGGGAGTTGCTGTAATTGATGCGTTAGTATTTTTCCTGGTTATTACTCCTTTCACTGCCGGTATTGGCTTTGGATAAGTGTTTCTATTTTGGTGGCACCGTCGCGGGTGTTAATAGAGAGATATACTTTCAGTGTGGTCTAGCATCAGGTGGCTGTGACACTCTCTGACTTGATGAAATGTTCAAACAAGAAATGAATGTTATTTCTCGGCTGTTCTCTGGGGGAAATAGCCGAGTATGACCTGTGAGTTCTCTCGAGGATAATCCCGTGAAAATAAAATTTACTGTCAGAAATTTTTGTAAATGGTGATGTATATTCTGCCACAGCAGGCCAGCAATATATATATATATATAGTTCTAGTCCAGTTACACGTTAAATTTTCTAGTTATTGTTCTGGTTTTTTACCACTCTCAGGGATGGAGAAGGTGGACCGCCCAGGGTCACAACAACAGATTTTTCACAACAATGTCTGTATGTTTAAGAACATAGGACCTTAATACTGTAAAACCGCTAGTTCGCAAGGGTATGACCAGCCTAGGAAAATAGATAAACATGTAATCATAATAGAAATCATTTTTTAACACCCTACGCGTTTAGGTAAGACCTGTAAATCACTCCGGTATTTAATTATATATATTTAAAAACACACGAGTGTCTGGTTTATCTTTCCGGTTTTAACACGAGATAAGAACACTAGTCGTTTATAAAATTACGCGTGATGTATTAGGAATGATTATACTTCGTCGTTTATCAATGTGGTAAAGTGGGATGTTATAAATATTTATAGGGGACTTAGTGTACTGACTGAGATCAGCTGTGAAGGTATCTGTATCTAATAAGGGTAGTGTATTACAGATGACCTTACTTGCTACCACATATTTATACCTCAGTCAGAATTATTCTGGAATATTGTGATGACTACGTTGAATGTCTAGGGTATGTATATGATGAAGTGTAAGTCACAACAACAACAGACAGATAAACAATTTAATTTATTCCACCACACTTGACAACACTGTGACACTCACACACATTTGACAATCTATAAGACTATCTTAAATGAGGCACTGGTAAATTTTCAAATATAAATATGTATTAATTACTTTCACTAAAATATGTGTCCTGATTCAAATACAAAGTGAACCAGGAATCACAATCAATTTTAATTACAAGTTATATGTACAGAATTTATCAATATGAATCTTGTAGCGACATATTTTATTAATATTATCCTATGTGTGTCAGTTGTGTAGTAGTAATATGAGGTAATACTGGTTTTGTTTTTTCAAGCTATGTTGTTATTTGTCATCATGACTTCAATTGTTTGTTTCTGTTGGAACTAGTATTGGAGATGTTCTCAGTTCCGTTCATTAAAACAATTAATTTCCCCTCTTATTTTTATACAATGTCAGTTTAAGATGGGGTTACATAATGTTGAGCTCCGCTGGCCACATAGGCTTATCTTTCGTGATGGCGGCAGGAAAAGACTCCTCTGCTCGATTGCTCCCCTGTGTTCTGGAGACACCTCACTGTTTGCTATATGGACCAAGGAGTATGCTGTCCGCCTCTGGATTCAGCAAAGCTCTGACCAGGTGCTGCTCAATAGCTTTAGGACCACGGTCCCAGAAACAAGAAGGTTGTACCTCCTACTTCATAACTAATTTATAATCTATTTACAGACTGAACACATTACATAACAAACACTGAGTTCAGAGCGGTAGGCCAACTGCTATCTTCATCTGAAACAATTTTCACCAGTATATTCCTCCCTAATGGTTACTACGCCTCTGCAATTCCAGCATTATTTCTTTCTAGTCAATAATATAGGTGTCTGTCGTGGAATATTCTAATCCACATATATAAATTATCAAGTAAATATAAAGCCTAATAAATACATATAATAAATAAAGGAAGAAGAATGGTAAAGAACAGTGCTGTCACAATGACTGTACTCAAAATCCCCTTGTTTTCTACTGCGTATGCAAATTGTAACGTTTCACGTTGATATTAAAGGCCTTCTGCAACATACACGCGTTTCCCAAACACACAATAAAATGTGCTGCCTTTCTAAGAAAAACCTTGAAATATGCAAGTTGACCTAAATTTTAAATTCCATTCATGTCTTTTTCTACACTATGTTACCAAGATCAAAAGACAGATGGACAAAAGGATAGCGAGAAGGGAGAGGCAGAAAGCCGAACACTAAACACGCTTCGCGCGATACACAAATGCTGCCATCACGCGTGTAAGACTACATGCACTAACTTTTTTTCAGACGGACAGTGATAAAATACATTACCCATCCCAGAGTTAGGTTTATAAATCATAAAAAACTCTTATTAGAAAAGATAACAATAGATGGGTTTACGGTTGAAAACATAACAGTACCCAGACAGCACATCTTCGAAACAGGAGGTAGAAAATACATATTTTGAACGCAGCCACGTAGCTCTTTTAAATTTGGATATTTGGGTTCCTTAGGGCTTGCTGACAAAGAATATGTAAAACGTTACGCAAATAGTCCAGGAATTAATAAATTATACCCAAAAAAAATAGTGGGGATGCCTGACAGCATGGAATCATTTCTGCTCATAACATTTTTTTATAACGTGTTTGAAAAAAATCTTACGTTACAGAATTAGCCTACCATGTAAACTCCAAATTGATTGGAGCGCAACAAATGAAAGACTAACCACGATTGGTCGGGCTATAAATACTATCTTTCGTTGTTAGGGGAGACGTGAAAAGGTAACATTTTTTCAAACACTTGTCGAAACGTGGCCTCATTGGCTAGACTCGCTGATATACTCACTTAGGAGCGTTAGTTCGAGACCACTAGTGCAAATAATCTTGATAAAGCAACAGTGCGTTGAAGCCAGCTCATATTTGTGTTAAATAAAAGCCTGGAACATAAGCAGATGGGAATTTGTGCCAGTAATTGTGCCAGAATTCATTGCTAATCAACGTATCTGTGTTTATTTCCATGAAATTGTGGTAAGCTTGAACCATTCAGTATCTTTTAATGAAAATTGAATGTAAATTGTTAATTTATGCCTGTATATATATATGTGTAGTTCAGTGGCAAACAGGAGATAAAGCCTATAATGCTCCAGCCTGAACAGAGGGTGTCGGAGGGAAGTAAAACGGCATGGAATGGCCAAATAGTACACTGACACCTGGATGATTGATTAGACAGAAATAATGCTGGAAGTGCAGAGGCGTGGTAACCATTAAGGAGGTAAATACTGGTATAAAGTATTTCAGATGAAGCTGACAGTTGGCCTAACGCTCTGAACTCAATGTTTGTGTTGTATTGTGCTCAGTGTAGAACTAGAGTATCAATTAGTTATGAAGTAGAAGGTACATCCTTCTTGTTTTCAGGGACCGTGGTCTTGATGGTACTGAGCAGCACCTGGTCAGAGCTTTGCTGAATCCAGAGTCGGACAGCATACTCCTTGGTCCATTTAGCTATCAGTGAGGTGTCTCCAGAGCCCAGAGGAGAATTCGAGCAGAGGAGTCCTTTCCTGCCGCCATCACGCAAGATAAGCTGATTTGGCCAGCTGAGCTCAACATTATGTCCCCTCATCTTGAAATGACTTTGTAAAAATAACATTCAGAGGGGAATTTAATTGTCTTAATATCAGGAACTGAGAACATCTCCAATACTAGTCCCAAAAGACAAACTATTGAAGTCATGATGACAAATACCAACAGAGCTTGAACAAAACAAAACCAGTATTACCTCATATTACCACTACACAACTGACACACATAGGATATTTTTAATAATATATGTCACTACAATATTCATATTGATAAAGTCTGTACATATACTTGTAATTAAAATTGATTGTGATTCCTGGTTCCTTTGTATTTGAATCAGGACACATATACCTTTATGATAACAATGAATACATATTGTTATTTGAAAAGTTATCAGTGACTCCTTAGGATATTCTCATAGAGTGTTATATGTATGTGAGTGTCACAGTGTTGTCAAGAGTAGTGGATTAAATTAAATTGTTTATCTGTCTGTTGTTGTGACTTACACTTCATCATACACATACCCTAGACACATAACGTAGTCATCACACTATTCCAGAATAATTCTGACTGAGATATATAGATATGTGGTAGCAAGTAAGGTTATCTATAATACACTACTCTTAATAGATATAGATACCTTCACAGCTGATCTCAGTCAGTACACTAAGTCCCCTATAAATATTTATAACATCCCACCTCACCACATATATTGGGGGCTCGTCCGGGATTTTGAATCTTTCCCTATTAAAAATATTGGGGGTAATTCACTTCAGGGAATATAAGAATTAAAAGGTATCCTTGGGTGGAATTAAATAAGGTTGAGCTCACGGTGCCTGTGTTGTCCATTAGATATATTTAGAGATTAAATTGTTGGTTAGACATTGTAGAAACTTACCTGATAGACAATGGCGGACCTGGCCAAGTTTCGATCTGCTGCTGTTCAGACTGCAAAGGAGTTAGGATTAGATGGGCAAGTTATGGTTGCCTATGTTACTACGGAATGTGACAAATTTATTGAACGCGAAGAAAGAAGGTTTGAAGCCGAAAGAAAGTTAGAGGCTGAAAGGGAAATTAAGAAGTTACAATTTGAAGCTGAGGCTGAGACTAAGAGGTTGCAGATTGAGGCTGAGGCTAAGAAATTGGAGGCAGAAGAGAAGACAAAAGATTAGCTGCAGAAAGGGAAGAGAAGAAATTAGCTGCAGAAAGGGAAGAGAAGAAATTAGCTGCAGAAAGGGAAGAGAAGAAATTAGCTGCAGAAAGGGAAGAGAGGAAATTAGCTGCAGAAAGGGAAGCAGAAGATAAAAGATTACAAAGGGAACATGAGTTACGACTAAGGGAGTTTGAGTTTCAAGGCCATGCTCCTGAAAATGGTGCCAGTCCCTTTGCCTCTGATGCTACGGTTACTCAAGGAGCCTCAACCTCAGCTATGAATTTTCATTTAGATCATTTTGTTGAGAAAGACGATGATATAGAGAGCTACCTAAATAGATATGAACTATTAGCTACCACGTATGGGTTAGAGAGAGAAAGGTGGAGCTTAAAGTTATCTCAGGGACTTCGTGGGGCAGCTTATGAAGTTTTTGCAAAAATGAGCAGAGGTGATCAGGAAAATTATGACATGCTAAAGCAGGCTCTTTTGTTAAGATATGAAAAGAATGCTGAATTTTATAGGAAAAAATTTAGGAATGCTAAACTACTGTCAGGTGAAACCTATCACCAGTTCTCTGCACGAATAGAGACATACTTGGAGAAATGGACTTCTCTGGGGAAAACCCAAGATCTTAAGGAAATGGTCCTTATAGAGCAATTAAGAGAGTCCATGGCTCCAGACCTGAGAAAGTTTCTCATGGAACAAGGTGCAGAGAGGCTGGGTGAGTTGCTAAATGTTGCTGAAAGGTATCAAGCAGCTCAAGCAGAGGTAACAGGTAATAAAAAGAAACAAGTGGATAACTTTAGGGCACCACAGAACTTTAATAAATTTGATCCTAGGGATCAACACAAAAGTAAGCACCAATTTGATAGGCCACGGTATGAAAATAAAAATAAATTCCCACAATTCGATGAAAGGAAATATGATGAAAGAAAATCTTTCAACCAAGGAAAAAGGTGGTGTAAGAATTGTCAGATGGACAATCATGACACTGACCGTTGCAGAAGGAAACCTGTGTATATGGCAACCCTTCAGGTCAGGTCGACCTCAAGACAGGAGGAGGATATTATGTTAGATACCACTTCAGAAGAGATGAGGAAGGCACAGGCTGGAGATAAAACACTCAAGCCTTGTTTCAGAAAATTGTCAACTTGTCATACAACTCCAGGCAAGGGAGATTTTTACATGAAAAACAAGTTGATGTATAGGAAGACTGGAGCTAGATCCAAAGGTCACGGACAGCTGGTTCTTCCAAAAAGATATAGGGCAGACTTAATAAGGAGTCTACATGTGAAACCAGATGGGGACCATGAGAAGATAGGTACCATCATTCAAAAGGTGGCTCACAATTATTATTGGCCCAAAGCAAGATGGGACATTGAGAATTTTGTAGAAAGGTGTAGCATAGCACATGAGGGAACACCCACAAGTGGGAACATGGATCAGGACCTGGACACGCCACGGGGCAAAATTAGGCCTGATAATAAAAAGAAAAATAGATTTGATAAAGTGGACCAAATGGAATGGGAAGCCCCTTTTCACGGACAAGCTTCACTTAACTGTTTTACAATGGCCACTATGCGGAGAGTGCAAAAAGATGTCTTACCCCAGGATAAGCCGAAAATCCCTCAATCGGACTTACACAAACTGGTGGAAGAGGATGTAGAGAGGAAATCTCTCATCAAGAATTTTAAGTGGGGAGAAAGCCCCAAAAGAAGAATTGGTAGCGGTCGTTTTGTGAATGATAATTCTGGGAGGAAAAATCATCACTATAAAGCTTCGAGTGGAAGAGACCATACCGGTGCATGGACAAATAGGTCCACACAATTAAAGGTCCATATGTAGCTATGTTAAGAACGTGGACTGATGAAAAGGCAGAGGAAAACATTACATCTTCATACCAATATGTGAATGAGCTGACCACTCGGTTAAAAAACTGGCTGGAAACTTGCCAATGAAAATTTGAAACAAGCCAGGAAGAAACATGCTGCCTATTATAACAGGAAGGCGAAGGACAGAAATCTGGCTGTGGGAGAGAAAGTACTGCTTCTTTTGCCTGGGAGTCAGAATAAGTTACAAATTGGATGGCAGGGTCCATATACAGTTCTAGAGAAGGTGTCTAGAACAAATTATAAGATAGATAAGAAGGGGAAAGAAAAAATCTATCATGTGAATCTCCTGAAGAAATATTTGGAAAGAGAACATAAGGAAGAGACACACTTGTTGACCTTGTCCATCGCCATGGAGATGAAAAAGGAACCACTTTCATCATTTGAATATCCATTACACCCCTGTGAGACAGCAGCACAGGTGAAAATCAGTACACATTTAACGAAAACTCAGAAAGAGAGAGTGCAACAGGTTCTAAATAATCATGCAGAGGTGTTAACAGACCGACCAGGGCATACAAACCTATTGGAATATGATATGAAACTAATAGACTCCACACCTGTCTGTATGAAACCATATTCGATTCCGTTTGCTAAGGAGAAAGCTTTGAAGGAAGAGATAGACTATCTATTGAAGGAAGGAATTATTTCGCACAGTGAGTCTTCGTATAGTTCCGGTGTGGTACTCTTAAGGAAGCCCTCTGGAGAACATAGACTCTGTATAGATTACAGGAGACTGAATGCTATTACAGAAGGACAGGTGGATCCATTGCCGGATACAAATCAGCTGTTTGCCAGACTAAATAAAGCTAAATATTTCTCAAAAGTGGATCTGAGTAAAGGTTACTATCAGATTCCAGTAAAGCCTGAGGTTAGACCATACCTAGCTTTTAGTACCTCAGAAGGACACTATGAGTTTAATAGATTGCCATTTGGATTGAAGAATCCGCCTAGTGTCTTCTCTGGAATGATGAGAAAATTATTGGATCCTCTGAATAATCCCTGTATAACAAATTTTATGGATGATATCCTTATAGCAACAGAAACATTTGAGGAACACATTGACTCTCTGAACATGCTGTTTAATCGACTTAGGGAGGCAAATTTAACAGCCCAACCAACTAAATGTTGCGTTGGATGTAAAGAATTGGAATTTTTGGGACACACAGTTTATCAGGGAAACATGACCCCTGACCCAAAGAATTTAGAGAAACTACAGAAAGCCCCGAGACCACAAACCAAGAAGGACGTGAGATCCTTTGTCTCATTATGTGGTTTCTACCAGAAGTATATCAAGGACTTTAATTCCATATGTGCACCGTTAACTGAATTGACACGTAAAGGACATCCAGATCGCATTACATGGACACCACAATGTGAAATGACTTACCAAGAATTGAAGGAAAAGCTCACAAGTAAACCCCAGAAATAATAATAAATTTCTCTATGTGAATATAGAATAAAGGACTGACATATAATGTCTGTTTTAAGAGGGGAGGTGTCGTGGAATATTCTAATCCACATATATAAATTATCAAGTAAATATAAAGCCTAATAAATACATATAATAAATAAAGGAAGAAGAATGATAAAGAACAGTGCTGTCACAATGACTGTACTCGAAATCCCCTTGTTTTCTACTGCGTATGCAAATTGTAACGTTTCACGTTGATATTAAAGGCCTTCTGCAACATACACGCGTTTCCCAAACACACAATAAAATGTGCTGCCTTTCTAAGAAAAACCTTGAAATATGCAAGTTGACCTAAATTTTAAATTCCATTCATGTCTTTTTCTACACTATGTTACCAAGATCAAAAGACAGATGGACAAAAGGATAGCGAGAAGGGAGAGGCAGAAAGCCGAACACTAAACACGCTTCGCGCGATACACAAATGCTGCCATCACGCGTGTAAGACTACATGCACTAACTTTTTTTCAGACGGACAGTGATAAAATACATTACCCATCCCAGAGTTAGGTTTATAAATCATAAAAAACTCTTATTAGAAAAGATAACAATAGATGGGTTTACGGTTGAAAACATAACAGTACCCAGACAGCACATCTTCGAAACAGGAGGTAGAAAATACATATTTTGAACGCAGCCACGTAGCTCTTTTAAATTTGTATATTTGGGTTCCTTAGGGCTTGCTGACAAAGAATATGTAAAACGTTACGCAAATAGTCCAGGAATTAATAAATTATACCCAAAATAAAATAGTGGGGATGCCTGACAGCATGGAATCATTTCTGCTCATAAAATTTTTTTATAACGTGTTTGAAAAAAATCTTACGTTACAGAATTAGCCTACCATGTAAACTCCAAATTGATTGGAGCGCAACAAATGAAAGACTAACCACGATTGGTCGGGCTATAAATACTATCTTTCGTTGTTAGGGGAGACGTGAAAAGGTAACATTTTTTCAAACACTTGTCGAAACGTGGCCTCATTGGCTAGACTCGCTGATATACTCACTTAGGAGCGTTAGTTCGAGACCACTAGTGCAAATAATCTTGATAAAGCAACAGTGCGTTGAAGCCAGCTCATATTTGTGTTAAATAAAAGCCTGGAACATAAGCAGATGGGAATTTGTGCCAGTAATTGTGCCAGAATTCATTGCTAATCAACGTATCTGTGTTTATTTCCATGAAATTGTGGTAAGCTTGAACCATTCAGTATCTTTTAATGAAAATTGAATGTAAATTGTTAATTTATGCCTGTATATATATATATATGTGTAGTTCAGTGGCAAACAGGAGATAAAGCCTATAATGCTCCAGCCTGAACAGAGGGTGTCGGAGGGAAGTAAAACGGCATGGAATGGCCAAATAGTACACTGACACCTGGATGATTGATTAGACAGAAATAATGCTGGAAGTGCAGAGGCGTGGTAACCATTAAGGAGGTAAATACTGGTATAAAGTATTTCAGATGAAGCTGACAGTTGGCCTAACGCTCTGAACTCAATGTTTGTGTTGTATTGTGCTCAGTGTAGAACTAGAGTATCAATTAGTTATGAAGTAGAAGGTACATCCTTCTTGTTTTCAGGGACCGTGGTCTTGATGGTACTGAGCAGCACCTGGTCAGAGCTTTGCTGAATCCAGAGTCGGACNGCATACTCCTTGGTCCATTTAGCTATCAGTGAGGTGTCTCCAGAGCCCAGAGGAGAATTCGAGCAGAGGAGTCCTTTCCTGCCGCCATCACGCAAGATAAGCTGATTTGGCCAGCTGAGCTCAACATTATGTCCCCTCATCTTGAAATGACTTTGTAAAAATAACATTCAGAGGGGAATTTAATTGTCTTAATATCAGGAACTGAGAACATCTCCAATACTAGTCCCAAAAGACAAACTATTGAAGTCATGATGACAAATACCAACAGAGCTTGAACAAAACAAAACCAGTATTACCTCATATTACTACTACACAACTGACACACATAGGATATTTTTAATAATATATGTCACTACAATATTCATATTGATAAAGTCTGTACATATACTTGTTTCATATTGATAAAGTCTGTACATATACTTGTAATTAAAATTGATTGTGATTCCTGGTTCCTTTGTATTTGAATCAGGACACATATACCTTTATGATAACAATGAATACATATTGTTATTTGAAAAGTTATCAGTGACTCCTTAGGATATTCTCATAGAGTGTTATATGTATGTGAGTGTCACAGTGTTGTCAAGAGTAGTGGATTAAATTAAATTGTTTATCTGTCTGTTGTTGTGACTTACACTTCATCATACACATACCCTAGACACATAACGTAGTCATCACACTATTCCAGAATAATTCTGACTGAGATATATAGATATGTGGTAGCAAGTAAGGTTATCTATAATACACTACTCTTAATAGATATAGATACCTTCACAGCTGATCTCAGTCAGTACACTAAGTCCCCTATAAATATTTATAACATCCCACCTCACCACAGTGTCAGTGTACTGTTTGGCAATTCCATGCAGTTTTACTTTCCTCCGACACCTTCTGTTCAGGTTGGAGCACTATATAGGCTTTACCTCACGTTCGCTACTGAACCACACATATATACAGACATAAATTATCAATTTACATTCAATTTTCATTAAAAAGATATCAAATATTTCAAGCTTACCACAATTCATGGAAATAATACAGAATTACGTTGACTGGCAATGAATATAGCACAATTTCGATCTGCCGATGTCCCAGGCTTTTATTTAGAAAAATATGCACTGGCGCTCAACGCACTGGTTCTGTAGTAAGTTTATTTGCAAATGTGGTGCTGACCTGACGCCTCTGATTGACTATATTGACAGGTCTAACCAATCGTGCCATGTTTACACAGCTTTTCAAAAAAGTACTCCTACTCACGTTTCCCCTAACAACAAAGAAGTAGTATTTATAGTCCGACTAATCGTGTTTAGCCTTACATTTCTTGCGCTCCAATCAAATCGGATTTAACATGGAGACCCATTTCCCGTACAATGGTGGGGTGAAAATCTGCCACTGAGCGATTCTGATTTGGGTGTTGTCTGACATCCCTCACTATTTCTTTTGGCTATAATTTGTTATTTCCTAGACTATTTGCGTAACGTTTTACATATTATTTGTCAGCAAGTCCTAAGGAACCCAAATATATAAATTTAATGGGGCTAAGGGGCTGCGTTCAAAATATGCATTTTCTACTACCTCCTGTTCACTTCGAATACGATGTGGTGTCTGGGTACTGTAATGTTTTCAAACGTAAACCAGTGTAATGTCATATTTCCTAATAAGAATTTTTCAGGTTTTTAAAAACTAACTCTCGTATGGGTAGTGTTGTTTATCACTGTCGATTTGAAAAAAGCTAGTGCATGTGGCCTTACACGCGTGATGGCAGCAATTGTGTATCGCGCGACTGTGGTAGTATTGCCTGCGTTCCGGCTTTCAGCCCCTCCCTTTCTTTCTATCTTTAGTCCATCTGTCTTTCGTTTATGGTAACGTAGTGTATAAAATGACATGAATGGAATTTTAAATCTAGGTCAGCTGCGTATCTCAAGGTTTTTCTTAGAAAGGCAGTACACGTTTTATCGTAGAAAGCGGGTATTGAAGCAGTAGGCTTTTACTATCAACGTGAAACGTTACAATTTGCAGACGAAGTAGAAAACAAGGGGGATTTCGAGTACAGTCATTGTGACAGCACTGTTCTTTACCATTCTTCTTTCCTTTTATTGAATTTATGTGTTATGCTTTACATTTACGTTTTAATTTATATATGTGGATTAGAATTTCTCACGACAAATCCTCCCCACTTAAAACAGACGTTATATGTCAGTCTATAATTCTATATACACATAGAGAAATTTATTATTTTTCCTGGAGTTTAGGGTGATTCTCATCACACGGATGGCGGCTTAAAAAATCCGCTCCCAGATTTGTTTTTCCACTTATATACTCTATGCTAAACTCAAATGGCTGCATCAATAAGGACCAACGGAGTAATCTAGAGTTTTCATGTCTAGCCTGCGCTAGAAACGACAAGGGTTTGTGGTCCGTTTGCAACTTAAATGCCTTCCCATACAGATAAATATTGAATTTCTTTATCGCCCATATTACTGCAAGACATTCTTTTTCGCTAGTTGAGTAGTTGGTTTCAGCTTTATTCAACTTTCTGCTAGCATATGCCACTGGGCTTAATTCCCCATCCAATGCATCTGATCTCTGTAGCAGAGTTGCACCTAACCCAATATTACTGGCATCCGTCCTTACTATGAATTCTTGACTTAAGTCAGGTAATTTCAAAATAGGTTTACTTGTGAGCTTTTCCTTCAATTCTTGGTAAGCCATTTCACATTGTGGTGTCCATGTAATTCGATCTGGATTTCCTTTACGTGTCAAATCCGTTAACGGTGCACATATGGAATTAAAGTTTTTGATATACTTCTGGTAGAAACCACATAATGAGACAAAGGATCTCACGTCTTTCTTGGTTTGTGGTCTCGGGGCTTTCTTTAGTTTCTCTAAATTCTTTGGGTCAGGGGTCATGTTTCCCTGATAAACTGTGTGTCCCAAGAATTCCAATTCTTTACATCCAACGCAACATTTGGTTGGTCGGGCTGTTAAATTCGCTTCCCTAAGTCGATTAAACAGCATGTTCAGAGAGTCAATATGTTCCTCAAATGTTTCGGTTGCTATAAGGATATCATCCATGAAATTTGTGATACATGGATTATTCAGAGGGTCCAATAATTTTCTCATCATTCTAGAGAAGACACTAGGCGCATTCTTCAATCCAAATGGCAATCTATTAAACTCATAGTGTCCTTCTGAGGTACTAAAAGCTAGGTATGGTCTAACCTCAGACTTTACTGGAATCTGATAGTATCCTTTACTCAGGTCCACTTCTGAGAAATATTTAGCTTTATTTAGTCTGGCAAACAACTGATTTGTATCCGGCAATGGATCCACCTGTCCTTCTGTAATAGCATTCAGTCTCCTGTAATCTATACAGAGTCTATGTTCTCCAGAGGGCTTCCTTAAGAGTACAACACCAGAACTATACGAAGATTCACTGTGTGAAATAATTCCTTCCTTCAACAAATAGTCTATCTCTTCCTTCAAAGCTTTCTCCTTAGCAAAAGGAATCGAATATGGTTTCATACAGACAGGTGTGGGGTCTATCAGTTTCATATCATATTCCAATAAGTTTGTATGCCCAGGTCGGTCTGTTAACACCTCTGTATGAGTATCTAGAACCTGTTGCACTCTCTCTTTCTGAGTTTTCGTTAAATGTGTACTGATTTTCACCTGTGCCGCTGTCTCACAGGGATGTAATGGATATTCAAATGATGAAAGTGGTTCCTTTTTCATCTCCATGGCAATGGACAAGGTCAACAAGTGTGTCTCTTCCTGATTTTCTCTTTCCAAATATTTCTTCAGGAGATTCACATGATAGATTTTTTTCTTTCCCCTTCTTATCTATCTTATAATTGGTTCTAGACACCTTCTCTAGAACTGTATATGGACCTTGCCATCCAATTTGTAACTTATTCTGACTACCGGGTAGAATAAGCAGTACCTTCTCTCCCACAGCCAAATCTCTGTCTTTAGCTTTCCTGTTATAATAGGCAGCATGTTTCTTCCTGGCTTGTTTCAAATTTTCATTGGCAAGTTTCCAGCCAGTTTTTAAACGAGTGGTCAGCTCATTCACATATTGGTATGAGGATGTAATATTTTCCTCTGCCTTTTCATCAGTCCACGTTCTTAACAGCGTTACATATGGACCTTTAATTTTGTGGACCTATTTGTCCCTGCACCGGTATGGTCTCTTCCACTCGAAGCGCTATAGTGATGATTTTTCTTCCCAGAATTATCATGCACAAAACGACCGCTACCAATTTTTCTCTTGGGGCTTTCTCCCCACTTAGAATTCTTGATGAGAGATTTCCTCTCTACATCCTCTTCCTCCAGTTTGTTTAAGTCCGATTGAGGGATTTTCGGCTTATCCTGGGGTAAGACATCTTTTTGCACTCTCCGCATAGTGGCCATTGTAAAACAGTTAAGTGAAGCTTGTCCGTGAAAAGGGGCTTCCCATTCCCTTTGGTCCACTTTATCAAATTTATTTTTCTTTCTATTGTCAGGCCTACGGTTGCCCCATGGCGTGTCCAGGTCCTGATCAATGTTCCCACTTGTGGGTGTTCCCTCATGTGCTATGCTACACCTTTCTACAAAATTCTCAATGTCCCACCTTGCCTTGGGCCAATAATAATTGTGAGCCACCTTTTGGATGATGGTACCTATCTTCTCATGGTCCCCATCTGGTTTCACATGTAGGCTCCTTATTAATTCTGCCCTATATTTTTTAGGAAGAACCAGCTGTCCGTGACCTTTGGATCTAGCTCCAGTCTTCCTATACATCAACTTGTTTTTCATGTAAAAATCTCCCTTGCCTGGAGTTGTATGACAAGTTGACAATTTCCTGAAACAAGGCTTGAGGGTTTTATCCCCAGCCTGTGCCTTCCTCATCTCTTCTGGAGTGGTATCTAACATAATATCCTCCTCCTTTCTTGAGGTCGACCTGACCTGAAGGGTGGCCATAACTATAGGGTTCCTTCTACAACGGTCAGTGTCATGATTGTTCATTTTACAACTTTTACACCACCTTTTTCCTTGGTTGAAAGATTTTCTTTCATCATATTTCCTTTCATCGAATTGTGGGAATTTATTTTTATTTTCATACCGTGGCCTATCAAATTGGTGCTTACCTTTATTTTGATCCTTAGGATCAAATTTATTAAAGTTCTGTGGTGCCCTAAAGTTGTCCACCTGTTTCTTTTTATTACCTGTTACCTCTGCTTGAGCTGCTTGATACCTTTCAGCAACATTTAGCAACTCACCCAGCCTCTCTGCACCTTGTTCCATGGGAAACTTTCTCAGGTCTGGAGCCATGGACTCTCTTAATTGTTCTATAAGGACCATTTCCTTAAGATCTTGGGTTTTCCCCAGAGAAGTCCATTTCTCCAAGTATGTCTCTAACCGTGCAGAGAACTGGTGATAGGTTTCACCTGACAGTAGTTTAGCATTCCTAAATTTTTTCCTATAAAATTCTGCGTTCTTTTCATATCTTAACAAAAGAGCCTGCTTTAGCATGTCATAATTTTCCTGATCACCTCTGCTCATTTTGGCAAAAACTTCATAAGCTGCCCCACGAAGACCTTGAGATAACTTTAAGCTCCACCTTTCTCTCTCTAACCCATATGTGGTAGCTAATAGTTCATATCTATTTAGATAGCTCTCAATATCATCGTCTTTCTCAACAAAATGATCTAAATGAAAATTCATAGCTGAGGTTGAGGCTCCCTGACTAGCAGTGGCATCAGAGGTAAAGGGACTGGCACCATTTTCAGGAGCATGGCCTTGAAACTCAAACTCCCTTAGTCGTAACTCATGTTCCCTTTGTAATCTCTTATCTTCTGCTTCCCTTTCTGCAGCTAATCGCTTGTCTTCCCTTTCTGCAGCCAGTCTTCTTTCCTCGGCTTCCCTTTCTGCAGCCAATTTCTTCTCTTCTCTTTCTGCAGCCTGTCTTCTTTCCTCGGCTTCCAATGCTTTAGCCTCTTTGTCAGCCTCAATCTGCAACCTCTTAGCCTCAGCCTCTAACCTTCTTTCGGCCTCTTTTTCTAATCTTCTTTCTTCCCGGTCAATATATTTGTCACATTCAGCAGTGACATAAGCAATCATAATTTGCCCGTCCATTCCTAACTCTTTCGCAGTCTGTACAGCAGCAGATCGAAATTTTGCCAAGTCGGCCATTGTCTAACATGCAAATGTAAACAATTCAATCTTTCAATAATTATCTAAGGACACTACAGGCACTGAGAGCTCAACCTTATTTATTTCCACCCAAGGATACCTTTTAATTCTTATTATTCCCAATATCTATAACAGGAGAAAGTTCAATATCCCTGGAGCGAGACCCCAATATATGTGGTAAAGTGGGATGTTATAAATATTTATAGGGGACTTAGTGTACTGACTGAGATCAGCTGGGAAGGTATCTGTATCTAATAAGGGTAGTGTATTACAGGTGACCTTACTTGCTACCACATATTTATACCTCAGTCAGAATTATTCTGGAATATTGTGATGACTACGTTGAATGTCTAGGGTATGTATATGATGAAGTGTAAGTCACAACAACAACTGACAGATAAACAATTTAATTTATTCCACCACACTTGACAACACTGTGACACTCACACACATTTGACAATCTATAAGACTATCTTAAATGAGGCACTGGTAAATTTTCAAATATAAATATGTATTAATTACTTTCACTAAAATATGTGTCCTGATTCAAATACAAAGTGAACCAGGAATCACAATCAATTTTAATTACAAGTTATATGTACAGAATTTATCAATATGAATCTTGTAGTGACACATTTTATTAATATTATCCTATTGATAAAGTTGATATTTAGTTGGATATAATATATGTTGATAAAGTACACCAGAACACTCCTAGGCGGGAAGACAGGCGTCTATCATCATCAGTTGACAAGATCCCTATGGTGTTGCCTGCCCCACTGTAGTGTATGGAATGTCAACTTGACCTACGCAGTGTTGTGTAGACATGGATGGAGTGTATAATGTGCGAATGATGATAAGGGTTCGTGTTGTTGACAAATGTTCTCTTCTCACACTCATGTATGACCGGAAGTCATCGACACCAACGACTGTGTACCTTTTCTAAAGTTTAATTGGACGTACACACTCGACAGCACAGATAGTGACAAATCACAGGTTGCCATAATACATCATAGTACAGTGGACAAATGGTCTTGCAATGTTACATGGGCACTCATGTAGAATAATGGTATAATGGACTGTCAATAGCCAAGCACTCAGTATCGCCCATACATATATCATCTGACGTCACTGACTGAGCACGTCAGCTTGTAAACAATATTTCAGATGACTTCTAAACCTAATCTCGTTTAGCAACGATTCTTCAACATAATGTTCAGCACATATTTTTCCATATAATAATATTGAACCGCTAACAATGGGTTCTCATGTGTAGCAGTGATCTCTGGACTGATCAAGCGATAATACGGGCATCCCTTTTCTCTTCTTGAAAGTCCTACATGTTTTGGTTCCAAGATGGCTCCACTCGTGAACTGTCACTCACGTTTGAATACAGATAATGAATCTGTTCTAAAGTTAGTCATTCATACAACATTTCGTTGCTCTGTAGATTTGGTCATGAACAATAGACTGCATTCTACAGAATATAGTGCTGCTAGGAATCGAAGTCGTTTTTCATCGAGTCAAATATATTCTCTTAAACATTCAAATCGTAATTATCGACAATGGTGGCTTCGATCGAGAGTTCATAAGAGTATCTTTGATTACCTTGGTAGAGGGAATATGAAACTGCCATTCCTTGGCAAGATGAATAAACACTGGGGTAAAGCATACACGATAGGTCTAGACGACTATCACTTTCCCCAAAACCACTGAGATCACTTTTTCAAGGCATCAAGCCGACATAGCAAAACACACACAGTCCCTATCAGGACGAAGCCAAATCACACCCCTCAAGCGACACATCCGCCGAATAGCCTTTGACCTCTCTAGAGACAACAGAACATATAGTTCGACTTAGATATGTAAAGATATACAGATATAAGACAGACTTGTCCTACTCAGACAAACAATACACATAAATTCAGGCCATAGATATTCTGAAGCAAGAACAATCTATTATTACCCAAACAACGAATAAATCGCAGTAAAATGTATTTATCCGCGGAGTTCAAGGGAAGTAACTCAATAATGACTTTCCCTTAAGCACTAAAAAATTACCTATGTATAATATTGTAAGATATCAAAGACTGCACGTAACAGTCTTACCACACCTCCCGGGAAAAAAAAATGGAACATTTTTTTTTTTTTTGAAATACATCTAGGAGCAACGTACAATAGGCTCACAACGCATGAATAATGCGCAGATGAAAATATCAGGAATACCTATAACGCCTAATATGAGGCTAAGTCGACTTATGGAGCGACTGGTGAGAATGTGTCTCATAAACTGAGAGAAATTATTTCTCTACAAGTATATTTTTCCAGGAAGGTGTCATCAAAGTATAATACAATTCTGGCAATTACACAATGCCTAAAAAATTCATATCATCACTACGTATTAGATATCTTAAATTTATGATTTATGAAGTAAAAATCATCAAAGCACAGCGGTGAATAAACATACATGAACCGCTATGTAGTGATACAATCATTATATTATTAAATTACAAATGTGTATCTATCATGATATAGAAAAGGAACTACTATAGAACTAGACATATCAAGAAGTCTAAGCCCTAATAGTTATGTGGAATCATGTGGGCATCTTGACAGAATGTCTGCCATCACATTATCTGATCCCCGAATAGCTCGCACAGAGAAATGAAAAGGTTGAAGAGCAATTGCATATCGAGTAGACCTCGAGCTCTTCAAATTCTTACTCTGTATAGCAGTAAGAGCTTTTTGGTCTGTTTCTACTATGAAATGTGCGCCTAGAAGGAATCTCTGTAGTTTGAGGATCGACCAAACCATAGCTAATAGCTCACGGTCTAAAACCGAATAATTCCTTTCTGCCGCATTAAGTTTTCTGGAAATATACATTACAGGATGCAGAGTTCCAGAGTACTCTTGCATTAGTGCCGCTCCAATCCCAGTGGATGAAGCGTCACTACGAAGAACGAATGTCTTATCTTTAGTGGGTAGCACTAAAATAGGTGGTGTTGAAAACAGTGTTTTAATCTTATCCAGAGAGCATTGGCATTCCTGAGACCAGTGGACCACATTAGGCGAACCTTTCTTTAGAAGTGTTGAGAGAGGTGCCATGATAGAGGATAGATTCTGAATGAATCTGCCATAAAATTGAATAAGACCTAACAGACTTCTCACCTGTTTTTTAGTCTTAGGGATTGAGATGTTAAGTATCTTACTAGTATTATGGTCCTCTGTCTTTAGGAAACCATGACCAACTCGGTGGCCTAGGAAAGAAATTTCGCTAAAACCAATATAGGCTTTAGAGGGTTTCGCTGTCAGGTTGTGCTCACGCAAAGTAGACAGCAATTCATCTAACCCTGAATAGTGATCTTCCCAAGTATCGCTGAAAAGACAGATGTCGTCTAGATATGCAATGACATCTGACCGATAAGATAGGATTCGGCGCATCATGCGTACGAACGTAGCTGGTGCGTTCATAAGACCGAAAGGCATAAAATTCCATTGGAACAAACCTCTAGGTGTTGAAAAAGCCGTGAGAGGTTTGGCGCGTTCAGATAAAGGAACTTGCCAATATCCCTTAGACAAATCAAGTTTAGTGAAAAAATGAGATTTGGAGAGTCGAGTAAGTAGCTCTTCCAGTAAAGGCATAGGTTCGGCATCGAACTTCGTTACTTGATTCAATTTTCGATAGTCAACGCAAAGACGTATGTTATTGTCTTTTTTACGCACAATAACCATCGGCGAAGAATACGCAGAGGTGGATGGTTCGATTATTTTCAAATCTATCATCACATCCAACTCTTTCTCGACCTGTGCTTGGAAATGTATAGGTATAGGATAAGGTCTAACCCTAATAGGAGTATGGTCAGTTAGCACAATGTCATGTTGAATGACATTAGTTTGTCCAGGGATGTCAGTGAGTACATCCTGAAATGTTTGCAACATAGTTGAAACTTGTCGCTGTTCTCCTAGAGACAAATCAGGAGAGACAGTAACGTTCTTCCATGATTCACTGGAATGAAGTGGGATCATTGGAAGAGGAAGATTTACATCTGAAAAACTTGTTTCCTCATCCTGTATCACGGACAGTGATGAGTAATGACCATGTGGTACTGGAGAATTGTCCGTTGCTTGGAAAATGGGTTGCAAATAATCCGGACGTTCATGGAATTCAGTAAGCATATTGATGTGGAAGGTTTTATGCTTCCCATCAATATCGACAATATAGTCGACATCGGAAATTTTCGATATTATATCGTACGGACCTTTCCAAGAAATAAGTAATCTGTTTTCCCTACAAGGTAGTAATACAAATGCTTTGTCACCAGGACAAAGTTGTCGTAAGCATCTCTTCTTATTGGCAAATTGCCTTGCCTTCTGTTTCGCAAATTCAGAAGAAGAAGTTGCTAATTTGCATGCTTCGATAATCTTTTGTCTCAACGCGATGACATATTCGTAGGATGACTTTGTGTCATCGTCAATATTGTCAGATGTTATGAGATCGTGAAGCAACGACATAGGGCCACGCGGACGCGCGCCAAAGACGAGTTCAAAGGGAGAAAATCCCGTATGTTCATTGGGTACCTCTCTGTAAGCGAAGAGGGCCGCAGGTAAAACTCTGTCCCAGTCTTGAGGATGATCCTCAGTTATCTTCCCCAGTAAGTTTTTAAGTGTTCTATTAAGGCGTTCGACCATACCATTAGACATTGGATGGTAGATACTACTTAAAGATCTATCTATCTGCAGGGTAGACATTACTTGAGACATGGTATCTGATATTAGTTGGGTGCCATGGTCTGACAATATCTCTCCGGGGAACCCCAGACGAGAAAATATAAGCCAAAGAGCATCTGCAATATCAGCAGTAGTAATGCTCTTCAGAGGAATAGCCTCTGGCCAACGTGTGCACATATCAACACACGTCAAGATAAACTGATGTCCTCTGGCAGACTTGATCTTAAATGGACCAATAATGTCTATGGCCATTTTTTGAAACGGCCGAATAGGAATGTCCGCCGCCTGAATGGGTGCAGCATGCCGTGGACCTTTGGATTTAACTTCCTGACATACTTTACAAGATTGACAATAAATCCGTATGTCCTTGTTTACCAATGGCCAAAAGAAAGCCGCAAGGACTCTTGACTTAGTACGGGAAAAACCCATGTGTCCAGCACACTGAGAGTCGTGAGCGTGCTGCAAAATTTTAACTCTCAAATTCTTGGGAACCAGGATTTGAGAATGACTTGACGTAATGGAGTCTTGAACCATACGTACAAGTACGCCATTCTTCTTTGTAATCCACGATTTACGACTTGTGTCCTTATTCGGATCACCTTTAGTTGCAAGAATGAAGAATTTCTTCAGAGTGGGATCATCTTCTTGCTGTTTTATAAACGAGTCACGAGAAATTACCAAGGGATTATCTTGGTTATGCACTTCATTATCTTCAGTAGATGAAGTTTGAGGCACATTAAGAGCCTGAGCTCTAGTGACTACAGCGTTAGCAATCTGCATGTTTTGCCTTTCCCAAGTGGAAATTTGTTGCGGAGTACATTCCTTGACTCCATGAATGCGACCGATGATGAGGTCAGCGATCGGATTCGGAAGAAGACATGCGTGTACATCTCCTGTAAAGAAAGGAGTAGCAATCCTAATGATAGCGGTAGAGTATTTCTCTACTGTGCCGCCAAATGTTACACATTTGACTACTTGTCCAGTGGCACGGGAAGGATCTACGAGTGACTGCCTAACACCAATTGTGGTGCATCCAGAATCAAATAGCACAGAGACTGGATTGTTATTCACTAAACCCTTATGTAAGACAAGAGACCCTCTTCCATCATGCGCGACTGATGCTGGAAGAGCAGGAAGAGGATGGCCACAGCTTAAAGTAGTCACTGTGGTTGGCTCAAATAACGTTTTGCATTGGGGGCACTGAGATGCTCTCCCAAAATCAAAAGCGGCACATGCCATATTACTAGCATCATTATTATCTTTACTCTGTTTATAGGCTTCATGGGACTCTTGTTGTGCAGAGTTTGCCTGAAAATGTGGTTTATGTCTTTTGTATTGAGATCTACCTCGGTTATTATCACCTCTGTAGTTATTGTTACCTCTATTGTAACCCCTATTTGGGTTTGAGTCATAGTACCCTTGGTTACCATTATCATATTCATTATAATGAGTATCTCTGTAATTATGATCTTGTTGACTCCAAGACGGATAACCCTGATAGTTTCTATAATTACTTCCTCTACGGAAATTCCTATAATTATGACCACCCCTGTGTCGAGAGCTATCAGGTCGTCTCCAGTTCTTTGAAGAAGAACCCTGAAATGATTGGTTACCTTGGTTTTGATAACTATTATGGTTACCTTTTTTATCAAATCTGTTTTGAGGTCCCTGAAATCTGTGTGAATAATTGGGATTGTATGGTGTTGCTGAAGCAACTGGCATACTCTCCTTAATCTTAGTGTTGCCAAAAGTCACGTCGGGGTGTGCAGTGACATATTGGGAACAATATTCTTCCATTTCTTTTAGAGATTTAGGTTTACGCTCATGTATAAATTCAAGGAAAGGTTTGTTCACACATGACATAATCTTATCTCTGAGCAACAAATCCATAAGTCCTTCATACGTTTTTTCCGTTTTGGAAAGCTCAATCCAACGATCAACTGTGAGACGTGCCTTTGCAGTGAATTCTGAGAATTCTACCCCCGTCTCAGGTACCATCGTCTTAAATAAAAGGCGATAGCCTTCCTCACTTAGCTGATATTTTTTTATCAAAGCCGCCCTAATGACATCATAATTATCCTTATCTGCTTCTCCTACAAGGCATAATCTAGTCAAAGATTCACCTTTCAAGTTTTCTGATAATTGATTAGCGTATTGTGATTTATCCACATTATGTGTACGACAAGAACGTTCAAATCTATCCAGCCAGAATGTAATATCGTCACTGGACTGATTGAACGGTGGAACCTTAACCTTGTAAGTAGAAGGTTTACCATTACCACTAGATGCCTGATTAACATTACTCATACTTGTCAATCTCAATTTCTCCAACTCAAATTCATGTTCTCTTATTGCTTTTTTCTCTTCAGCATCTAATCTTTTTTGTTCAGCCTCCCTGTCTAATCTTTTTTGTTCAGCCGCAGCTTCTCTTTCCAATTTTTTTTGTTCAGCTTCACTGTCTAATCTTTTTTGTTCAGCCGCAGCTTCTCTTTCCAATTTTTTTTTGTTCAGCTTCAAATCTCCTTTCCTCTACCTGCATCTGCAATTTCTTTTGTTCAGCAGCAGCCTCAGCTTCTTTTTCTAATCTTTTCTCTTCCGCCATAGCTTTTCTTTCTTCTGCAGCTAATCTTTTCTCTTCTGCAGCTAATGCTTTGTCATATTGAGCAACTGCCCATTGTTCTAATTGTTGACCAGTCTTATCAAGAGCTTTCCCTTGAGTAATGAAATAATCTAGAGTAGACATGATGCCTAACAATAATACTAATCACCTGAATCAATAATAATACCCCAAGTTCTCAATGACCTGATTAATCAGTATACTATCCCAATATCTGTGGGTCACAAGCCTTTAATAAGGTCTTGTATAATAGTAATAATAATCAGGTACTGGTCTATACCATAATCCAAGTGCAGTGCACAGGCAATTGTGTCTTATGAAATATACCCATATAAAACATATGTCAACCAACAGAATACATAAAGTACAAATAGGACTGACAATACAAGAACGTTTGCAGAAATCAAAATAAATCAAATAGGGAAATCAATGAAGATAATCACTGAATCTGCAAAGAATAACAACACAAATGACGTCACAATATATGAATATAAATTATGAATAGAACTGAAAGATAGAAAAGGTTAGACCAACAAATTACAAACAAATCAAAACAAAACTAAAGAACAAAGAAATATTACAAAAATAACAATAATTACAGACTTCACAGCTAACACAAAAGCAACAGTTGTCGCAGCAAATTTTCAATCAAGAAAATTGCACCTATAGAAAACGCCCACAACGGACCCTCTATGACGTGGGATACTCTGTTGTGAGGACGCCGCCCAACCTTAAACACAACCCGCTGACATAGAAACTAACATACTATACAAACAAATAACATGTAAACATAAATATATATAAATTATGTGTATGATAGTATGTGTTGCAAAATAGGCTCAGTCTTACAGTAATGGCAAAGTTATTTTTCATGAAAACAAACAAACTGCCACTTTATTCAATTAAACATTCTGGCCTTAAATATTAAAGTTCATATATGGCAAACAAGAAGATCCATCGATGAAACCAGGACTTCTTAGTTCACAAATACTGTCTTTCTGTTAACACTGACAAGAATTGATCCAACTGTTCTGTGAAACTCTATAATGTCTAATGTAAAAAATGTCAACAACGCTGACCTACATACTGCATTCACTTGACAGGTCACGTGACGAAGCGTTGACAAAGAGCAAACCAATACTGCAAGTGTGTCGTATCAGCCACAGGAAACGGTCTGGTATCGGTAATCTGTTGACTTCTGAATTTCTGCGAGGTCAAACCCAGAAAGCTGGTCCACCAGTTGATAAAGTTGATATTTAGTTGGATATAATATATGTTGATAAAGTACACCAGAACACTCCTAGGCGGGAAGACAGGCGTCTATCATCATCAGTTGACAAGATCCCTATGGTGTTGCCTGCCCCACTGTAGTGTATGGAATGTCAACTTGACCTACGCAGTGTTGTGTAGACATGGATGGAGTGTATAATGTGCGAATGATGATAAGGGTTCGTGTTGTTGACAAATGTTCTCTTCTCACACTCATGTATGACCGGAAGTCATCGACACCAACGACTGTGTACCTTTTCTAAAGTTTAATTGGACGTACACACTCGACAGCACAGATAGTGACAAATCACAGGTTGCCATAATACATCATAGTACAGTGGACAAATGGTCTTGCAATGTTACATGGGCACTCATGTAGAATAATGGTATAATGGACTGTCAATAGCCAAGCACTCAGTATCGCCCATACATATATCATCTGACGTCACTGACTGAGCACGTCAGCTTGTAAACAATATTTCAGATGACTTCTAAACCTAATCTCGTTTAGCAACGATTCTTCAACATAATGTTCAGCACATATTTTTCCATATAATAATATTGAACCGCTAACAATGGGTTCTCATGTGTAGCAGTGATCTCTGGACTGATCAAGCGATAATACGGGCATCCCTTTTCTCTTCTTGAAAGTCCTACATGTTTTGGTTCCAAGATGGCTCCACTCGTGAACTGTCACTCACGTTTGAATACAGATAATGAATCTGTTCTAAAGTTAGTCATTCATACAACATTTCGTTGCTCTGTAGATTTGGTCATGAACAATAGACTGCATTCTACAGAATATAGTGCTGCAGGAATCGAAGTCGTTTTTCATCGAGTCAAATATATTCTCTTAAACATTCAAATCGTAATTATCGACAATGGTGGCTTCGATCGAGAGTTCATAAGAGTATCTTTGATTACCTTGGTAGAGGGAATATGAAACTGCCATTCCTTGGCAAGATGAATAAACACTGGGGTAAAGCATACACGATAGGTCTAGACGACTATCACTTTCCCCAAAACCACTGAGATCACTTTTTCAAGGCATCAAGCCGACATAGCAAAACACACACATTCCCTATCAGGACGAAGCCAAATCACACCCCTCAAGCGACACATCCGCCGAATAGCCTTTGACCTCTCTAGAGACAACAGAACATATAGTTCGACTTAGATATGTAAAGATATACAGATATAAGACAGACTTGTCCTACTCAGACAAACAATACACATAAATTCAGGCCATAGATATTCTGAAGCAAGAACAATCTATTATTACCCAAACAACGAATAAATCGCAGTAAAATGTATTTATCCGCGGAGTTCAAGGGAAGTAACTCAATAATGACTTTCCCTTAAGCACTAAAAAATTACCTATGTATAATATTGTAAGATATCAAAGACTGCACGTAACACCTATGTGTGTCAGTTGTGTAGTAGTAATATGAGGTAATACTGGTTTTGTTTTTTCAAGCTATGTTGTTATTTGTCATCATGACTTCAAGTGTTTGTTTCTGTTGGAACTAGTATTGGAGATGTTCTCAGTTCCGTTCATTAAAACAATTAATTTCCCCTCTTATTTTTATACAATGTCAGTTTAAGATGGGGTTACATAATGTTGAGCTCCGCTGGCCACATAGGCTTATCTTTCGTGATGGCGGCAGGAAAAGACTTCTCTGCTCGATTGCTCCCCTGTGTTCTGGAGACACCTCACTGTTTGCTATATGGACCAAGGAGTATGATGTCCGCCTCTGGATTCAGCAAAGCTCTGACCAGGTGCTGCTCAATAGCTTTAGGACCACGGTCCCAGAAACAAGAAGGTTGTACCTCCTACTTCATAACTAATTTATAATCTATTTACAGACTGAACACATTACATAACAAACACTGAGTTCAGAGCGGTAGGCCAACTGCTATCTTCATCTGAAACAATTTTCACCAGTATATTCCTCCCTAATGGTTACTACGCCTCTGCAATTCCAGCATTATTTCTTTCTAGTCAATAATATAGGTGTCAGTGTACTGTTTGGCAATTCCATGCAGTTTTACTTTCCTCCGACACCTTCTGTTCAGGTTGGAGCACTATATAGGCTTTACCTCACGTTCGCTACTGAACCACACATATATACAGACATAAATTATCAATTTACATTCAATTTTCATTAAAAAGATATCAAATATTTCAAGCTTACCACAATTCATGGAAATAATACAGAATTACGTTGACTGGCAATGAATATAGCACAATTTCGATCTGCCGATGTCCCAGGCTTTTATTTAGAAAAATATGCACTGGCGCTCAACGCACTGGTTCTGTAGTAAGTTTATTTGCAAATGTGGTGCTGACCTGACGCCTCTGATTGACTATATTGACAGGTCTAACCAATCGTGCCATGTTTACACAGCTTTTCAAAAAAGTACTCCTACTCACGTTTCCCCTAACAACAAAGAAGTAGTATTTATAGTCCGACTAATCGTGTTTAGCCTTACATTTCTTGCGCTCCAATCAAATCGGATTTAACATGGAGACCCATTTCCCGTACAATGGTGGGGTGAAAATCTGCCACTGAGCGATTCTGATTTGGGTGTTGTCTGACATCCCTCACTATTTCTTTTGGCTATAATTTGTTATTTCCTAGACTATTTGCGTAACGTTTTACATATTATTTGTCAGCAAGTCCTAAGGAACCCAAATATATAAATTTAATGGGGCTAAGGGGCTGCGTTCAAAATATGCATTTTCTACTACCTCCTGTTCACTTCGAATACGATGTGGTGTCTGGGTACTGTAATGTTTTCAAACGTAAACCAGTATAATGTCATATTTCCTAATAAGAATTTTTCAGGTTTTTAAAAACTAACTCTCGTATGGGTAGTGTTGTTTATCACTGTCGATTTGAAAAAAGCTAGTGCATGTGGCCTTACACGCGTGATGGCAGCAATTGTGTATCGCGCGACTGTGGTAGTATTGCCTGCGTTCCGGCTTTCAGCCCCTCCCTTTCTTTCTATCTTTAGTCCATCTGTCTTTCGTTTATGGTAACGTAGTGTATAAAATGACATGAATGGAATTTTAAATCTAGGTCAGCTGCGTATCTCAAGGTTTTTCTTAGAAAGGCAGTACACGTTTTATCGTAGAAAGCGGGTATTGAAGCAGTAGGCTTTTACTATCAACGTGAAACGTTACAATTTGCAGACGAAGTAGAAAACAAGGGGGATTTCGAGTACAGTCATTGTGACAGCACTGTTCTTTACCATTCTTCTTTCCTTTTATTGAGTTTATGTGTTATGCTTTACATTTACGTTTTAATTTATATATGTGGATTAGAATTTCTCACGACAATCAAACACCTAACGTTTTATTAATTAATTAAACATCTGTTTCGTGGGGAATAGCTAGTAATTAAATTTACGTTTACAGCTGGAGAAACTAGCTATATGTTTATTTAATATGTTTCGATTAACACAAAAATCCCAGTGAAATATAATGAAACTTTAACACGTTAAAACACTTAAATGCTAATATACTATTATTTACCGCCAATCAGGAAACTGAAATAATCTCCACGTATTATAGGAAATCCAAGTGAAAATAAGGCTCTAAAATGCGAGCTAGACCATTCAAGAAATCCTGTAGCAACTGATAACAGAGTTTGATGAGCATGACTATATATTTAGAAATGCCGTATTTTACCTCCTATATGCGGAAATTCGCACCTAGGGCAGATTCTGCAGTCAAGTCTTGAATGAAAGCTTTTTTTCAACCTGTTGCCGACATGATGGCCGCTTCAGCGGAGATTTCTTTCCCGTGTACAGGGTTCTCCGCCCGTTCTGTTACCTGGTGTTAATCAGCAACAAAGGTTGCTCAGATCTCTGCGAAATGTCGGACGTGAAGTAATATGACAGCCGGCAGGCGCCCCTGGCCCGCCCTCTTTTGAAGGAATGAGAGTTATGAATCTAAATATCTGCTTTAGATAGCGCGTGAAAAGAAGACAGGTAGCGTGGCTAACTGAAAATGATGCGGTTAGCGAGAGAGGCATGGCTTACCCGTACTTAACTTGCATGTTAATTATGAAGCGAGGGAAATCCACGTGGAATCGAGTTGTTTGACAAGAGAGAAAGGGGGGACTGCGGGATTAAAGCGACTGATCGAGATGCTGGATTTTCATACTCGTCACAAGGACTACCTTCACCGTAACGTATCTACCCGGGCGTTCATCAGCTGTTTAATGGTCAGAAAATGGAGCTGATGGCAAGAAGAGGTTCAGGAAGTCATTGAATAAGGATTTAGCGCAGGGTTTTTTAACCTGTGATCCACGGACCCTTGTTGGTCCATGAATGGATTCTAAGGTGTTCATGTATATAACCTAAACATTTGAATTTGATTTTCACCAACATTTTTACTTGGAAAATAATCATAGAGTTTTACATTTAAAAAAATATATTATTTTTACAGATTTTGTTGTCAGTATTTCACCACATTGTTTTTATATTTCAGTATGTCTATATTTAAGCTGAACGATTTTCTTTGTAATAAAATGTATTATTTGTATCGATCAATCAATACCCTTTAGCTCCCCAAGGAGGAGCGGCCTTCAACAAACACATGCCAAGTCTTCCTGTCACGTGCCATCCGCTCAAGGTTTTTCCCTGTTGTCCTCATCATTTTCACTTCTGTATCTAGCTCTCTTCTCCATGTGTATTTTGGTCTACCTCTGCCTCTCTTTCTCTGTGGATTCCAGAACAAAGACTGCCTTGTAATGCTATCAACAGGTTTCCTCAATGTGTTTCCTATCCATCACCAGCGTCTTCTCAACTCTTGTTCCACCGGCACTTGTCTGGCTCTTGTCATCAGTTCCACATTTGGGACTTTGTCAAACCATTTCAATCCTTCTATTCTACGCAATCACCCGTTTATAAAAGTATGTAGCTTTTTGATTGTTGTTGTTTTTTTTTGTTTTTTTTTTTTTTTTTGTTCTCCGTGTTTCAGAGCCATACAATAGGACTGACTTGACATTTGAGTTGAAGATTCTTATTTTCGTGTTGGACTTGATGTCTCTTGATCTCCATATGTTTCCCAATGCAATGAAATTTCCTCTTGCTTTTTGTATTCTTATTTGGATATCATTGTCTGTCCTTCCAATTTTGTCTATATTGCTGCCAAGATATGTGTACGATTATACATCCTTTAGTGGTGTTTCTTCAAGTTCAACCTTGTTATCATTTCTTGCATTTATTCTCATTATCATTGTCTTTTCCCTTTTATATTCAGACCCACTTGTTGTGACCTCTCATCAAGTATTTTTATTTTGTCTTGCATCTGATTATGGTTATGGGACCGAAGAGCCAAGTCATCTGCAAAACCCAGATCATCAAGCTGCTTAGTCAGATTCCACTGAATTACATTTCTGTTGTGTGATGTCGATGTTTTCGTAACCCAATCTATTGCTAGTAAAAAAAGAAATGGAGACAAGAAGCATCCCTGTCGCACTCCTGTTCTAGTCCCAGAAGGTTCTGTAAGAACTCTGCATGTCATGCCTTCTTTAGTAAGTTAATGATCTTCGTGGGAACTCCAGTATTTGTATACAAAAATGTTAAAACTGCGTTTATGTGTATTTTTTCTAAGAAAGGGTTCGTAGTCTTCACCGGATAATCAAAGGGGCTCGTAGCTTTCACTATGTAATCAAAGCATCAGTAGCCTTCGCCGGATAATCAAAGTGGTCTGTAGCCTTCACCAGATAATCAAAGAATCCATAGAATTCATCAAATGTGTCTGTAGCCTTCACTGGATAATCAAAGAATCCGTACAATTCATCGGACAATCAAAGGGGTCCGTAGCCTTCACCGGATAATCAAAGGGGTCTGTAGCCTTCACTGGATAATCAAAGAATCCATATAATTCACTGGACAATCAAAGGGGTCCGTAGCCTTCACCAGATAGCAAGGAATCCGTAGAATTCACCGGAGAATCAAAGTGGTCTGTAGCCTTCAACGGATAATCAAAGAATCAGTAGAATTCACCGGACAATCAAAGGGATTCGTAGCCTTCGCCTGACAATAAAAAGGGGTCCACGTGACTAGACATGTTAAGAACCCCTGGCTTAGCGGTTATTTTAAGGAGTTTGTAATGACGTACGGAAGTTCCTAAGTGTCGCCTGATTAGGCATGTGGCAGACATGACCTCCGAAAATAACAGAAAAGCTCCAACTGAAGAGAGAGGCAAACAAATCCGGTGATAAGTTGAGCACGAAGGAAATATTGCTTTCCATAATCCATCTATATATCATTTCTCGGGGCGAATACTCAATCGGTTCTCTCGCAGCTCAAGCCACGCACACTGTTAGTATTCGACAAAACTCCGGGTATCGGCACGTTTTCTGTTCGCTACATCCAAACATTATGCACTGCCTGGCGCGGAATAATTTCAAGAGGAAGATTTTTTATGTGTGTTTTTTTTTTTTTTTTTCCTTTTTCGATTTCTGGAACAGAAGCTCGCCTGCTTCCGGAATTAACAGCACGGTCGAGGCTGATGCTAAATTAGGAGATATTTCTGTGATGATATAAGAAGAGAACATGGTGAGAATTATGTTCGACTTCGGCGTTGATAATTAGTCTATGCATTTATAGCCGCTTTGATGTGTACTTCTTAACGGTTAACGCCTTCTGTATGTGGAATTAAATGATGTCAACTGATCAGTTCGAATAGTTGGATGTACAACTTATAGTTTTTAATTAAGCTTTATACTGCTCCGGTTAGTGTAACTGGTCAGTTTGTGTTATATTTAACTTAACACGTCAGTTCAAAATGTGACTAGGTTACGGAACATTATGTTGATATGTTACCTGGAGTAAATTAATTTATTAGACTTTCCTTCTTTGTTTTCTTCTTAATTCTTTTCTTTTATGCATTTCCTTCTTCTTCATAATTTAGCTTTCCTTATTCTTCATATTTCTTGTTTTTCTTCTTATTTGTATTTCTAGTGTTTCTTCTTTTTTTTATTTTGTTTTTCTGTATCTTCTTGGTATGTCTTTTGTTTGTCTTATTTTTCCGTTTTCGTCGTAAGTCTGGCTTATTTGTATTCTTGTCTTCTATGGCGAGATGGATGTTAGAAAGAAAACATAGATATAGTTCCCAGAACTGTAGAAGAGAACTGGTGAACAATATGTAGGGATGGCACCGGGCAAGTCAGGTAGTTAACAGCACAGTTCTAGATGGTAGCTGTAGAAGAGAGCTGTGAAGTAAGTCACCTTCTTGCTAGAATTATTCTATGCTCCAAGGGGTGCCTCTATTAAGAGTTGATGTGAACTGCAGCTCGTTAATTTTCCCTACCAATTAAATAACAACAACATTTAGAACAGAACTGCAGTATACCAAATCAATCAACTGCGATTTATAAAATATATCTGTACATTTATTAATTTATAAATAGACAGTTGGTAAAGATTGCAGATATGTATTTACACAAATCACAGGCTGAAAATTATAGATTGTTAATATCTTTGTCATCATTTATGGTCATTGGTGACTTCTGGATCTTGTTTCTTCAAGGTAGCTACTACTTATCTAGTTCAGATCCCTCCACTAAAGACACTTCCCGTCATAAATCAGGTGTTCATTTCCAAGATCTTTATTTCCCTGGACAGGTAGCCCAATGCCACTAGTCAGCGGATTGCAGAGGTGGTTCTTTAATCACCCACACTGCAGTCTGTTATGCTTCAGCTCAGAAGCTTTTGTTGGGACTCTCTCCCAAATAAGAAACATGGAACATGTGCACTGATTAGAGTATCTGTTTACTATGTGGCCGCCTGCGCTAACAGGTTGTTAACCCACATGTCCGCTGTATGCCCAGGTTCTTTGCCTCAGTAGATAGCGATGACATGATGATGGTGGATGTGTACAACAACACACAGAGTGGTCATACAATGCGAAGTGGTACTTCTATATAAAACTTGAGGAACACCGCTTGAACAGGAACACTGTTTATTTACACTGTACAACAGTAATATAGTTGGGCCTCCAACAATTTGGTCCTGTCGACATACTTTCATACAGCTCACTTGCTAATGATAGTAGACTGTATTACGTTGCTCTGTCTGGCTCTATTTTGATGTTACTGGTGCTTATCTTCTTTCTTCTCTAACTGCTTTGCCTATTTAACTATTACTGTTCACGTTCAGGTTATTGGGTTGTAATTACCGGACGACTCCGGGGGATGATGCTTTCCCTGAACCTTAGCTGACTTCTATACTGGCCCGAATAATAGGACCACTGTACTATCTTAACTACTGCACTCTACGTACCGTATTAACGAATGAGAGCATAACACGCTCTTCCAATCTTCACCTCCTTGTCAGGATAATATACAATATATATTGACAACTTGTACCGCACACATCTGCCACCGCAGACCTACGAATTTACATAGAATCTTGAGCAAGTCACTGTCGCCTCAACATGGCTACCCTCGTATACTGGGGTATGTGCGATCTGCACTGCTTCACTTACGCTTCTGACTGAGTTGCTGAAAAGCGTGCCTAACCGGATCTGTTACCTCTTTTCGGATTCCCCGTCTCATGCACATTGTTTTTGCGCATCCCCTTTTTCTACTCTTTCTAGACTTTCCTATGTTTGATTCTCACTATTCGCTCCCTTTATCTGCCACAACTACACCAAAGCCGATACTCCGATGATGACGGGCCACTATAGTTAGATATCATAGTCTATGAGGTCGTGGTCATATCAGTCAAAGAAGTACGTCATACAATAGTAGCATCAATATTAGACTATAGACATCATTTACACATTTTTAAGAATTCTGTCTTGATAACTTCCCTTTTTGTCCCAAGTCAAGCCAAAAGTGATTTCCCTTTTTAAAGATATTTCATCAGCGAAATATGAAGGAAGAAGAGGAAGACGAGAAAAACGAACTCCTTGGCATCCAGCATTTAAAAGATAAACCCTGAAAAGGAATGAAAGCTTTTATATCTAGACTTACGCAGTCCTGACAAAGACTTCTAGCTGCGTCATACAGTTCAGGATTGTGCAGGTTATATTAAGTTGGTACCAATTTTCAGTTATTTGCACAAGGTTTAGAGTACCCAGATTAAGACATCAACAGATAATTCAAAGTCAATGATAACATTAATATTTAAATATACTGTTCAAAAAAAAGAAACGCATAGCTACTGAAGGCACACACATAGCCATAATTTTGACATTCAATCACTTTTTTAATTTAATGAGTTAATTGTTCAAATTGCACACAAGAATACCTTAGGGTTCAACCAATCAATTGACACTTGTTTTGCATCTGTTTTTTGGCGTACGGGCTTTCCCGTTAGTATGGTGGTGGCCTCCTCTTGCATCGATCAGCGACTGGCATCTCCTGGGCATGGATGCGATCAGACGTCTGATGTGGGCCTGTGGGATGGCTGCCCACTCTTCCTGGAGTGCCTGGAACAGGTCACGACGATTGGCTGGAGAAACGTCTCGGCGACAAACACGTCTTTGCAGCTCATCCCACAGGTGCTCAATCGGACTCATGTCTGGAAACAAGGATGGCCAGGGAAGGGTGAGAAATTATGTGGGCAGTCAGGAACTGCGTGGTCAACCGTGCATAATGGGGTCTGGCGTTGTCCTGTTGAAACACAGACCTTTGGGCAGCCAAAAGTGGAAGGACATGGGGTCGAATAATTTCATTGACGTATCGTTGCGCATTCAAGCCTCCTTCAATGTGCACCAATTGACTCCTTCCGTTGTAACTCATCATTCCCCACACCATTGCACCTCCACCACCGTGCGGCGGAGCTTCATCAACGCAATTTTGGGCAAAACGTTCATTTCGCCTACGGTAGACCCTAGGCCGTCTATCATGACGCTGCAACAAAAAGAAAGATTCGTCACTAAACCAGACACGTCTCCATTGATTGTCAGCTGCCTGTCGTAGATTTCTGATAGGGGAATGAAGACTTGGGTTGATCCCTTCTGAATAGATTAGAATGAGTGATAGCCACAGTGAGAGATGATAGTAGAAATAGATTTCCACGAATGAGATGGTAGAAATTTATAGAGGCTGTCCCGGAAAGCGAGAATCTTCTCTCTCTCCGCTTATCTTCTACAACAGATCCAGAGGAGTCAGACAGTCTATAAACTATATATATTAATATATATATATATATATATATATATATATATATATATATATATATATATATATATATATATATATTACCACTCACGTGCACACACACACACACAATTGACGACATGTAGACACACACACATGGGAAAACTATAACAATGATTATATATATATTTGGGAACGAGCTGACCCGACACACTGATTAAGTTCAAGGGAATTTTTAATTATCAGAAAATTCCATCACAACACATAAAATTTACATCAAAGCATATATAAATAGTCAAAAAGTCAATAAAAATGCTACAAGAATGATAGACCCAAAGTATGATCTTATCCCTCAAGGTATGCCCACAGTCCTGTTAAAAGAAAGTGATAGCCCCAAGGAATCAAGGATACATTAGCGGTAATCTAATGATTTTCCCCTTTTAAAGGTATGAACAGACTTAGATATTAGTATGATCTATCCTAAGGAAAAGTATCTTGTTGCAACAAAAAAAAACTTGCATAAAGAAATTACAAAGTGGGTGAAATTTGGTATACCATAAAAGAGTCACTCGTTCCTGCTTTCTCTCGGTTCATTCATCAGGGCCCTGTCCAGGATCAGAATCACGAGGTTTCCACTACTTAGGAACAATGTCAGGTTTGTAACTTCGATCAAAAGGTAAAAAAAATCTTGGTCACACCACAAGTTGACATAATTTGCGGAACGTTACTGTTTGTAATAGTTTACTTGCCACAAGGGCTGAACTGTACTTAAGTTTTCTCAGGAAGAATAAAATCTGGCGCAATAGGCCCGTTATGTCATTTCACCTTTAAAGTTCTTGTAAAGATTTTACACCAAGTCTTTTAAGGAAAATGTTTTAGTTCTTCTCAGATATTACTCATCAGTACTTAACGCTGGCAAAGTTTGGGTTAACCCCAGTTTTCTTCACTAAATAGAGGAAAAACATATAAAATAATTATACATACTATGTACTCGTTATAACTTACATTTTAAACTGCAAGCGTACAGCGTGACTTATCATTTAAAACTTCCCGTGAAATAAGTTATATACATAAAATCAGTCATCATGAATTAGGACTACATACGTATCCCGTCAATACTCACTGATGTAGCATTTCAGTTCTAAGTTAATTTTAAAATATATTCTCGTCTGATTATTTTGCAGTAAAATCAAATTCATTTATAGCTGCATGATTTTAAGCTAGAAATATAATTTATTCTGCTTTCCACTGAAACACGTCACTAGAAAATAATACAGACTATATTTTAATTCTCTCTGCACAAAAGAACTAGTGAAATATGGAATAAGCGATTTAACACTTTAAACACTTCACAAAATACTAGATATCTAATATATAATATTTACCTCCGCACAGAACTACAGATTAATACCACGAACTAGAATCATTCAATATAATAGTAGTCTAGAACTCGGCAAAATGGTGCCCATAAACTAAAGACTTTTCAATACACAAGATATTCTTCTATCCTGGCGATCTGTCTACTGCAGATTTAGAAGTACGAATGAAAATCTAGTTTCAAACTCTGGTTAATATCTTAAACCAGACAAAAGATCCCACTATTTCCAAAAAGAATTTCAAAGGCAGTAGATCACAAACTGAGGAAAGAACAAGCAGGATTTAGAAAGAACAGGAGATGTGTAGATCATATATTCACTCTCAGGAACATTATAGAGCAGTGCTCAGAATGGCAAAGACAGCTTTACATTAATTTTGTTGATTTTGAAAAGGCTTTTGACAGCATACATAGGGACAGTTTATGGAAAATACTGAGGTCTTATGGAATTCCAAGCTGCATAGTGTCAATCATAAAAAGCCTCTATGCAAACTTTACGTGCAGTGTTGGGCAGAGCAACCTGACCTTTGAGGTGAAGATATGAGTACGACAGGGATGCCCCTTATCAACCACTCTATTTTTAACAGTCATAGACTGGGTGATGCGCCAGACAACAGAGGGCAGTCCAAGAGGAATAAGATGGACAACATTTTCTACATTGGAAGATCTGGAATATGCAGATGACATTGCACTGCTAGCACATTCACATCAACACATCCAGAAAAAAACGGATAGACTTAATAAGTTTAGCCAGCAGGTGGGCTTGAACATCAATTTAAAGAAGTCTGAGGTCATGACGCTCAATGTGAGCAACCCTGAGCCCATATCAGTAAGGAATAAGCAATTGGTACAGACAGATACCTTCACATACCTAGGAAGCATAGTAACACCAGACGGCGGGGCAGGCAAAGACATCAACATCAGAATGAATAAGGCAAGAACAGCCTTCTTTAGCCTAAACAACATCTGGAAGTCCTCCCAATACAGCACAAGCACAAAATTCAGATTATATCAGAGCTGTGTGCTTTCTGTGCTTCTCTATGGTGCGGAATGCTGGAGAGTTACAGAGAAGGAAATGTCGAAATTGTCCTCTTTTCACACAACATGCCTAAGAAAAATTCACCGAATCTTTTGGCCGAATACCATCATTAACCAAGATCTGCTTACTCGTAGCAAGCAAGAGGACATGCACACCATCATAGCTGGCAGACGCTGGAACTGGGTTGGTCATGTCCTCAGAAGAGACCCCGATGCCATCACAAGAACAGCTATGCTTTGGACCCCTGAAGGAAAACGAAAGAGAGGCTGACCAAAAACAACCTGGCGGAGGACTGTGGAGGCTGAGATGCAAAGAATGAACCAGAGTTGGGGCACTGTACGAAGGATGGCCACCGACCGAGCAAAGTGGAATCAATTTGTTGTTGCCCTACAAGACGCCACTAGGCGTGATGGCCATTGACTGCTTTGACGGTCGGCGGCTAAGGATAAAAGAAGAAGAAGAAGATTTCCAAAAACCCGATCTCTCCCTTTTCCTAACACCTACGTACCTTAGACGCTGGACATAACATGCCAAACGCGTCTTAGACACCTCACGCTAACGAAGCTGGCCGAGAGTGCCGTGACAGAGGAAATTACCAGACAAATGCCTCATTCTGCGCCGTGCAGATGTCGGTTATCACACCTCACGCCGGAGAAACGTTCATGTCAGATGAAAATGCTAGACCAAAAGTCTGCTCCTATGTCTGAGTATGAAACTTAATCACACATCTCGTCTGACTGCAGCGACTGACACGTTATATAATAACATGCGTGCGCGTTTCTAAATGAGAAAAGAAACAGGCGAAAGTTTGAATGGGAAAATAGTAATGTTTATAATCGCAAATGTACGAATGCGAAAAACACAGGAAAAGGATAAAAAAGCGATAATAAAGTAAAGGACACGGGTAGAAAAAGAAGAGAATATAGAAAATTTATTGATCATAATCTCTATGCGACACTGCCCAGGGACGATGCTGGTTGGCCCAAAGAAGTCGATTTTGGCGATGGTGGCGCGTAAGGACAGGTTCTCGGTGAGGTCGTTGTGCCCAAAGTCCAGCGTCATGCAGTCTATTCCGGACAGTTTGATTAGACACATGACGTCCTGCAGGCAATGACTGGGCAGTTGAGGAAGCTGTTGTAAACCTGTCTCTGAGGTGACGAAGCCGAATAAAGCGATCCTCCGCTGCTGTTGTCACTCTGGGTCGTCTACTGCGATGCCGGTCTTCAACTGAGCCAGTGGCTTGGAACCGGTGCCAAAGTCGACTGATGGTACTCTGATGCACGTTTAGATGAATGGCAACCTGACTTTGACTTTCGCCTGCATGCAGTCGGCCAGTAGCAAAAACGAACGCAATTCAGGTCAACACGTGCATTTGACACTGTAGAGAACATTTGAGGCTGGTTTTTATATACCCTAGCACCAAATTTTACTTACAAACTCATAAAAACGCGCCCTCGGATAGCTATGCGTTTCTTTTTTTTTTTTAACAGTATATTACAGCAATTTACATAACACCAAAATACTTGTAACCTAACGATTAACACAAGTTTAACATACCCTTCAAACACAGTATTACGGATCTGAGCTTATTTATCACTTATGTCGTAAGGAGCACGGCGAGGCACGTAGAAAGCCCTGGTCATCCACTGCACCTGACTTCATCTCCAGTCGTCTTGACTTGTCTTGCCACTGGATTGAGATGGACCCAGGCGAGAGAGTGAGGTCGACGAATTGCGCAACTCTTCCTCACTTTAATCCAAATCACCGCGCAAGTCACTCTTTCATCCATTCATCCATTCATCCATCCACTCACAACAAGTCCTGTGGCGATGGGCGAGCGGCGAAGCGGCAGGCGTGGGTACGCTGGCAGTCGTAGTCGCAGACCTACACACAGGCGGCTCAGGCCATATGGTCGTCTTCCACTGATCGGAGCAGCAGTGGCATTCGGCAGCCCCCTGAGTGTCTGAGCAGCCCTCTTTAGGAAAGCACTGCTCACCTCCATGGCATGAGGAAGGGGCTAGAAAAGGTGCCCTAAACATTGCCTGCTTCACCATTACCTAACCAGCTTACCGCGGTTGGTGGGTACCCTACTTCGGCGGTCGACATATAAGAAAAAGAAAGGACAGATTTTTCCCCCTCATTCTAGGCGCATGGAATGTGCGCACTTTACTTGACAAAGACTTTAACGCAAACAGACCTGAGAGACGAACTGCCCTGATTGGGAGAGAACTGGCCAGGTACAACATTGACATAGCAGCACTGAGTGAAACTCGACTTGCAGGCGAGGGCCAACTTTGCGAAAAGGGTGCAGGTTATACATTCTTTTGGAGCGGAAGAGGAACTGAAGAAAGACGAGAAGCAGGGTTGGATTTGCAATCAAAACAGCAATTGTCAGCAAGTTAGCGGGGCCCCCAAAGGGAATAAATGACCGACTCATGACGGTCAAGATCCCTCTGTTCTATGGAAGAAAACATGCCACCATCATTAGCGCATATGCACCAACTATGACAAACCAGGATGATGTCATGGATAAGTTTTACGAAGAACTACATGCAGTCATTGCATCAGTTCCTAAAGCAGATAAGCTCATCATTCTTGGTGACTTTAATGCAAGAGTAGGCTCAGATAACATCTCCTGGAATGGCACTATTGGTAGGTACGGCGTGGGTCGCTGTAACAGTAATGGACTTCGTCTCCTCCAGACTTGCGCAGAACATGACCTCCTTGTCACCAACACCATTTTTCGACTTCATACCCGCAACAGGACCTCCTGGATGCACCCTCGCTCAAAGCATTGGCACCTAATTGACTATGTAATTGTTAGGAAGAAGGACAGGCAAGATGTCCGGGTGACCAAGTCCATGTGTGGTGCCGAATGCTGGACTGATCATCGCCTCATTGTATCTAAACTTAAAATTCGTATCCAACCAGCCAGGCGCCCTCAGGGGAAGAAAACTCAAAAGAGGCTGGATGTCACCAAACTAAAGAAGACAAAAATCAAACAGTCATTTACTGACAACTTAGAAGACCGTCTCAAATCTATCTCGGTAGACGGCCAAAGTGTGGAAACAAATTGGGCAGCCCTAAGTGAGCAGATCTACAACACTGCTACAGAGGTCCTGGGTCCTTCCATCAAGAAACAAAATGACTGGTTTGATGAGAACTCAGATGATATAAAGCAGATGTTGGCTGAGAAACACCATCTCCATAAAGCATATTTAAATGATCCAAAATCTACATCCAAGAAAGACGCTTTCAACAACATGCGTAGAATCGACCAACATAAACTACGCCAGATGCGGGATTCATGGCTGAGTAATAAAGCAGATGAGCTCCAAGGCTTTGCTGACACCCATGACTTGAAAAACTTTTACCTTGCACTCAAAGCGGTCTATGGTCCAACATCATCAGGATCATTTCCCCTCCTTAATGCAGATGGAAAAACACTAATTACAGACAAGGAAAAAATGCTCCAACGCTGGGCTGAACATTTTAATAATATCTTGAACCAGCCATCATCTATTAACGACGAAGCCATCATCCGCCTGCCCCAAATTCCTATAAATGAAGCATTAGATGATGTACCAACTCTGGAGGAAACTAAAAAAGCGATTCGTCAACTGTCTAGTGGAAAGGCCCCTGGCTCCGATTCAATTCCTGTTGAGGTTTATAAAGATGGCGGTGCAGTTCTGATAGAGAAACTTCATATGATCTTCCAGCAAATGTGGCAGAGTGAAACCATCCCACACGATCTCAAAGATGCCTCAATTATACATCTATATAAACGTAAAGGTAATCGCCAAGACTGCAACAATCATCGAGGCATCTCTCTTTTATCAATCGCTGGGAAGATATTCGCCAGAATCCTTTTGAATCGCCTTACGGTTCATCTTGACAAAGGTCTTTTACCTGAAAGTCAGTGTGGATTCCGGAAAGAACGTGGAACCACAGATATGGTGTTCGCTGCAAGACAGCTACAAGAAAAATGCCAAGAACAGCACTGTGACCTGTACACAGCTTTCATCGACTTGACAAAGGCGTTCGACACGGTCAGTAGAGAGGGTCTATGGAAGATCATGGCAAAATACGGCTGCCCAACGAAATTTATCACAATAGTGCAGCAACTGCATGATGGAATGCAGGCTAGAGTTCAGGAAAACGGTGAGCTATCAGAGCCTTTCCCCGTCTCAAATGGAGTTAAACAAGGGTGCGTACTTGCACCGACTCTGTTCAGTATCATGTTTTCTGCTATGCTGACTGATGCTTTTAGAGACGGGGACACAGGAATCGACATTAGTTATCGTATTGATGGAAAATTGTTTAACCTTAGGAGGCTTCAAGCAAAAACCAAGGTCAAATCACACACCATCAGAGATCTTCTGTTTGCTGATGATTGTGCCCTCAATGCTGGCTCAGAGGCTGATCTGCAGCATAGTGTGGATAGATTCTCCGAAGCCTGCGCCAACTTTGGGCTTACCATCAACACGAAGAAAACAGAAATCATGTACCAACCAGCTCCTGGCACAGTTTATACTGAGCTAGTCATCAAGGTTAATGGTGAGAAACTGAATGTTGTGAACAGATTCACATACCTTGGTAGCACACTATCCCAGAACATTGTCATTGATGATGAGGTGAACACCAGGATCTTCAAAGCCAGCAGCACATTTGGCAGACTATACACCAACGTTTGGCATCGAAGTGGCATTAGTCTACAGACAAAACTGAAGGTGTGCAGAGCTGCGGTGCTTCCAGTGCTGCTATATGCATGTGAAACATGGACTGTATACAGGCGCCACGTAAAGAAGCTAAACCACTTCCATACAGTCTGTCTCAGGAAGATAATGAACATCAAATGGCAAGACAAGATCCCGGATACCGCCGTTCTTGACAGAGCTGGTATCCCAAGTATTGATTCTATTCTGATGCAGTCACAAATTCGCTGGGCAGGTCATGTAGTCCGCATGCCAGACCATCGACTGCCAAAGATACTCTTTTATGGTGAGATGCAGAAGGGTAAACGCTCCCATGGTGGCCAAAAGAAGCGTTTCAAAGACACGTTAAAGACGTCATTGAAAACCTTTGACATAAACCCAGACACATGGGAAGCTGCTGCACAAGACCGAACTGCTTGGTGCACATCTCTTCGTAAAGGTGCAGCAGCATGCGAATCATCCAGAAGAGCAGCAGCGGAACAGCGGAAACAAGCTAGAAAGGACCGTGAAATAAAACTTTCACATGAAGCAAACATTCCCTGCCCACACTGTCCAAGATCTTTCCAGGCCCGCATCGGGCTCTTCAGTCACCTTCGTACCCATAGACTAACCTAACATATTCTTAAATAATTGGATGAACAGAGTGGTCTTCATCACCTGTGATGGACGAACAACCACATCTTGTACTTTGTCTTTGTCGTTTTGTCTTCTTCTTCTTACCCCTTTTTTGTTTTACTTTTTTTTTTATCCTTCAGCGCTTAGAATCTTTAAAGTCACTTTGCTACAACCACAGTAGGCTTTAACTCTTTTTTAACATTGTCGGGTTTTCCACATTGTATATTTACAAATCTTCTTGGTCAGTTCTATTCAATTTCTCCATTTTCTTTCTATGCGACCACTCGCTGTTATGTTCATTCACCCCCGCTTCAGCTTTCAACAAACTTATGCCAAGTCGTCCTGTCACGTGACATCAACAAACTTATGACAAGTCGTCCTGTCACGTGACATCAACAAACTTATGCCAAGTCACCCTGTCCTGTGCCTTCTGCTTAAGGTATGTCAATGTCTTCTTCATTCCTTTCATGTTTGTCCCCAGCTCTCTTCTCTTTGACCTATCCATGTTGTTTTGACCTGTCCATGTTGTTTTGACCTGTCCATGTTGTTTTGACCTGTCCATGTTGTTTTGACCTGTCCATGTTGTTTTGACCTGTCCATGTTGTTTTGACCTGTCCATGTTGTTTGCTGAATTTTTTATGGTGTTACAATTTCTACACGATGGAGCAACCAGTCCCATGCCCAACCTAGCATACAATGTTACTATTCTTCACTCGTCTTTCGTGCCCCGGTAACACACGAGTGTTAACACACCTGGTTCTTGTGCCGGACATTTATTAAACATTATGCTTTCTTTCTGTATATTAGCCTTCTTTCGCTTGAAATGGGCCAGCAGTCTCAATCCCTTCGATCTCACTATGTTGACAATATATGGTGATCTTTGTAGCGGCTCACTATGTTGACAATATATAGTGATCTTTGTAGCGGTTCACTATGTTGACCTTTGTAGCGGCGTATTTTCTTACGCATATAATATATATGAAACTGTAGTAATGTTCAATGACGTGTTATGGCTTAACATTTCTAAAGCGTGAGATAGCAGGTCCCAACCCTACCCTTACCAAGTTCATCAAAGGGGAACTGATGACCAGAACCGAACAATTACCAGTGGAACAAGAGAAGAGAAGAAGACGTTGGCAATAGATGGGACACACACTGAGAAATTCTGGTGATAGCATTACTAGGCAGACCTTGTTCTGTAATCCCCAGGGTAAGAGAGATAAAGGGAAAAACACAAATACACGGAAGAGGGAACCGAGGACACACATGAAAGGGTTGAGAAATTGGCAGAAGTTAGTTGAATGCATATGCGCGTTGGAAAGCTGAATCAACTATTCGTGAAATTAATAAACTGTTTTAACGTCTTCGAAACATTGTTCTCAGATCATTAGAGTTCTGATATATCTCCATTCAATGTTATTACTATCTATCATTGGACTCGACTGAGCATTCTATTCTTAGATCGCTACAATTGTGATATATTTCCATTCAGTTTTATTATTATGTGTCATTGGACTCGTCTCAGCAATTTATTCTTGGATCGCTACAATTGTGATATATTTCCTTTCGGTTTTATTACTATCTATTATTGGACTCGCCTGAGCAATGTATTCTTAGAGTGCTACAGTTGTGATATATCTCCATTCAGTTTTATTACTATCTATAATTAGACTAGTCTGAGCATTCTATCCTTAGATCACAACAATTGTGATATATCTCCATTCAGTTTTATTACTATCTATAATTGGACTCGTCTGAGCATTCTATTCTTAGATCGCTAAAGTTGTGGTATATCGCACTTAAATTGCCTGAATGTCTTTCAAACAATATGTTCCCATAACGTTACAGCTGTGATATATCTTGGCTTATTGTACACTAAGTCTCTCAGCTATCCAATAGTAACCCCCTTCAGTCATAACTGACTGTGGGAATGCGCCCCTGAGGTGATAGCCTTCAGCTGGTTTTTTTTGGGGGGGTTTTGTTCTGGTGTTTCTTTCGGAGTGTTCTTTTCTCTTCTGCTTGTTGTGAGAGCTTTTCGCCCATCTGAATTAGCGCCGTAGAGAGCATCGCCGCCTATGCGATCGGCAGCTTCATCCTCCCAGGTTGCTAGATTTATGTCCAATGCCGTCATGTATCTCTTGCAAACATCTTTGTACCTCAGCTGCTATCGCCCGGCTTTTCTTTAGCCATCTGCCAGTTGCCCGAAGAATATATCTTTGGGGATGCGACCATCTTTCATGCGACGGACATGGCCAAGCCTGTGTAGTCTGCACTGTCTGAGCAGTGTATATATGTTTTTGAAGGCCAGCACGTGACAACACCTTGACATTTGTCAGTTTGACCTTCCACGAAATACCCAGGATGTGGCGTAGACACCGTAGATGGAAGGTATTGAGCCTTCTATCTTGATTAGCATAGGTTATCCATGTCTCGCTGCCATCTAGAAGCTTGCTGGTGACGCAGGAATTATATGCCGCATCTTTGGTCTTCATTGTGAGTTTGGAGTTTCCTAAATACGCATTGTGAGGTGGGCAAAGATGGATGCAATTTTGCCAATGCGGTTATCAATTTGCGTGTCCAGAGAGAGTTTGTCGCTGATGGTAGGCCCCTGGTTATGTGAAGTGGTGCACCTCTGCTAATTCATAATTTACCGATAGTAATACCTGGTGCAACATGCACATCCTGACCCAGCACATCTGTTTCTCAGTTCTGTACAGTACTGCACGTGTTACCAGTATTTTTATTAAACAGTGGCGCAATCATTTTCATATGTGAAAGGGTGGGGAAACAGTATCTCATTCCGGAGTTGGATATTCTGAACATAGACGCTTTAGAACACAGAGTTAAATGTGTAAAAATACAAATAATTGCAGAATTCAGTAACATATTGTCTGTGTTTCGTAAAGCTTTCTACCACGTGCTTCGTTCACCACAGCTGGAGTTAACGGCTGGACGTTCAGAATTCTGAACTGTTTTTGAGAGAACACACCTAAATGTGATCTGGACTAGTCACACAGGCATACACATCGGTGAAATCATGTGATCACATAAAACTATTTTATTATCATCATGAGCATTTCCCCTCTCCCTTGTTTTGGAGCATGGGGTCACCATAATATGTGGTTCTTTTGTAGGAAGCTTGCATCAAAATCTTGATGTACTCTCTTGTAGTGGGGGGGGGGGGGGGGGGGGGGATGTTTCTGTAGTCATTCGTTTTACGTGATGAGGTTGCCAGCACGACCTCTAACGACATCCCCCCTCCCCCCCACCCCCCCGCCCCCCCCCCCCGCCCCCCCCCCCCCCCCCCCCCAGGGAGCAGTTGTTATATTCTTTGTCTCCTCGGAGTGTCATGGGACTACACAGAGCGAATTTGTTTTGTCTGATTCGTAATAATGTAAAGGTAAAGGATCCCGTTACACGCCCATTGAGGCATATTGGGAATATGGTGTTAGGCCCATATTTTCTTGACCATCGGCACACTAGGGTTGATGTGGTCAGCATCACGCTGGCCGCCTTCACCTTGCCAGAGTTGCTCTGGTACCCAATTCATGAGACTGGGTCGACCCCGGAGCCGTTTGTGGTCTAAAAAATCCCACCTCAACTGGTGATCGAACCATGGACCACCGAGCTAGGAAGCCAGTGCACTAACCACTGCGCTACCGCGGCCCCCTAGATTCCTAATATTCAGTGATGTTTTCATGCAGGTATTAAAATTAATTACTCTTACCCCAAGTCTCTCTCTCTCTCTCTCTCTCTCTCTCTCTCTCTCTCTCTTATATATATATATATATATATAGTAAAGATTTGTTTTACGTTGTGGTGAAGTGGGATGTTATAAATATTTATAGGGGACTTAGTGTACTGACTGAGATCAGCTGTGAAGGTATCTATATCTATTAAGAGTAGTGTATTATAGATAACCTTACTTGCTACCACATATCTATATATCTCAGTCAGAATTATTCTGGAATAGTGTGATGACTACGTTATGTGTCTAGGGTATGTGTATGATGAAGTGTAAGTCACAACAACAGACAGATAAACAATTTAATTTAATCCACTACTCTTGACAACACTGTGACACTCACATACATATAACACTCTATGAGAATATCTTAAGGAGTCACTGATAACTTTTCAAATAACAATATGTATTCATTGTTGTTATAAAGGTATAAGTGTCCTGATTCAAATACAAAGGAACCAGGGATCACAATCAATTTTAATTACAAGTATATGTACAGACTTTATCAATATGAATATTGTAGTGACATATATTATTAAAAATATCCTATGTGTGTCAGTTGTGTAGTAGTAATATGAGGTAATACTGGTTTTGTTTTGTTCAAGCTCTGTTGGTATTTGTCATCATGACTTCAATAGTTTGTCTTTTGGGACTAGTATTGGAGATGTTCTCAGTTCCTGATATTAAGACAATTAAATTCCCCTCTGAATGTTATTTTTATAAAGTCATTTCAAGATGAGGGGACATAATGTTGAGCTCAGCTGGCCAAATCAGCTTATCTTGCGTGATGGCGGCAGGAAGGGACTCCTCTGCTCGAATTCTCCCCTGGGCTCTGGAGACACCTCACTGATAGCTAAAAAGACCAAGGAGTATGCTGTCCGACTCTGGATTCAGCAAAGCTCTGACCAGGTGCTGCTCAGTACCATCAAGACCACGGTCCCTGTAAACAAGAAGGATGTACCTTCTACTTCATAACTAACTTATACTCTCTTTTTACACTGATCACAATACATCACAAACATTGAGTTCAGAGCGTTAGGCCAACTGTCAGCTTCATCTGAAATACTTTATACCAGTATTTACCTCCTTAATGGTTACCACGCCTCTGCACTTCCAGCATTATTTCTTTCTAGTCAATCATCCAGGTGTCAGTGTACTATTTGGCCATTCCATGCCGTTTTACTTTCCTCCGACACCTTCTGTTCAGGCGGGAGCATTATAGGTTTTACATCATGTTTGCTACTGAACTACACATATATACAGGCATAAATTAACAATTCACATTCAATTTTCATTACAAGATACTGAATGGTTCAAGCTTACCACAATTCATAGAATAAACACAGATACGTTGATTAGCAATGAATTCTGGCACAAATTCCCATCTGCTTATGTTCCAGGCTTTTATTTAGCAAAATATGAGCTGGCTTCAACGCACTGTGGCTTTATCAAGCTTATTTGCACTAGTGGTCTCGAACTAACGCTCCTAAGTGAGTATATCAGCGAGTCTAGCCAATGGAGCCACGTTTCGACAAGTGTTTGAAAAAATGTTACCTTTTCACGTCTCCCCTAACAATGAAAGATAGTATTTATAGCCCGACCAATCGTGGTTAGTCTTTCATTTGTTGCGCTCCAATCAATTTGGAGTTTACATGGTAGGCTATTTCTGTAACGTAAGGTTTTGTTCAAACACGTTATAAAAAAATTTTATGAGCAGAAATGATTTTATGTTGTCAGGCATCCCCACTATTTTATTTTGGTTATAATTTATTAATTCCTGGACTATTTGCGTAACGTTTTACATATTCTTTGTCAGCAAGCCCTAAGGAACCCAAATATCCAAATTTAAAGGAGCTACGTGGCTGCGTTCAAAATATGCAATTACCTCTACCTCCTGTTTCGAAGATGTGCTGTCTGGGTACTGTAATGTTTTCAAACGTAAACCCATCTATTGTTATCTTTCCTAATAAGCGTTTTTTATGATTTTAAAACCTAACTCTGGGAAGGGTAGTGAATTTATCACTGTCCGTCCAAAAAAAGTTAGTGCATGTAGTCTTACACGCGTGATGGCAGCATTTGGGTATCGCGCGACGCGTGTTGCATGCGTTCCTGATTTTCAGCCCTCCCTCTCTCTTTATCCTTTAGTCCATCTGTTCGTTCGTTTTGGTAACGCAGTATAATTAATGTTAGGATTAATTTAGGTCATTACGCAGTCTGCCTCTCAATGTTTTTCCAAGAAATACAGCACACGTTTCATTGAAGAAAGCGGGTATAATACAGTAAGCTTTTACTATCAACGTGAAAGCGTTACAATTTGCAGACGAAGCAGAAAACAAGGGGGATTTCGAGTACATTCTTTGTGACAGCACTGTTATTTTACCATTGCTCTTTTCTTTATTAATTTTATTTGTTAGGCTTCATATTTACCTAATAATTTATATATGTGGATTAGAATATTCCACGACACCTCCCCTCTTAAAACAGACATTATATGTCAGTCCTTTATTCTACATACACATAGAGAAATTTATTATTAGTTCTGGGGTTTACGGTGATTCTCATCACACGGATGGCGGCTTAAGAAATCCGCTCCCAAATTTGTTTTTCCAGATATATACTCAATGCTAAAATTATATGGAGCCAAAAGTAAAGACCATCGGAGTAACCTGGAGTTCTCATGCCTAGCCTGTGCTAGAAACGATAAAGGTTTGTGGTCTGTTTGCAACTTAAAGGCCTTCCCATACAGATAATATTGAATTTCTTTATTGCCCATATTACTGCAAGACATTCTTTTTCGCTAGTTGAGTAATTGATTTCGGCTTTATTCAATTTTCTGCTAGCATATGCCACTGGGCTTAATTCCCCATCCAATGCATCTGATTTCTGTAGTAGAGTTGCACCTAACCCAATATTACTTGCATCCGTCCTTACTATGAATTCTTGACTTAAGTCAGGTAATTTCAAAATGGGTTTACTTGTGAGCTTTTCCTTCAATTCTTGGTAAGTCATTTCACATTGTGGTGTCCATGTAATGCGATCTGGATGTCCTTTACGTGTCAAATCAGTTAACGGTGCACATATGGAATTAAAGTTTTTGATATACTTCTGGTAGAAACCACATAATGAGACAAAGGATCTCACGTCCTTCTTGGTTTGTGGTCTCGGGGCTTTCTGTAGTTTCTCTAAATTCTTTGGGTCAGGGGTCATGTTTCCCTGATAAACTGTGTGTCCCAAAAATTCCAATTCTTTACATCCAACGCAACATTTGGTTGGTCGGGCTGTTAAATTTGCCTCCCTAAGTCGATCAAACAGCCTGTTCAGAGAGTCAATGTGTTCCTCAAATGTTTCTGTTGCTATAAGGATATCATCCATAAAATTTGTTATACAGGGATTATTCAGAGGATCCAATAATTTTCTCATTTCTAGAGAAGACACTAGGCGCATTCTTCAATCCAAATGGCAATCTATTAAACTCATAGTGTCCTTCTGAGGTACTAAAAGCTAGGTATGGTCTAACCTCAGGCTTTACTGGAATCTGATAGTATCCTTTACTCAAATCCACTTTTGAGAAATATTTAGCTTTATTTAGTCTGGCAAACAGCTGAGTTGTATCCGGCAATGGATCCACCTGTCCTTCTGTAATAGCATTCAGTCTCCTGTAATCTATACAGAGTCTATGTTCTCCAGAGGGCTTCCTTAAGAGTACCACACCGGAACTATATGAGGATTCACTGTGCGAAATAATTCCTTCCTTCAACAGATAGTCTATCTCTTCCTTCAAAGCTTTCTCCTTAGCAAACGGAATCGAATATGGTTTCATACAGACAGGTGTGGGGTCTATTAGTTTCATATCATATTCCAATAGGTTTGTATGCCCTGGTCGGTCTGTTAACACCTCTGCATGATTATTTAGAACCTGTTGCACTCTCTCTTTCTGAGTTTTCGTTAAATGTGTACTGATTTTTACCTGTGCTGCTGTCTCACAGGGGTGTAATGGATATTCAAATGATGAAAGTGGTTCCTTTTTCATCTCCATGGCGATGGACAAGGTCAACAAGTGTGTCTCCTCCTGATGTTCTCTTTCCAAATATTTCTTCAGGAGATTCACATGATAGATTTTTTCTTTCCCCTTCTTATCTATCTTATAATTTGTTCTAGATACCTTCTCTAAAACTGTATATGGACCCTGCCATCCAATTTGTAACTTATTCTGACTCCCAGGCAAAAGAAGCAGTACTTTCTCTCCCACAGCCAAATTTCTGTCTTTCGCCTTCCTGTTATAATAGGCAGCATGTTTCTTCCTGGCTTGTTTCAAATTTTCATTGGCAAGTTTCCAGCCAGTTTTTAACCGAGTGGTCAGCTCATTCACATATTGGTATGAAGATGTAATGTTTTCCTCTGCCTTTTCATCAGTCCACGTTCTTAACAAAGCTACATATGGACCTTTAATTGTGTGGACCTATTTGTCCATGCACCGGTATGGTCTCTTCCACTCGAAGCTTTATAGTGATGATTTTTCCTCCCAGAATTATCATTCACAAAACGACCGCTACCAATTTTTCTTTTGGGGCTTTCTCCCCACTTAAAATTCTTGATGAGAGATTTCCTCTCTACATCCTCTTCCTCCAGTTTGTTTAAGTCCGATTGAGGGATTGTCGGCTTATCCTGGGGTAAGACATCCTTTTGCACTCTCCGCATAGTGGCCATTGTAAAACAGTTAAGTGAAGCTTGTCCGTGAAAAGGGGCTTCCCATTCCATTTGGTCCACTTTATCAAATCTATTTTTCTTTTTATTATCAGGCCTAATTTTGCCCCGTGGCGTGTCCAGGTCCTGATCCATGTTCCCACTTGTGGGTGTTCCCTCATGTGCTATGCTACACCTTTCTACAAAATTCTCAATGTCCCATCTTGCTTTGGGCCAATAATAATTGTGAGCCACCTTTTGAATGATGGTACCTATCTTCTCATGGTCCCCATCTGGTTTCACATGTAGGCTCCTTATTAAGTCTGCCCTATATCTTTTTGGAAGAACCAGCTGTCCGTGACCTTTGGATCTAGCTCCAGTCTTCCTATACATCAACTTGTTTTTCATGTAAAAATCTCCCTTGCCTGGAGTTGTATGACAAGTTGACAATTTTCTGAAACAAGGCTTGAGTGTTTTATCCCCAGCCTGTGCCTTCCTCATCTCTTCTGGAGTGGTATCCAACATAATATCCTCCTCCTGTCTTGAGGTCGACCTGACCTGAAGGGTTGCCATATACACAGGTTTCCTTCTGCAACGGTCAGTGTCATGATTGTCCATCTGACAATTCTTACACCACCTTTTTCCTTGGTTGAAAGATTTTCTTTCATCATATTTCCTTTCATCGAATTGTGGGAATTTATTTTTATTTTCATACCGTGGCCTATCAAATTGGTGCTTACCTTTATTTTGATCCTTAGGATCAAATTTATTAAAGTTCTGTGGTGCCCTAAAGTTGTCCACCTGTTTCTTTTTATTACCTGTTACCTCTGCTTGAGCTGCTTGATACCTTTCAGCAACATTTAGCAACTCACCCAGCCTCTCTGCACCTTGTTCCATGAGAAACTTACTCAGGTCTGGAGCCATGGACTCTCTTAATTGCTCTATAAGGACCATTTCCTTAAGATCTTGGGTTTTCCCCAGAGAAGTCCATTTCTCCAAGTATGTCTCTATTCGTGCAGAGAACTGGTGATAGGTTTCACCTGACAGTAGTTTAGCATTCCTAAATTTTTTCCTATAGAATTCTGCATTCTTTTCATATCTTAACAAAAGAGCCTGCTTTAGCATGTCATAATTTTCCTGATCACCTCTGCTCATTTTTGCAAAAACTTCATAAGCTGCCCCACGAAGTCCCTGAGATAACTTTAAGCTCCACCTTTCTCTCTCTAACCCATACGTGGTAGCTAATAGTTCATACCTATTTAGGTAGCTCTCTATATCATCGTCTTTCTCAACAAAATGATCTAAATGAAAATTCATAGCTGAGGTTGAGGCTCCTTGGCTAGCAGTGGCATCAGAGGCAAAGGGACTGGCACCATTTTCAGGAGCATGGCCCTGAAACTCAAACTCCCTTAGTCGTAATTCATGTTCCCTTTGTAATCTTTTATCTTCTGCTTCCCTTTCTGCAGCTAATTTCCTCTCTTCTCTTTCTGCAGCCTGTCTTCTTTCCTCGGCTCTTCTGCAGCTAATCTTTTGTCTTCTCTTTCTGCTTCCAATTTCTTAGCCTCTTTGTCAGCCTCAATCTGCAACCTCTTAGTCTCAGCCTCAGCTTGCAACCTCTTAGTCTCAGCCTCAGCTTGCAACCTCTTAGTCTCAGCCTCAGCTTGCAACCTCTTTTTCTAATCTTCTTTCTTCGCGTTCAATAAATTTGTCACATTCCGTAGTGACATAGGCAACCATAACTTGCCCATCTAATCCTAACTCTTTTGCAGTCTGTACAGCAGCAGATCGAAACTTGGCCAGGTCCGCCATTGTCTATCAGGTAAATTTCTACAATGTCTAACCAACAATTTAATCTCTAAATATATCTAATGGACAACACAGGCACCGTGAGCTCAACCTTATTTAATTCCACCCAAGGATACCTTTTAATTCTTATATTCCCTGAAGTGAATTACCCCCAATATTTTTAATAGGGAAAGATTCAAAATCCCAAGAGCGAGACCCCAATATATGTGGTGAAGTGGGATGTTATAAATATTTATAGGGGACTTAGTGTACTGACTGAGATCAGCTGTGAAGGTATCTATATCTATTAAGAGTAGTGTATTATAGATAACCTTACTTGCTACCACATATCTATATATCTCAGTCAGAATTATTCTGGAATAGTGTGATGACTACGTTATGTGTCTAGGGTATGTGTATGATGAAGTGTAAGTCACAACAACAGACAGATAAACAATTTAATTTAATCCACTACTCTTGACAACACTGTGACACTCACATACATATAACACTCTATGAGAATATCTTAAGGAGTCACTGATAACTTTTCAAATAACAATATGTATTCATTGTTGTTATAAAGGTATATGTGTCCTGATTCAAATACAAAGGAACCAGGGATCACAATCAATTTTAATTACAAGTATATGTACAGACTTTATCAATATGAATATTGTAGTGACATATATTATTAAAAATATCCTATGTGTGTCAGTTGTGTAGTAGTAATATGAGGTAATACTGGTTTTGTTTTGTTCAAGCTCTGTTGGTATTTGTCATCATGACTTCAATAGTTTGTCTTTTGGGACTAGTATTGGAGATGTTCTCAGTTCCTGATATTAAGACAATTAAATTCCCCTCTGAATGTTATTTTTATAAAGTCATTTCAAGATGAGGGGACATAATGTTGAGCTCAGCTGGCCAAATCAGCTTATCTTGCGTGATGGCGGCAGGAAGGGACTCCTCTGCTCGAATTCTCCCCTGGGCTCTGGAGACACCTCACTGATAGCTAAAAAGACCAAGGAGTATGCTGTCCGACTCTGGATTCAGCAAAGCTCTGACCAGGTGCTGCTCAGTACCATCAAGACCACGGTCCCTGTAAACAAGAAGGATGTACCTTCTACTTCATAACTAACTTATACTCTCTTTTTACACTGATCACAATACATCACAAACATTGAGTTCAGAGCGTTAGGCCAACTGTCAGCTTCATCTGAAATACTTTATACCAGTATTTACCTCCTTAATGGTTACCACGCCTCTGCACTTCCAGCATTATTTCTTTCTAGTCAATCATCCAGGTGTCAGTGTACTATTTGGCCATTCCATGCCGTTTTACTTTCCTCCGACACCTTCTGTTCAGGCGGGAGCATTATAGGTTTTACATCATGTTTGCTACTGAACTACACATATATACAGGCATAAATTAACAATTCACATTCAATTTTCATACAAGATACTGAATGGTTCAAGCTTACCACAATTCATAGAATAAACACAGATACGTTGATTAGCAATGAATTCTGGCACAAATTCCCATCTGCTTATGTTCCAGGCTTTTATTTAGCAAAATATGAGCTGGCTTCAACGCACTGTGGCTTTATCAAGCTTATTTGCACTAGTGGTCTCGAACTAACGCTCCTAAGTGAGTATATCAGCGAGTCTAGCCAATGGAGCCACGTTTCGACAAGTGTTTGAAAAAATGTTACCTTTTCACGTCTCCCCTAACAACGAAGGATAGTATTTATAGCCCGACCAATCGTGGTTAGTCTTTCATTTGTTGCGCTCCAATCAATTTGGAGTTTACATGGTAGGCTATTTCTGTAACGTAAGGTTTTGTTCAAACACGTTATAAAAAAATTTTATGAGCAGAAATGATTTTATGTTGTCAGGCATCCCCACTATTTTATTTTGGTTATAATTTATTAATTCCTGGACTATTTGCGTAACGTTTTACATATTCTTTGTCAGCAAGCCCTAAGGAACCCAAATATCCAAATTTAAAGGAGCTACGTGGCTGCGTTCAAAATATGCAATTACCTCTACCTCCTGTTTCGAAGATGTGCTGTCTGGGTACTGTAATGTTTTCAACCGTAAACCCATCTATTGTTATCTTTCCTAATAAGCGTTTTTTATGATTTTAAAACCTAACTCTGGGAAGGGTAGTGAATTTATCACTGTCCGTCCAAAAAAAGTTAGTGCATGTAGTCTTACACGCGTGATGGCAGCATTTGGGTATCGCGCGACGCGTGTTGCATGCGTTCCTGATTTTCAGCCCTCCCTCTCTCTTTATCCTTTAGTCCATCTGTTCGTTCGTTTTGGTAACGCAGTATAATTAATGTTAGGATTAATTTAGGTCATTACGCAGTCTGCCTCTCAATGTTTTTCCAAGAAATACAGCACACGTTTCATTGAAGAAAGCGGGTATAATACAGTAAGCTTTTACTATCAACGTGAAAGCGTTACAATTTGCAGACGAAGCAGAAAACAAGGGGGATTTCGAGTACATTCTTTGTGACAGCACTGTTATTTTACCATTGCTCTTTTCTTTATTAATTTTATTTGTTAGGCTTCATATTTACCTAATAATTTATATATGTGGATTAGAATATTCCACGACATACGTCTATTTTTCTTATAGTGAATTATTCAGACTGATAATAATGAAGACATCACGAGATTAAAACAAAAAGGACAGTAGAAACACACGTGTTATCTAAGAGTCTATAGCTCATCCGATTCTCACTCGCTCAGGACCCCTTGTCTCTCGGGGGAGATTCCGCAATTCTCGTTCGTCACAGCAATTTTATCACCATTCCCGTACGAACAAATCACACGTAAGGAAATCAATAAACATAGTTCAAATCGTGTGCGTTCTGTAGAGAGAAAATTCTACAACTGATACGGCGGAAGCAAAAAAACTTTGGATACAATCTCCATACAGCAGTGAAGCGTTCGTGATACGCCGATTCGAGCGTTCAGTTCGCTTACAGGAGAAGCTGCGGGCAATATTGTATTCCTTCATAGTTTTAACGGAGCTCAAGTACCAGGTACATGGCTAGTGGTAGGAGGGAGTACTTAGGCTACTAGTATATTTTGTTGTTGTTGTTGATGTTGTTGTTGTTGTTCTTCTTCTTCGTCTTCTTCTTGTTCTTCTTCTTGTTCTTCTTCTTGTTCTTCTTCGTACTTTTTCAAATTCAACTTGAAAATGTTAAAAAAAAAGAAAAGAAGTTAGTCTAAGGTTGTTAGTACAGGTATCTCCATAGACTATGTCCGGGAATGGTACTGATGACGGGCATACGTGCTTTCTCTGTTCCTCATATGTTGGGCCAGAGCGTCATGAATGCTTTAGTACATGCTTCCTATAAGGGGGACAGCTGTAGTGGAGACGCCATGCTCCATCGGGAGCAAGAAGGGAAACAATAATGACTGTTACACACTTTAGTAAATGTGTGTGTTGTTGAGATATATTTAAATAGTGGAGGAAACCTTGAGTCCTGTGAACAGTAAATAAATAAGTAAATAAATAAATAAAGATAATTAACAGGTACTTGTTGGACATAAAGATGACACTAGACAACAGACAAGAAAATATAAGTGATAGGCTTACCGGGAATCGAACCTAGGACCAACCAAACGGCGCCATCGCCTTGCTGTAACAGTACATTGTGAAACGAGTACCTGTTAATTACCTTTATTTATTTATTTACTAATTATGAGATATATTCAATGGCTTCAAGCTCTGTTTGTGTATCTATGTTTTCTTTATTTATCACTCTGTTCCTGGTCTCATCCACTTTGTCATTCAAACACCAGACTACCAGGTCACATATATTTGGACATACGCTCTCATACTTAATATGCGTCAGCAGTGTCTTAATAGTTGTCTTAAAAGAAAATCCACGTCTTTATATGTCTGTAATACGTGCTTTATTCTTCTCCTCTTCTCTTTTTAAAGTGTCATACATGATGGCATAGGCGATCATAACCCTCCAGCCCCCAGTGCTGTTAATTAGTTCTGTCTTTGGCTTCTTTCCATACCATTTTGCTTTCTCTCTATCTCATCCACTGTCTTATGTTCCATCAATCCATCTTGGTGTCAGCATTCTTCTTTTTTATAATATGTCCAGAGAAAAAGAACTGCTCCCTTATAATGTGAGTATTGAACTTCCTTAGAGCACGGGTCTCTTTTAGGCCACTCTCATTACTCGTATCATCATCATCATCATCTTGTTCCACTGTCACTTGTCTAATTCTTGTCATCAGTTCCACATTAGTGATCTTGTCATCAGTTCCACATTAGTGATCTTGTCATCAGTTCCACATTAGTGATCTTGTCATCAGTTCCACATTAGTGATCTCGTCATCAGTTCCACATTAGTGATCTTGTCATCAGTTCCACATTAGTGATCTTGTCATCAGTTCCACATTAGTGATCTCGTCATCAGTTCCACATTAGTGATCTTGTCATCAGTTCCACATTAGTGATCTCGTCATCAGTTCCACATTAGTGATCTTGACATACCACTTCAGTGCTTCTAGTCTACGATCTGACAATGCTCAAAATACATTTACTCCACCGGCTCTTTCTGCATTTTTTTTTTAACGTACGCCCGCTAATACTCGAGGCGAGAATCTCCGGTTAGTATATCTAACCTGAGACTAATTTTTACGTGAGTCTCCCTTTTTTCCCTATACACTGACTGGTGTCTACTCGCCATTCAGGCAGATACTCGCTGTCTTCGGCTCTAATACCATTAGAGCTGGTTCGACTCAGGAGCCGCCAGTCCGTGGTCGACGACACTTCTTCAAATGTCTTCGTCAGAGCTCGAATTAAAGTCCTGGTCGACGACACTTCTTTAAATATTCTCGCCCGGGCTTGAACCTGGATCACCCAATCGCCAGCGCAGTGTGGTAACCATTACACCAGCGCGGCTCCCTTTCTGCAACTAAAGCAGGTTTTCTTTTTTTTTAACCCTATGGGACCCTTCGATTGTCCGATGAGGGTTAAGAACCCCTTTTATTGTCCGATGAAGGCTATGGACTCCTTTGATTGCCAATGAAGGCTCTCGATTTCTTTGATTGTCTAATGATGGCTATTTACACGTTTGATTGTCCGATGAAGGCTATTGACTCCTTTGATTGGTTAATGAAGGCTACGGACTCCTTTGATGTACCCATGCTTCGAAAAAATTATACACAAAAGCATAATTTAAAATTAAACATTTTAAATTGAAAGCTATGAACACGGATCCCTTAGAACCCATTTTTTGACCCACAAGGCTGCATGGACCACATGTTACGAAACCCTGATAAAAAAAATTATGCAGACTCCTCTGTCATGTTTATTTCCATCGGAATGAAATTATTGTGTAGTTGACATAATTATTTCACGCTCTCCGATATATCACATTTCACATAAATTATTTTCTAATTGCTAGAATGTGTTAATCTTATCTGAACATAAATTATTCTGTAGTTGTCTGAATTTGTTTCACATTAACCGATATACCGCACGTCATATGATCCTAATAAATTTTCATTCATTTATTTTGTTTCCCATTGAAGCTTTTAACTGTCCATTCTGCTTACAAGTCCGGATATTCAATGTTCCTGCTGTTAAGGTTTCATCAATTATTCATGCAATGACTAAGTAGATGTTATGGCAAATGTCTACGTAGTCCTGGCAGGTGACTATAATATAATAGATGTTATCAGTTCCTTTTTACACTTATCTCCAATGTCTTAATTGGTGACTACATTGTCTGATGGCCACTGACTGCTTTGACGGTCGGTGGTTAAGGATCAAAGAAGAAGAGGACATTGTCTGAATGGATGTTTGCGACGTCTAATATTAATTTAATTGTTGTTTTATGTCGTTTGTAGCTTGCCTACTTGATTAACAAAATATAGGGGCCTGAAAAAAGGCCCAGTGTAGTTCTCGAGGGCTGAGAGTAAGAAAGAGTTGGACTAGAGTTCCCTCTAGCATGTCGTAAGAGTCGGCTAGCATAAGGTTGTGCGTGGCGCTGGAAAAATTCATCAAGTTAATCAAATTCTTACAGACATAACCATTACAAGGACACGTGAATGCTTTGTTGCAAGGTTTTTGCAAAGGGTCCAGCTGTTGTGGTGGCTTCACGTTCCATATGTAGCAATAAGGGACGTGAATGATTGAAAAACAGGGCATCATAAAACTGAAATCATGAACTATATTTGGTGTAGCCATTATCTTCGTGAATTTGTATGTCATTTCTGTCTCAGTACTTCACTTGGTAATACAAAAACAAAGGAATTGTTTTCTTGAATGTATCAGGACAAAATCCCATATATGTGCATAAACACAGCCAAACAACGGAGACGAGATATTGTCAAGTATTCTCTCAACATACAAGGTTGGCAGTAATTGATCTTCACATGCTTCTGTCCGTTGCCGTGGTGGATGTCTGGTGGGATATCGTGGAGTTGGTCTATTTAGAGTTTTGCAAAAATATTCCGTACATTTCTTTATTCGTTGTTTTATGTTTCCCATTACTTGTTTTGTTCTTGTCCTTGATAAGTCATTTCATCGTCATCTTCTTCCTTTGCGTTCCTTACATAGCATGGAGTAACCATTGTAGCACGTCCCCTTGCACAACGCCTGCACCACACGGCTGTTTGCGAGCGATCTTTTAGTTAATTCCCCTTTTTCCCCGACCGCGCTATTTATAGCCCACTTGACATAGGTCACGTGGTCAGCTTCCTAATGGGAAAATCATGTGGCGATGTTTACTTTTGATAGGGCTTAATTAATGCTTTTAGGCTACTTTTTTATTATAAATACCGGCTTTAATTTTGCGTAAAGCTAGACTAGAAATGTTAGAGTAAATTTTAGAACAAGAACAAACATTTTATCACAATTAGAACAGAAGATATAATAGTCTGAAATAGTGTAAAATTTACGTTTTTTTTTACATTTTGTTATGGTTTGTTTCTAATTCAATTTACACTAAAACGGTCACAATCAACATGCATAACAAATTACATAAATCAAAAGTAGAAAACCTGCAGAAAATGGATATCAAAGTTTTGTTTTGGTTTCATGCGTCAAACATTAATTATTGAAAGTTTAAATTGCAAGTCCACATTTATTACCTTAAAATAACACACCCAATTGTCCCCAAAACATGTTTGAATTGCTTTTATGCTACTTTATTATTATAAATACCGGCTTTAATTTTGCGTAAAGCTAGACTAGAAATGTTAGAGTAAATTTTAGAACAAGAACAAACATTTTATCACAATTAGAACAGAAGATATAATAGTCTGAAATAGTGTAAAATTTACGGTTTTTTTTTAACATTTTGTTATGGTTTGTTTCTAATTCAATTTACACTAAAACGGTCACAATCAACATGCATAACAAATTACAGAAATCAAAAGTAGAAAACCTGCAGAAAATGGATATCAAAGTTTTGTTTTGGTTTCATGCGTCAAACATTAATTATTGAAAGTTTAAATTGCATGTCCACATTTATAACCTTAAAATAACACACCCAATTGTCCCCAGAACACGAGAGCTAACAATTATCTCAATCATACATCATGAGTTCTGATCCAGTCTGCGCAATGTTTTTCTAATATGTGCTGTTTATGAATTGTCTTACTAGGGAATATCTTTCTGAACAAAGACATATAAGTCTCTATCGATGCTGTTATTGATTCTTTACTAATTGGTTTACTGTGTGATATTTTGTTGTGTACTTTCTCAAATGCTTCTTTCAGTGAGTTGAATTGTTCTTGGGCAATAAAAGCTATGTTAGTTATATCTTGTTTGTCTGTAATTTTCAGTGTTTGTGTAATGATTGCTCTTGTAAGATCTTTATAAACTTTTTGTGTGAGATATCTGTGGCAGTGATTCCCTATAAATGCTCTGCTATTATAAGCCTGTTGTATGATTTTGTGTTTGGCTAGTACCTTGTCCATGTGTGAGCAAACTGGACCAGACCTAGTACACAGATCTTGAAACTGAAGTTTGGCCAGCGCATCTTGTGCATTTTCAAGTCTAACTTTAAAATTATCTGTCTCCTCCTTATCCTCACAAAGTTCAATACCTACCTGAAAAATTCAATTTTAGCTCCTAATTCTTCTGATTATTTCCAGTTCCTACTAAATTTCTTCAAGTTCTTAAAAGTACTAATGTTTGCATGTATCTCTTGCGAATTCTCAAATATCTTTGCGTCTATTGTATCAGCTACCTGTTCTAGAAGTCTGTGGTGTTTCAAAACAATGCCTAATAAAATATGAAGGTAAGGAGGAGCTACATTTTCAATTTCAATCTCTAACATTGGTTTGTGTAAACAATTATGGTAATGTGCCACTTGCCTTTTATTCCCTTTCCCATATTTCATATATCTATTGTAATCTCTTATCAACATGGCCAAACTTCTTGGTTTGCAAGTTGTATGCTCTCTGGATGTCTTTGATGAAAATGTTTGGTTTGTCTGGAGCTCAAGGAATATACCCATGTCTGTGGTGTCTCCAGCAAAACAAGGAAATAATCCCCGAATAAGAAAACAACAACTTGTTTACCATCCCACTCTAAATATTTTAGTGACTCTATCTGAGCTTTCATGCCATTCATAAATATTTCTAAATTATCATATGTATCTCTGACTCTAGCCATTGATAAAAGGATGGTATTAGATTTAGAATTTGGTTTCTCTAAATTTACTACCTGCATTGTAACTTTGAATGAAAGAAGATATACAAACAGTTACTTAGAATTCGCTGGCAGCCGTCGTGTGCACAGGATTGTCTACCAAAGAACACCAATGGAACAGTCCTTATCTCACACACAATTAAAAAAAAAAATTCATATTATAAATAGAAGATTAACAAGACTTGAAAGATAGATCAAATTATGTGGAAGTAATCTATCTATAGCTTTACATGTTTTCTGACGCTTATATACGTAGCTAAATATCATTATAAATGAATGAAAATGCAAAAACAGATGGTGCTTTACAAAAAGTTATTTTTTTACTACCTTATTTAAGATTTGTGGGTATCAGGAATGCGTTTAAAGGGATTTAAATGCTATAAAATCTGGTGACAATATGCTTGTTCTTGTAATGCCACACTCACAAAACTGACTACCACACATTCTCAAGATATGAAACCAAAAAAAAAAAAAAGTATGTGGAAATAATCTTTAGCTTCCCTTCGAGAAGTCTTTATAATTATAAACTCAAACGAATGGGCCGATTTTTAGATATTAAATTAATAAAAAGATTACTTATTTTATGAATTTCCTTAAATGATGACGCTGTTTTCAAAAGTCTGTAACTCCGTCAAAACTAATTTCAAACAAATAAAAATGCAATCAAAAATAGAACACAGAACAAAGTTATAGTACACAAAAGAATTTTAGCGCTGTGTTTATCCAGAACGAGTGTGTAATGATTTATATTTTACTGATTTTACTCACACATCAGCTGATTTTCCCCGCCAAAAACTAAAATAGTCTTTTACGGTGCACACAAAATTTTATACCCGGTGTCAGAATTCATGTCACCGAAACTAAAAGAGCGCTCTGGTATAGGGCACAAACAGCCGTGACCAAGCATTCACATGGTCTTGTAGCGGTGGTTAATGTGGCAATTTGTGTTACATGATGAGATTGCCAGCCTCTTACATGATAAACCATTTGGTTGCCAGCCTCATACATGATAAACCATTTGGTTGCCAATAATTCCCTAGGCCACACAAATATTTATAGAATATGTGATTCCTATACACACACATTGGGATTCTTGCCGGTGCTACGTAGTTCGTGCGCTGTGCTGAGATCCTCCTTGTGTGATCTAAGGGAGGAGATCGGAGCACTGAGGGAGTTGTCCGTGTGCAATGAAGATAGTCCTTAAAACCAAACCAATCCCCAGGCCCCTGGCCAGAAATAGAGTTACAAATTTACCGGTGAAAACGCAATTAAGTAAAAATTTAAGAAAGTCACTACGCTTCCAAGAGTTGGAACAAAACGTGGCGTGACGCTGTTGAAGGCCAGTACTCCAATGATATTTGAAGAATAACAAAGTAACCGTGATACGTTTATCTCTGTTGTCAAATATTCTTCATTCACATACTCTTGTCCACCATTAGTTGGTGCATAAAAGATGTGGCTGGCAACCACATTGTGTAAAACATATTGGTGTCATCTGGGGGCAATCTTTTTAAATGTTGTCGCTATTTTTGGCTACATTATTATTATTTTCTCTCAGTATATGAGCATGTTGTGTTGTTTCTCTAGCTCTGAATTGCACTTGTCTTGACATATATTTATTAATGCGTTTATTCTCTAACTACTAAGCCATATTAAAGATACTAAAAATACTGGAACTGCGCAGTTTGTGAGAAATTACAAAACTGTTTTTGTTCCTGTGTAGACTTGGCAAAATGAAAGTGTGTCGTACATTTGAAAACATTCTAGTATTTTTACAGTGCCCAGTTTGATAACTCATGCGCATACAATATACGGAACATGAATATTGACATATGTGGTGTTGTAGGATCGTGTCAGTTTTGATGGCAGTTATATGGAACATAAAATGTTATTTTCGGTAATTACAACAACTGTAGGGTAAATATAATCGCCTATGTCTGCAACGTTTCATAAACTCTAGTTTAAGAGCAATTGTTATGTGTGTTTGTTTGTTTTTTAACGAAACCTTAATAGTTCTACTTGAGCTATAATTACAGCTCTTTACTTTTACTCTGGATCAAAAACGCATGAACAAGCATTTTCGTAGGACGCAGAATGACAAAAATGGACTACGATAATGAAGATGAGGACAATATGGCATCGAAATATTTAAAAAAAAGTTCTTTTAACGCACATAAACATATTAATGTCGTTCCTGTGAGGCTGTCATTTCTGTCTCAGTACTTCACTTGGTAATACAAAAACATAGGAATTGTTTTCTTGAATGTATCAGGACAAAATCCCATATATGTACATAAACACAGCCAAACAGCGGAGACGAGATATTGTCAAGTATTCTCTCAACATACAAGGTTGGCAGTAATTGATCTTCACATGCTTCTGTCCGTTGCCGTGGTGGATGTCTGGGGGGATATCGTGGAGTTGGTCTATTTAGAGTTTTGCAAAAATATTCCGTACATTTCTTTATTCGTTGTTTTATGTTTCCCATTACTTGTTTTGTTCTTGTCCTTGATAAGTCATTTCATCGTCATCTTCTTCCTTTGCGTTCCTTACATAGCATGGAGTAACCATTGTAGCACGTCCCCTTGCACAACGCCTGCACCAAGCATTCACATGGTCTTGTAGCGGTGGTTAATGTGGCAATTTGTGTTACATGATGAGATTGCCAGCCTCTTACATGATAAACCATTTGGTTGCCAGCCTCATACATGATAAACCATTTGGTTGCCATTAATTCCCTAGGCCACACAAATATTTATAGAATATGTGATTCCTATACACACACATTGGGATTCTTGTCGGTGCTACGTAGTTCGTGCGCTGTGCTGAGATCCTCCTTGTGTGATCTAAGGGAGGAGATCGGAGCACTGAGGGAGTTGTCCGTGTGCAATGAAGATAGTCCTTAAAACCAAACCAATCCCCAGGCCCCTGGCCAGAAATAGAGTTACAAATTTACCGGTGAAAACGCAATTAAGTAAAAATTTAAGAAAGTCACTACGCTTCCAAGAGTTGGAACAAAACGTGGCATGACGCTGTTGAAGGCCAGTACTCCAATGATATTTGAAGAATAACAAAGTAACCGTGATACGTTTATCTCTGTTGTCAAATATTCTTCATTCACATACTCTTGTCCACCATTAGTTGGTGGATAAAAGATGTGGCTGGCAACCACATTGTGTAAAACATATTGCCACATAAGACCACGAACGAACGAACGAAATTTATTTTCAAAGGGTTAAGAATTGGGCGCTCTGGCTGTGATTACTTGCTGTACGCTTTCTGCAAGGAGACCAGCGGTATAATACGCTAATAAAAATTATGATGATGATGATGATGACCAATGGATGATTTTCAAGCCGTGAGGCGTGACATCAAGGGTTGATTGCTGATTTCTCTTCCAGTGAGTGCATGTAGTGTGTTTGCTGTTCTTTATAATCTCATTATTTCCTCAATTTAGATGCGCCCAGTTTTCGATCCTTTTCTGAAATTGTTAATGCTGAGGTTCTAGTTCCTGTTCTGCGCATCATCATGACTTTCCTTTTGCCCTCCTTACAGAGCATGGAGGTGCCCCTGTATCTGGTCCTCTAAAGGAGTCCAGCACCAAGCATTCACATGCTTTTGTAGTGGTAGTTTCTGTACCAATTTCTTTTACTTAATGGGTTTGCCAGCCTGATGCACAACTTTCTTTTAGTCGCCTAGTACGACATGCCTGAGTTTACAGTAGTCACCTTCTTTCTTTGTCTCTTCAGAGACGCCCTCGGAAACTTGGCGTGGCGCTGCGCTGCTCGTTGGCTGGGATTCACTCGCACCAAATGTCCAAACCAATTCATTGATTATCTTTTTTTTTCTTTTCCATAACGCTCCATCGCTTAGCTGATTCTGTTCCGGCTAAGTCTCTGATGTTTTCGTTTCTCAGTGAAATATTTGGTGCTCTTATAGCTGCACTTCTTAGATATCTCATTTCAGAAGGGGTCGGTCGGTGTCGTTCAGAGGTATAGCAGCCACCTCTAATTCTAAAGATACCGGGTTCGCTTCCAAGACCGGAATATAATTAATGGATTTTTGTTTGTGTTCAGAACCAGTGGCTCCTAATGATGTCAAACTTCCACCTGATCTCCTGGGTAGTTAGATCGGATGCCTAGCCTTCTCGGATAAGGGTGAAAAAATAGGAAGTCCCGTGTGCAAGTTACAAATCCCTCTTCAATAGGAAATCGTAAAGAGTAGGCTTTACGGCCGCTGCCCTGGCAAAATTTAAAAATTTGGAAACCTGCCTACCACAAAAAATATTTGTAGAATGTTTGACTCCTGTTTACACACATTGAGATCCTTGCTGGTGCTATGGAGTTCGTGCACTGTGCTGAGATCCTCCTTGTGTGATCTAAGGGATGAGATCGGAGCACTGATGGAGTTGTCCGTGTGCAAAGAAGATGATCCTTAAGACCAAAACAAAAACAAAAACCGGTCATTTTAGAAGGTGGTCATTTTGTTGTTTCCTTTATCTGTTGTTCTGTATAAATTGTTACTGGCTGTAGAAAATATAAAAGTGACATTTTGTGCAATCAAGTTGTCCATTGTCTGTGCGCATATTAATCTTCTAATTCTTGGATGGTCTGGTGTAGCCTCCGGGGGTCTCTGTCACATATGAAAATAGTGCAGCATTGACCGTCCACTTTTGCCCCTCCCCATCTGAGGTTTATATTTTGTGCTACACGAACGCCTGATTCACTATCCCAATTAGCACGCGAGCCATCTGGCAATTAAGCACGAATGTGGAACAGAGCGAAATGAGCAGCACGGCGTTATCGTTCTTAGATCAGAGAAACGCGGGCAGAGGCCAGGCGTTAACAGGGTTTTTGAAGAATCAAGGGGCGATAAGCATGAGAGGTACATTGAAGTGTTACATTTTCAGGGTAATTAACTTACGACTTTGAGATGCGGCAGAGGTGAAGAAATTTCTTTTCATTCAGGAATGGAACCGCAAATTGGTCCGGCCCTGGTCGTAGGTGTGACTTCGCATTAAGGAGCAAAAGAACGGAATCCATAGTTATATTCCTCGTCTCTCCTAGCTCAGATATCAGTCCCTCAGAGAATTCTTGAGAATAACTAGCGCGATATTATGAGAGTTTTCGTACATAGTACTTCTTATATTCGTGGAGATATTTTCAGTTTCTTCTGTTTTGCGGTAATTTATATACTAGCATTTTGAGTGATTTAATTGTTAAAGGTTTCATTTATATTTCACTGGGATTTTCTGTGTTAAATGAATAGCATAATTAAATAACTTATAGCAAATTTTTTCCAGCTGTAAAGTAAATTTAATTACTCGCTATTTCCCAGTAAGAGATGTTTTAAATTGACTAGTACATACATTTAATAACTGTCTACTGACGGTATATATTATTTACTTCTATCTATTTTTATGTAACTTTATAATGACTAGTGTTCATATCACGCGTTAAAAACTATAGTATAAGCTAGACATCTGTGTTTTAAATCTAATTTATAACGGAATGGTGAAGAGGTCTTACCGTAACACGTGTTAGATCTATTATTGTTATTATGGTTAAATGTTTATATTTCTTTCCTATAATATAGTCTGGTCAAAACTTGCGAACTAGCGGTTTAACGGACTTACGGCCATATGAACTTGCGTTCTTATAGTCTTATAAGTGTATAAGCAACCAGAAACTTTATAATATTGTTGAGTCTTCGGGCTATGACCTGTGCGGTCCATTTGCTTCATTTTTATGAGAGAGACCAAACTAGAACAATAATTATAATATTAACTGGACCAGAACTATTACCAGATTTCATTATATCAATCTCAGCAGCCAGCTGTGGCAAAATATATTGTTCAGCAACATTTGTGTAACTTAACATAGTGTCTCAGCAACCAGAGGCGAGACAAACGCAGGAAATATACCTGTAGTATTCATCCTACGTCGGCGATCACCACTTATGAACCTTACTTCAACCAACTGAAGGCAGAGATTCCGTATTTTATCCAGGAAAAATTAAATCACCAACTTTAGCGACTCCCGTGACATTTGCAGTCAGCAACTACATCGAGCCTGGGGCTGGATTTGGCAAAATTTAATATGACACTAAATAGCAATATTACTTATTAGTGTTTATTTCCACGGAATGCCTGCGGCAACTATTGGTAAGCAAATCTGAAAGTGGCCACTGTACGTATGTGAATTGAATGAACGGAGAAAGAAACTGATTTCTGTTGTTACTACTATCATACAAATCTTTTTCTTTTGTTCTTACTAACCTGAGTATTTACGGGATAGATTAATTAGGAACGTGTTCTTTGTTTTTCTTTACTGACTATTCCATACCCTTATTGGTAACTTTTGATCTTTTTGGTTAATTAACCTCTGTTGGGATCTTCTTTTCTTTTCCTTTACCAGAGGGGAGAACCTATTTGATTAATTTTCATTTGTCTGTAAACCATGATCTATTGATGTATAGGATGTATGTTGTAAAGTTATAGTGATAAATAAACTTAATACACCTTTAGTTATTGCGTTGGTCAAACCCTACCCTATCTGTTATTCATAGTTTGTTTTCACGTTTGTGCGTATTTCTCACATAATTTCGTGCATGTGGGTGCAGTGTAACTTGTATTTTGTACAAGGAGAGAAAGTGGTCCGATTTAAAGAAAGTCGTACTGATAGGCTGGATTAGAGAAATTACTTCACCCAGAGACTGTCCTTTCTCTTACACTATCACCTCGTGAAAAAAAAAACTATTTCTTTCACCTTACTTTCACATAGTTATCACTATCACCTCTACTCAGACAGGACTATAACCATCTATTACCTATCAGATAAAATCTACGACAGTCTCTCGTCAGACAAAGAAAGAATAGGACTACTGGTCCCTCAGGCATGTCGTATAAGGCGACTAGCATGAGGTTGTGCATGTGGCTGGCAATATCATCATGTGAAACAAATTGCTAAAGAAACTATCGCTGCAAGAGCATGAGAATGTTTGGTGTAGGCTTCTTGTAAGGAGACCAGCTGTAGTGGAGGCTCCATGCTTCATCACGAGCGAAGAAGGAAAATGAATAAATGAATGAAGGAAGGAATGAATGAATGGATGAATAAATTAATGAATGAATAAATGAATGAATAAATGAATGAATAAATGGATGAATAAAGGAATGAATGAATGGAGCATTGAATGAATGATTGAATGGAGCATTGAATGAATGAATGAATGAATGAATGAAAGGGACTGTTAAGGGATGGAGAAATTGCCCGAATTCGTTTGTTGTCTAGGGTCCATTCATTTTACTAAAGATGTGGAAGTTCTTTTATTTTGATTTGGTTTGTATTGTCAAATATTCTGGAAGTCAATCTTCTTGGATACCCCTTTCTGTCAATACCCCTTTCTGTCAATCTTCAAATACGGTACTGAATAAGGCTATCAACTGTTTAAATGAACCTTGAATGATTGAATAAACCTCTAGATTTAGACGATTTGGCAACAGTTTAATACTCACTTTGAGAATAATAGTTGAACAAAGTCTGGAATGGAATTCACCACTATACATCGGATTTGTGGACTACGAAAAGGCATTTGACAGTGTAGACAGAGAATCACTTTGGAAATTGATGAGGCATTATGGAGTTCCCCTGAAGATCATTAATTTAATAAAGAAAACATATGAAGACATGACATGCAGAGTTCTTCACGAAGGACAGCTTACAGAACCGTTTGGGATAAGAACAGGAGTGCGACAGGGATGCCTCTTGTCTCCATTTCTTTTCTTGCTGGCAATAGATTGGGTTATGAGATCATCGACAACACACAACAGAAATGGAATCCAGTGGACTCTGACTAAGCAGTTGGATGATCTGGATTTTGCTGATGACTTGGCTCTTCTGTCCCATAACCGTAATCAGATGCAGGACAAATTGAAAACACTCGATGAGAGGTCACAGCAATTGGGTCTGAAAATACACAGGGAAAAGACAAAAATAATGAGAATAAATGCAGGTAATGATAACAGGGTTGAACTTGAAGAAACACCAATTCAAGATGTAGAATCATACACATATCTTGGCAGTAATATAGACAAAGTTGGAGGGACAGACAGCGATATCAAAATAAGAATACAAAAGGCAAGAGGAGCTTTCATTGCATTGGGAAATATATGGAGATCAAGAGAAATCGGATCCAACACGAAAATAAGAATCTTCAATTCAAATGTGAAGTCAGTCCTATTGTATGGCTCGGAGACATGGAGAACAACAAAGACAACAACCAAAAAGCTACAGACTTTCATAAATGGGTGCTTGCGTAGAATAGAGGGATTAAAATGGTATGACAAGGTTACCAACGTGGAACTGATGACAAGAACTAGACAAGTGCCAGTGGAACAAGAGATGAGAAGAAGACGATGGCGATGGATAGGACACACACTGATGAAACCTGTTGATAGCATTACAAGGCAGTCCTTGTTCTGGAACCCCCAGGGCAAGAGAGGCAGAGGAAGACCAAGAAGTACATGGAGAAGAGAGTTGGAAACAGAGGTGAAAATGATGAGGAGAACATGGAAAGAACTTGAGATGATGGCACGGGACAGGAGGACTTGGCATGTGTTTGTTGAAGGCCTATGCTCCTTTGGGAGTTGAGGGTTATGAATGATGAAGTACGAATTCACAAAACGTCACAATCATGAACATGGCATGAATACTCCCTCTCTAATGTTCAGTCTAACATTATCTTGGTTCGCTTTTTACACAATGTCACTCAACTTTTCCATAGTTGATACTTTTATAATATCATTCCTTGATTCCATTTAACATCGGGGTATTGAGCATCCCGGCATAACTAAAGTTCATTATATCTTTTTCCAACAACCTCGGGGGATTTGAGCGTCCCGGTATCTTTAATATTCATACATCATAATTTTCACTCCATAAACTTCGGGGAATGAGACCTCCCGGTAAAACACTGTTCAATTATATTTCCAACAACCTCGGGGGATTCGAGCGTCCCGGTATCTTTAATATTCATACATCATAATGTTCACTCCATAATCATCGGGGAATGAGACCTCCCGGTATAACACTGTTCAATTATATATGTCCATATAATTCTAGTAGAACATACTTCCATGCCTTGGGAATTATCGTCCCGTATTGCCTTCACTTATAATCCTGGCATATTCTCATGCCTTTCATTTAAAGCATATAGCTTATCCTTTTCCTCAGAAATATTTATTGAATACACAATCCAATATACTGGCTGATACACAAGCCATTAGACACACATCTTGACGCTATGACGTCACATCCCAATCTCTCTCATACGTCATACCTCGATACTCATCTCACAGCGACCGCTCTCATGTATCTCTTGCATTCAGTTGAGGTACGACATGGTGTGACAAAACCTGGCACTAATAATAAGTTGCCGTGATAAAAATCGCACCATGAAGTGGCCTCAACATTACCCCTCACGCTCCCGAGCGTTTACTTCAGGAAACGCGCAAGATCCTATAGGGTATAACTTCCAGCAATCTTACGTACAGATACATCTTACAGACAAGCAATCTACTGAGAAGTATCAGGCATTGAGACATATAAAATTGTGAAGAAGAGTAGTCATCAGGAATAATCTCATCAACAAAATAGCAACAAAATTTTAGTACATATATCCGGACGAAATATCAAGTCCAGAAGACACAATATGATGTCCAAACAAACTGGAACCATACACCTGGATCCAAAGTTCCATGTGAAATATATCAGTCTTGGTGAGTTGCAAATCGTGACAACAAGTCCGCTAACCAATTGTCCTCACCGCGTATATGTTTGATTTCAAATGAAAACTGTTGCAGTAGCAGAAACCATCTGTATATACGTGAATTTTTAAACGCCTTCGGTTTCATTGACGTCAAAGGATGATGATCGACTTCAACGTAAAATTTTCGTCCAAGCAAGTAGCGAGACAATTTTGAAATCGTCCACACAAGAGCAAGGAGCTCTCTTTCTCCCGCCGGATATTTCAACAAAAACAGAAATAATATTTACTACAATAGATGTATCAAACAAACGAACAGATTATGTCAGAATGTATGATCAATAGTACCAGTGCAATTGTCGTGAAACATTCTAAATCCACATATATAAATTAAAAGGTAAATGTAAAGCCTAACACATAAATTCAATAAAAGGAAAGAGAAATGGTAAAAGTACAGTGCTGTCACAATGGCGTACAAAAATCCCCCTTGTTTTCTACTTCGTCTGCAAATTGTAACGTTTCACGTTGATAGTAAAGCCTACTGCATCACTACACGCTTTCTACAATAAAACGTGTACTGCATTTCTAAGAAAACCTTGAGCTAGGCACACCGCGTAATGACCTAAATTAATACTTCCATTAATTTCATTTTATACACGGCGTGATGAAAAGACAGATGAACTTAGGATAGAGAGAAGGGAGGGCTGAAAGCAGGAACGCATGCAACCCTAACACGCGTCTCGCGATATACAATTAATGCCACCCTCCCCAAGCGAAAGGCCAGAAGCAATACTTTTTTTCAGATGGACAGTGATAAAAAACACTACCCATACGAGAGTTAGGTTTAAAAAACCTGAAAAATGCTTATTGGGAAACATGACATTATACTGGTTTACGTTTGAAAGCCTGACAGTACCCAGACACCACATCGTATCGAAGTGAACAGGAGGTAGAAGAAAATGCACATTTTGAACGCAGCCACCTAGCTCCCTTAAATTTATATAATTGGGTTCCTTAGGACTTGCTGACAAAGAATATGTTAGACGTTATGCAAATAGTCTAGGAATTAACAAATTATAGCCAAAATAAAATGGTGGTGCTGTCAGACAACACGAAAATCAGAATTGCGCAGTGGCAGGTTTTGAAACCACCATTGTACGGGAAATGGGCCAACATGTTACCTCCTATTTGATTGGCGGGAAGTATATGTAAGGCTAAACATGATTAGTCGGTCGGCAAATACTATTTTTTGTTGTTAGGGGAGACGGAAGGAAGGGTCCTTTTTTTTAAACGTTTGTGTAAACATGGCTCGATTGGTTAGACCCGCCAATATAGGCAATTAGGAGCGTCAGTTCAGTGCCACATGTTAAAATAAACTTACTAAGAAACAGTGCGTTGAGAGCCAGATCATATTTTTCTAAATAAAAGTCTGGGACAGAGGCAGATCGGAATTTGTGCCATTATTCATCGCCAGTCAACGTATCTGTGTATTATTTCCATGAATTGTGGTAAGCTTGATATATTCGATATCTTTTTAATGAAAATTGAATGTAAATTGATAATTTATGTCTGTATATGTGTGTGGTTCAGTAGCCTACATGAGGCAAAGCCTAAATATTGCTCCAACCTGAACAGGAGGTGTCGGAGAAAAGTAAAACTGCATGGAATTGCCAAACAGTACACTGACACCTATCTTATTGACTAGAAGGAACTAAGGCTGGAATTGCAGAGGCGTAGTAACCATTTAGGAGGAGAATACTGGTGTAAATTGTTTCAGATGAAGATAGCAGTTGGCCTACCGCTCTGAACTCAGTGTTTGTTCTGTATTGTGTTCAGTGTAGAAATAGATTATAAATTAGTTATGAAGTAGGAGGTACAACCTTCTTGTTTCAGGGACTGTGGTCCTAGTTAGTGAAGCAGCACCTGGTCTGGGTTTTGCTGAATCCAGAGGCTGACAGCATACTCCTGGGTCCAGATAGCGACCAGTGAAGTGTCTCCAGAACACAGTGAAGCAATCGAGCAGGGTAGTCTTTTCCTGCCGCCATCACGAAAGTTAAGCTTCTGTGGCCAGAGTAGTTCAACATTATGTGCCCCCTCAAAAATTGACATTTTGTTAACCACAGAGGGACAATTAATTGGTTCAAATGACAGGAACTGTGAAAGTTTCCCAATACTATTTCCCCGATAATCAAACACTTGAAGTCATGATGAAAAACAACAACCAAGCTTGAACAAAACCAGTATTACCTCATATTACTACTGCACAAATTACACACATAGAATAATAATAATAAACTATGTCAATATAAAGTTCATATATATAAACTGTGTAAATAATACTTGTAATTACATTTGATTGTGATTCCTGGTTCACTGTGTAGTTGAATCAGGATATCCATTATTGACAAGAATTAATACATATATTTTTAAACTAAAACACTTGACTCATTTAAGATAGTCTTATAGAGTGTTATATGTGTGTGAGTGTCACAGTGTTGTAAAGTGTTGTAGAATAAATTAAATTGTTTATCTGTCTATTGTCGTTGTGACTTACACTTCATCATTTTCATAACCCTAGACATTTAACGTAGTCATCACAATATTCCAGAATAATTCTGACTGAGGCATAAATGTGGTAGCAAGTAAGGTCATCTGTAATACACCACACTTATTAGATACAGATACCTTCACAGCTGATCTCAGTCAGTACACTAAGTCCCCTATAAATATTTATAACATCCCACTTTACCACACGAATGATAACATGGCTTTCTACGTGGTCTGTATATATCTAGCTGAAATGCAAGATTGGTGAGATATGAGAAAATTGACACCTTTTCAGATCTCGGGAGACTTTTGGGGATCTGACCGCCAGACTAAAGAGAGAAGCCGCCCCTGGTCTGACGTATCCCCGCTCGCTGCTTGCGCGTCGGCTTTCCCGTTCGCTCCCACTGCGATCGGTTTCGTGTTTAACACCGAGATGCGAAATACCGGCAGGAAACTTGCGTCGCTCGTTTCAGGGACCACTACTGCCTTTGATAGCGTCGATAGTCTTTCCTGAGATACCTCAGTCTGTTTGATCGTGTGCCGCTACTATCTGTTTGATTCTGGCACCGCCCCCACTGGGCCAAGTTAATGAAAATACTGCATATGATTGCTCAGGAGATGTCCGTGGGCGTGATTTAATCTCTCCTTAAATCAATGCGATGACCAGAATGAACGGTAGATAAACTGTCCACATATTAATCAGCAACTGTGTTGACCATCTGTGTGGAACGGTTGCATAGCTAATGAGTCCAGGTGAAAAAAAAATCCCGTTTGAAGAAAGGTTACCACAATATTCGGGGGCACTGATGCTATACGAAGGGGTCGTTACGAAGGGTCGTACCATATCATCAAACACTTCAGGGTCATTCAGGGTCAGCTGAGTTCGTCTGTCACACTATACAAAGCTAGATGTTTCACGTTGTAAAACGACTATACTCGTGTGTGTTAGCTATTAAAAACTAGATGTTTCACGTTGTAAAACAAGTGTACTCGTGTGTGTTAGCTATACATAACAAGATATTTCATGTTGTAAACCAACGATTATACTCGTGTGTTTTCGATATACAGAACTAAATGTTTAATGTTGTCAAACAACTGTACTCGTGTGAGCTAGATAAACAGAACGAGACATTTAATATTGTAAAACAAATGTGCTCGTGTGAGTTAGATAAACAGAACGAGACATTTAATGTTGTACAACAACTGCACTCGTGTGAGATAGATAAACAGAACGAGACCTTTCATGTGGTAAAAAAACTGTAGTCGTGTGAGTTAGATAAACAGAATGAGACATTTAATATTGTAAAACATTTGTGCTCGTGTCAGTTAGATAAACAGAACCAAACAATTAATGTTGTAAAACAGCTTTAATCGTGTCAGTAAGATAAACAGAATGAGACATTTAATGTTACGAAATAACTGTACTCGTGCGATTAAGATAAACAGAACTAGACATTTATTGCTATAAACAACTGTAGTCTTGTGTGTTAAAACTATTGTTTCTGGGTGCATTAGATCACCAGAACTAGACATCTAACATTGGAAAACAACTATACTCGATGTGAGTTAGATAAACAGAACTTGACATCTAACATTGGAAAATAACTCTATTCGGTTGAGTTAGATAAACAGCACTAGACATCTAACATCGTATAACAACTATACTCGGTGAGTTAGATAAACAGAACTAGACATCTAACATAAGAAAACAACTGTACTCGTGTGAGTTAAATAAACAAAACTAGACGTCTAACATCGTATAACAACTATACTCGGTGAGTCAGATCAACAAAACTAGACATCTAACGTTTGAAAACAACTATACTCTGTGAGTTAGATAAATAGAACTAGACATTTAATGTTGTAAAAACAACTTTGCCAGTGTTTATTAGATAAAGAAAGCGAGATATTTAATATCGTAAAACAAATCTACTCGTGCGTGTTAGAGAAACAGAACTAGAAATTGCGCATTATTTTCTTTAAAACAAATGTACTATTGCGATTCAGATAAACAGAACTAGGAATAGTACACATTTTCTTTTCGATAAACAAAACTAATCATTTAGTGTTGTCACACAACTATTCCCGCGTGTGTTAATTAAACAAAACTAGACATTTACTATCGTAAAACAAATGTACTGGTGTGTGTTAGATAACCAGAACTAGAAATTGCATCCAGTGTTACCCTAACTAATGACACAAGCAATCAATATCACCACCATTTCCGGAGTATATCGATTTCAACTTCAGTTCCAGTATAAACGCACCTCACCTCAGCTGATAACAACAGATACAGTTACAAAGATGATGATGATGTGAGAGATCGGAGTAGACTGGGCGGAAGAAGAACTCGACGAGGAAAAAGAAATAAAACAGTTTACGAGAAGTCAGACACATAAATGCAGACAACTTATGCCATTTATAAATACTGGTTACTCGTTAGTTTTAAATGACCCCCGCCCATCCTAGGTAAAGGTAGTCCCATATCAGAATCTGACGTAGGAGAGTGAAGTGTTAGAGACTTCACCCGATAGGTCCAGCCTTTGCTTTCCCTATTTTCCTTTCCCTAAGTCAAGAGATGAGCCAGGTACCCATTTACAGATAGACTGTAGCGTGATGCTAACATGGATTCGATATCGGACCCCGGTCACTGTGCCACAAGAGGAAAGCGTTCCCAGCTTTTTTTATGAGGTGGGGTGACCAATTCCCCTCCTAGCTGCCTTTGCTTTCCCTAAGCAGTAGCAGAGTATGTGCCCATTTACGGCTGGGTAGACTGGAGCATGACGCTGTTGGGTTTTAATTCCGGAACCCGGTAACTGTGCCGCGAGAAGAAAACGTTCTAACCGCTTAGCGAATCGAAACCCCCCCCGTTTTTTTCCAGGTACTGTAGTTAAGTTCATTAATACATTAAGAAAGAAACGCAGAAATAACACTTTTTTTCTCATTTCTCATCTTCTTTGCCCACTCTCATTCTCATCTTCTGCTGTTTTCATCGCCTTAAACGTCCCGAGTAATTACGGTAGATTTTCTGTAAGCGTCTTTCATTAAGTGATCATTACTTTCTGTCAGGTTACTTAAGAGCAGGATATGATCATTAATGTTAACTACGTGTTCTAAGAATGTTATATATTATGCTGTCATCGGTAAGCGTAATGTGTCTTTCTTTAGTTATCTGATGTAACAACCAGATAAGGCGTATCAGATAAAGGGAACTTGAAACAAAGCGGTGAAAATCAGCTTGTCATATTTGACATAAAATTATCTGGTTTAATAATGGACAATGTAAGAACATGGGGATTGTAGGGCAGTTCAGAAATGTTTGTGGTAGAACTGAGTTATAGTTTTTGTTTTTTTCCACACATCTGTGGACATGACAATAATTCTTTTCAATTTAACCCTCACCATAATGTGTAACTTTTTGATGAAGGCAAATATTTTAAGTATAATATCATCATCACCATCCTCACCATCATCATCATCATCACCATTATTATCATCATTACCACATCGTCGTCATCACCATCATCATCGCCATCATCATCGCCATAAGCATCATCACTACCATCACCAACATCATCGTCATCATTACCATCTTCATCGTCATAATCATTTCCATCATTACTATTATCACCACCATCAACGTCATCATTACCATCTTCATCATCATCATCATTACCATCATTACTATTATCACCATCATCAACGTCATCATTATCATCTTCATCATCATAATCATCACCATCATTATCATCATTACCATCTTCATCATCATAATCATCACAATTACCATCATTACTATTATCATCATCGTCATCGTCACCATCTTCATCATCATCACCATCTTCATCATCATTACCGTCATCACCATCATCATCGTCATCATCACCATCTTCGTCATCATCATCACCATCATTACCATCATCACCAACATCACCATCTTCATCATCTTCATCATCATTACCATCATTACCATCATAATCATCATTACCATCTTTACCATCATCACCATCATTACCATCATCATCACCATCTTCATCATCATTACCATCATCACCATCGTCATCATCGCCATCTTCATCATCATCATCATCACCATCATCGTCATCATCACCATCTTCATCATCATCATCACCATGATTACCATCATAACCATCATCATCATAATCATTACCATCATCATCATCAAAACCATCTTCATCATCATCACTATCATTAACATCATCATCACCATCATCATCATCATCACAATTATCATCATCACCTTCATCATCACCTTCATCATCACCATCATCACCATCATCATCACCATCACCATCATTGCCATCATCATCACCATCATCGCCATCACCATCATCACTGTCACCGTGGGGTTTGCCCAAGCATTATTCTTGCTATTGTTAAGGTGAGATAAACAGTTAGGACAGCTCACAAGAGAAAATAATGAATGAAAATAATAATATTGCTAACTGACAACGGTTCAGAATACCGGCTCACGTTAATTAATAGTGAGTGATTATCTTGAGTTGTAAATAGAAAGTTCGAGAACAAGAAAAAAAGGCTCGACCAATAAATTGAAGTAAAAAAGATTTGGGTCAGCGAATCAGAAGAGTGGCGAGAGAAACACACCACGCGAAATGACCAGAGGTCATTAGATGACAGTGAGTCCTGGGTTGTGTTTCAGGAAGAAGGTGTGATCGCTGTGCGGACAAGATGAACCTTCTGTGGTTTTACAGATAGGATTGATATGAAAATATATTTAGATGTCCAGCCATCACTAGCCAGTGTTATTCTATCGGGAGATAGTATTTGTTTCTGTAGTTCACAGTTTAGGTGTATTTCTGAAAGGAGATCAGCGTTTATGCTGTGGTTTTTGTAAGTATTGAACTATGATTATATTTTACACCGAGTAGAATTTTGTTTACAGGAGAATCTTGCAGAAGCACGATTTGTCAGTTCATTACGAGAACTTTACGACTATATACTAAGAAAAGCGGATGGTTATAACGACTATGTGTAAAGTAACCAAGAGGCTGTAAAAATTTGAAGGAAACTAGAGATATTATGGAGGAGCCATATTGAACAAGGTTTGAAGTGTCCAGAATTGTATATGATTATCAAGAAAAAGTGAATGTCGACTTTTATAGAAGAACTTCAAATATGCTCTCTCATTAGTAAGTATCAGAATGGTGTACATACAATTATTTATGCATGAGATGAGTTTTGTTGCTACGAACAGTTATAGAGACCTGTTTGACCAGTTCGTCGAGGAAGATATTTAAGTAACAAATAAAGTATGGAATGAAAATAAAGAGCATTGGTATATGAGGAAATAGGAGCAGGGTTTGGGAAGACTAAGGAAGTCTACGGAGAAAAGAATAAGTTAAAGAGGAACACGGAAGTTACGAGACATAGAGTTCATGTATGAGTTAACCTGAAGTACCAAAGACCCAGTAAAGGCTTCTATGAGAACTCTATCATTTGAATGACCCATTATACTTGTTGTTTTATTAAGTTATTAAAAGTTTTTGAAGGAACAAAATGAATTTGATTCCATCTTTATGAGTTGCTGATCGTATGCCATGTACATTTAAACTACCACTATACGAAGTCACTATTAACATCAAAGAAGGAACTGAACGAACCTGAAGTATACAAGAAAAGGATTAGAGTATCATCCAGGAATTAACACCTGGCGGAAATGGCCAGTAATGATATCAACTAAATAACTTGGAAGATAAAAGAAAGAAGATAAAAAGAGAAGTTGTAAACTTAAATTACGTCACTAGGCCTGCCATCTGCCACCTAGTGAGATAACACACAGTAACCAGTAACAACAGGCCTGTGACATACTTTGAATTGATGCCGTAACCAGCCCTGTCACATCATCATCATCACCATCATCATCATCACCATCATCGCCATCACCATCACCATCATCATCACCATCATCATCATCATCACCATAATCGCCATCACCATCATCATCATCATCATGACCATAATCATCATTATTTTCCTACGCGCTCCTTACGGAGCATAGACCCACCACTACAGCTGGTCCCCTCACAAGAAAGCCTGCACCAATCATTCACATACTCTTGTAGCGGTGGTTTCTGTGGAACAAGTTTTACGTATTGACGTTACCCGCCCCATAAGCACAATATATTCATAACCAAAGAATGACGGAGAGATCATTTTAATTATGTTTCAAATTTCGTAACAGATATCAGAAGTAAGATTGTTTGATTTGATAGTTATCGTGAGTTTATTAGATTTATGCGTCTGCTTCTGCTGCTTTTTTTTCACTTACTCCTGAGAAAGTGTTGCTTTAAAATGATGATAATGATGGTGATGATTATGATGATGAAGATGATAATGATGACGTTGATGATAGTGATAATAAGTTCAGTATTCAGTTCACGTTCTTACTGTTCTATTTTGTACAACTCTATTTCATCTTCTTGTTCGTACACTCTCAGACTTCTACTTGAATATTTTCAAAGACTCTCAGACTTCTACTCGAATATTTTCAAAGACTCTCAGACTTCTAATTGAATATTTTCAAAGACTCTCAGACTTCTACTCGAATATTTTCAAAGACTCTCAGACTTCTACTTGAATATTTTCAAAGACTCTCAGACTTCTACTTGAATATTTTCAAAGAAAGCAGTGGTCAGCTTCAGGCTATTTACATCTCCATAGAGTTTTTCCAAAACTGGCAATGGCGATGGCCATATGTGCTTTCTATGTTCCTCTGATGTTGGGCATCTGTGAAGCAGATGTTTAGCAGTCATTTTATCTTAAAACTATATTTGAGTTGTTATATGTATTAGAGTTATATGTATCAGAGTTATATGTATTAGGGTTATATGTATTAGAGTTATATGTATTACATTGTGTATTTAATTGTTGATAAAAAAGGAAAAGGTAGTCCCATCGCTGAATCTGCCGCAGCGGAGTGAAATGTTAGAGACTTCACCATACTAGGTCCAACATCGAGAGGTGGGGTTGACCAGTTCCCTTCCTCGCTGTTTTTTCCTTACCTAACTTCAGAGCAAAGTCAGGTACCCATTTTAAAACTGGGTAGACTGGAGCGTGTCGATACCGTGAAAGGAACCCGGTACCTTTACCGCGAGAGACTAGTGCTCTAACAACTCTGCCAGTCGGACGCTCATGTGTTGATTAATATTCTAAAATATCTGGCTTGGCTCACACCCCAGGAATCGGGTCGAGCACTCCAAGGGTCTGCACGCGCCTGTGATTAAGTCGCACTGCCTTAGAGGGTGCCTGTATATTTTTCAGGGCTATGTAGTCGGAGTCGTGAAGTCGGTCGTGTTTTAATGGAGTCGGAGTCGGTAAACAAATGCCCAGGCTCCCACTGTGAATGTTATGCCACGTGACTAGTGAAAAACTCTAGTCGGAGTAGGGACTCGTAGTCAGACTTCTAAAATTTCAGGAGTCCGGGGTCGGAAACCTTTTTTGGTCGACTCCCCAACCCTGGTATATTGTTCTTATAGCACTAGTAAATAAACAAGGATTTACAGGTTATCTGTATTTGGTTCTTATGGCGTCTTTAAACCGTATGTTCATTTGTCATTTACATACAAATCTTCTCATCGGTTATTGTTCGGCTGATATTTGTCTGCTATCTTAAGTTTCACGCTAGTCTTTTCTACTTTCCTACAGTTCCACACCGGCAGTTGTCTACATTCCCTCAGTTTTTCACTGGCATTTGTCTACTTTCCTTCAGTTCTACATTGGCATCTATCTACTTTCCCACACTTCTACAATGGCGTTTATCTATTTTACTACAGGTCAACTCTGGCCTCTATCTACTTTTTCACATTTCAACCACTGATATTTTTCTGTTTGTCCATAGTTTCAACCACTGGCATTTTTCTGTTTGGCCACCATTCCACGTTGATATTTGTCTCCATTCCCACATTTCCACTCAGGTGTTTTTATATGTTTTCACATTCTTACACTATATTTTTCTACTTTCCCACAGTTTCACACTGATGATCACGTCTACTTTCCCACAGTTCTTCGTCGGTTCTTGTCTGAATTCCCACAGTTCCACATTGGTACTTGTCTGAATTCCCACATTTTCACATTGGTACTTGTTTGAATTCTCACAGTTCCACATTGGTTCTTGTCTTAATTCGCACAGTTCCACATTTGTTCTTGTCTTAACTCCCAAAGTTCCACATTGGTACTTGTTTGAATTCCCACAGTTCTGCATTGAAACTTGTCTAAATTCACACAGTCTTACATTGGTACTTGTCTAAATTCCCTCAGTTCCACCTTGTTATTCTTGTCATGTAACATGAGTCCTTTATGTCTAGCTTCCCAAACATTCCATATTCGAGCTTGCGAACATTTGTTTATATGGTTTTAATTATCGTCTTTGTCGCCCTGCGTTGTTTTTTCAGGTGGTTTGTTCACGCACGCACGTGAGCACCACATATACACGTAGATAAGTTCCGCCCTTCCTTACATATGAGGTTGTGAATGGACCCTATCGATACAGTTTTTTTCTATTACACTGCAACAGCACATTTACTGCACATATGTAATAATTAATATTAAAATGTTCATTTGTAATCAGTTTTTGTAGTGAACATGAAGCGTGTACGCTAATGCTGATAATGGTGACAGTAACAATGATGATGCTGTTCGTATTCATTTATTGTGGATGATTGCAACGAAAGTGACGAGAGAAGGATGATAGATACATAGATGATGGTTAGCGGATGTCTCTGTGAGTTCACTTCTAAGACTAGTATTCCTGGTCGTCCGAACTTTAGTTCAACCGATAGTTCGGTTAGTGGGTGAGTGACATAATAATACTTTTGTACTGCGCATGAAACCCACGCAGGATAGTTGATTGTTTTTTTTTCTGTTGTTGTCAGTTTCGAGTTGTTGGCATCGTTCGTATAGTTTTACTACTGCATTCTCAAGGATGTCGTACAAGGCGTCTAAATATAATGTTGTGAATGGGGCTGGAGACCTCATCATTGTAAAACTACTTTTTCAACAGAAACTAACGCAGCAAGAGCACGTGACTTGGCTCTACTGTCCCATAACCATAATCAGATGCAAGAGAAAATGAAAATTCTCGATGAGAGGTCACAACAAGTGGGCCTGAAAAAACAGATGGAAAAGACAAAGATTATGAGAATAAATGCAAGAAATGATAACCAGGTTGAACTTGAAGAAACACCACTAAAGGATGTAGAATCGTACACATATCTTGGCAGTAATATAGACAGAGTTGGAGGGACAGACAATTTCAAAATAAGATTACAAAAAGCAGGAGGAGCTTTTATTGCATTGGGAAACATATGGAGAACAAGAGAAATCAAGTCCAACACGAAAATAAGAATCTTCAACTCAAATGTGAAATCAGTCCTATTTGTATGGCTCTGAGACATGGAGAGCAACAAAAACAACAACCAAAAAGCTACAGACTTTTATAAACGGGTGCTTGCGTAGAATAGAAGGACTGAAATGGTATGACAAAGTCACAAATGTGGAACTGATGACAAGAACCAGACAAGTGCCGGTGGAACAAGAGATGAGAAGAAGACGCTGGTGATGGATAGGACACACATTGAGGAAACCTGTTGATTGCATTACAAGGCAGTCCTTGTTCTGGAATCCCCAGGGAAAGAGATGTACAGGTAGACCAAAAACACGTTGAGAAGAGAACTGGATACAGATGTGAAAATGATGAGGAAAACATGGAAAGAACATGAGCGGATGCCACAGGACAGGAAGACTTGGCATGTGTTTGTTGAAGGCCTGTGCTTCTCGGGGAGCTAAAGGGTATTGATTGAACGCAGCAAGAGCACGTGAATTATTTTGGCGCAGGCTTCCTGCAAGGGAGCCAGCGGCAGTTGTGCTTCCATGCTCCATAAGGAGCGCTATATGTCAATAATAAATGGGCCGCTGTAACGTTGGAAGATAAGGCAATAATAAATGGGCCGCTGTAACGTTGGAAGATAAGGCAATAATAAATGGGCCGCTGTAACGTTGGAAGATAAGGCAATAATAAATGAGCCGCTGTAACTTTGGAAGATAAGGCAATAATAAATGGGCCGCTGTAACGTTGGAAGATAAGGCAATAATAAATGGGCCGCTGTAACGTTGGAAGATAAGGCAATAATAAACGGGCCGCTGTAACGTTGGAAGATAAGGCAATAATAATAATAATTGGTACTAAGTCATTTTTACAAGGGGAATCGGTGTGGCTCAGAGGTACGGCGTGCGCCTCCAATTTCTGAAGGTACCGGGTTCGCTCCCAGTGCAGGGAATATAATTTATGGACATTGTTTTCTGAACCAGTGGTTCCTAATGATGTCATACTCCCTCCCCCCCCCCCCCCCCCCCCCCCCCCCCCGATCTCCTGGGCAGAGAGATTAGAGGCCTAACTTTCTCGGATAAGGGCGAAAAGATAGGAAGTCCCGTGTGCAAGTTGCGCACGTTAAAAATCCCTCGGCAGTGTGGAAATCGTACAGAGTAGGCCATACGACTGCTGCCCTGGTAAAATTTAAAAATGAGGAAACCTACCCACCACACAAATATTTATAGAGTGATTCCTGTATACACAAATTGGGATTCTCGCCGGTGCTGCGTTCGTCCACTGTGCTGAGATCCTCGTTGTGTGTGATCAAAGGGAGGAGATTGGACCACTGTTGTCGTTATCCGTGTGCAATAAAGATGGTGCTTCAAACCAAACCAAACCAAACCAAACCAAATTACAATAGAACGATATATTCAACGCTGGGACTGGCTGAGGAAGGGAAAATCCGGAAACATTAAGTGTTTAGAGCGTATCATTATATTATAAAACTGACTCAGTACACAATTTATTTTATTTTTTTATTTTTTTTAACCACTAGGAACAAAAAAGGAAATGATAATATTCAGGTATGTGGTTGTTGAACTCGCGCTGTTGTTAAACGTGGATGAGAATTTAAAAAAAAGTACTATATTGCCGTTATTATCCCTATCATTAACGCACAGTCAAATCGATAATAAATTTTCCCACTTCTAAACCTCTTTGCTATAACTAGAATCTCTTTCGAGTGAAAAAAGAATTCTTACAGTGGTTAAGTTGCATTTTGTGATTCAAAAAAATCAATGCGGATACACCAGTCACTGAGAACACATTGATTTTAAAAAAAAAAAAAGATGTAGGTATCTATGAGAGCACACGTATTTCAGAAATGTTCCTAGATAAATATGGAGTGAAGCATGTATAATACGAAAAAAATCAATTCTCGTAGACTGCGTCTTCCATCCAGCCGTAAAGATATTTATTTAGAAGAAGCACTCAGACGAAGAATCTCATAAGTGAAGTAAATTTTGGAAACGTGTTTAAATTTTACAGCAATTTTCTGTCATTTTCAAATAGAGTTTTTATCTAATGATATTTTCTTATCTGTTAAAATTGTTTTGTTTTACCTTACTTTGGCAAGGTGCGCTTCGTTCGACACCTGATTCGTCGGTTATATTAGGGCACATGATCAAATATAAAATATCTTGCGGTCAGGAATAGGTATTTGTTTTATAAATAAGTCGAAATTGTGTTTTTAGCGCATACAGGCATGGTTTTATTCAAGTGAGCGTTGTCACATGTTTGTATCGGTATGATTTTGTTCATATGACCGTTGTCACATGTTTGTGTCGGTATGATTGTGTTCATATGAGCGTTGCCACATGTTTGTGTCGGTATGATTGTGTTCATATGAGCGTTGTCACATTTTTGTGACGCCATGGTTTTGTTTGTGTCGGTTTGATTTTCTTCAAGTGAGCGTTGTCACATATTTGTGACGGCATGATTTTGTTTATGTGAGCGTTGTCACATGTTTGTGTCGGTATGATTCTGTTCATGTGAGCGTTGTCACATGTTTGTGTCGGTATGATTTTGTTCAAGTGAGCTTTGTCACATGTTTGTGACGGCATGATTTTGTTCAATTGAGCGTGGTTACATGTTTGTGTCGGTATGATTTTGTTCAATTGAGCGTTGTTACATGTCTGTCACGGCATGATTTCGTTCATATGAGCGATGTCACGTGTTTGTGACGGTATGGTTTTGTTCATCTGAGCGTTGTCATGTGTTTGCTTGCTGATGTGGGTGAGGAAATGACTTTGATAATCTCCATTATCAATAAATAATCTTCAGCTAAATGAAATAAAAATATACGAGCAGACTGCTCTTGATGGGAAGGTTTTGAGAGAACCGGTTGAAAGTGTATGCTCTACAGCAGTGGTTCCCAAACCCAGTGTCGAGAAGATCTTCAGGAGAGTCTTTGGGAAGTCATAGAAAAGTATGAGAAAATATGACATTATATTCTCTAAGTGTCGGTAAGAGTGAAAAAGAAAAGTGGGGTCACCAGCAAAAAAATGTTTGAGAGCAACTGCACTATAAGAAACCTTAATGCTAATTAAGAAGAAAAATTGAGAAAGTGAGTAAGTATAGGTCATATATATATATATATATATATATATATATATATGACCTATGTACAAACACTGCAGATTATTTATAGTACTTGGAATACCCGGAATAACCCTATAAGGGTTATCATAATTTCACTGTTCGCTCCCTATGGGGCATACAGTCACTGCTGCAGCTGGTCCCCTTGCTGGAAGCCTGTGCAGAGCTTCATCATGCTTGCAGCTGCGGTTTTTGTAGCAATTTGTTTTACATGGTGAGGTGGCTAACTTCATGCACAACCTGATAATAGTCGCCTTGTACGACATGCATGTGTGCGCAGTAGTCATGTTCTTTCTTCGTCATATCGGAGACTTCCGGAAACTACACGGGGAAACTACACGGGAAAACTACATGCGGGTTATTATTTGGGTAAATAGTGTTCTATGTAGCACAAGTTGTAAATGTATTGCACAAATATACATCAGGGAGAGTTTACATGCAGTGCTCACGTGCTTTCCTTTAATTAGACAGTGGGCTGGAGGGGAAAATTAATTATTAAAAGGTAGTACGTCGTACTAGGACAAAAGGCATAAAAAAACCTACGTTGCCAACACAAGGTCTTTGTCGGGGAATCTTTCAAATTCGCAGGACTTCTTACATTGCACTGAATGTATATTTAATATAGGAGACGGCAACTTGGGATACACCTAACCAGTAACAGTGTTCTACTGCCGTGGATTATTGTAGTGTTGGGTTTGCTCGTCCGTCCTTCAAGACCTGTACATTAGAACTCTTCTTTCCTTTTTTTTTTCATACAAATAACAGTGTTATCATTTGTTATGATATGATAATTTGTGTACACGTTTTTTCTAGGACTAATTATTCTCCCCTTGAAATAGTTTTATTTTACTAATAAAGAATATAAACTTAGAGCAGTCAGAATTACAATTACTATCCTTTATCTGTCAGCCTAACTGACTATCCCCCTTACTGTGGATATCTTGTGTATCTTCGAGAGTGCGAGTGAGTGTACGTCATTCAAAACGTGTTGGTGACTGGGAAGAAAGAGATTAATATACCAATATCCTTGCTCCTCACTCTAAATTCACTCTTAGTGAAACTATACTTATCTACTATCAAGCAGCTCACTTGTCAATTAATTGTCATCATCCTATTGTTTACTCATCCCCGCGACACTAGTTTAAAAAAAATAAACAAATAAAATAGTTCTCGTTAGAATGCAGCCCAACATCTGCGACCACACGACTTCATCAACAGACGATCTGGCTTCAGAGAAAAGAGACATCGAAGAGTTAGTTGGGTATATGGTATTAGCGCAGTATTGACTTCAAAAATATGAACTTTCACCAATGAAGAGTATATGTCTTTCAATTATACGACAGCATTTAACCGGAGACAGTTAAACAGAAGCAGTTAAACGGAAGCAGAACGAGTGAAGTCGCATATGGTAAGATCACGATTGTGGAACTGATGACAAGAACCAGACAAGTACACGTGGATGATTAATATGAAACAAACATAAAGGTATGTTTTCAGGCACTCGTAAGAAATAAAGAAGTAGAACAATAGACAACAGAAAAACGACAGACATAAGTGGCTTACCCAGGATTTGAACACTGGACCTTCCGTGCGATTTGGATGAGAAGAAAACGCTGCAGGCGAGTAGGAAACACATTGAGGAAATCTGTTGATAGCAATAAATGGTAGTCCTTGTTGTGGAATCCCCAGGGTTTAGAGGAAGACCAAACAACACATGGAGAAGAAAATTGGAGACAGACATGAGGGGATGAAGAAGACAAAGAAAGACCTTGAGCTGATGGCACAAGACAGGAAAACCTGGCATACGTCTTTTGACGGCCTATGCTCACTGAAGAGGTGAAAGGTGATGATGATGAGTTAAACGGAGGCAGGATATAACTTCCCACGGGTGACGACACATCATAAGAAAAAAAAAAGACAAGTGTTGCCATTAAACCTAACATGCAAAACAACACGCTATAGAAATGCGGGGAAAAACATTTTAATTATTTTTACACGACAATTTTCTATTTTCTTCACTTCACCCAAAAAGCCAAGAAGCGCAATGATTTCTATTATTTTATATAATAAACTGTTATTATCATGGCTTTCTTCTTCCTTCTTCCTCGTTTGTCCTGAAAAGGACGTTGGTTGCGTTGTGTCCGTTCACAGCGACGCTGCGGTATTTGCGCCTTTCGGCCGACACATCCAACTTCCGCACGGCATTTTTTGAGACCGGGTTTGCCTTCCCTCTTCGATCCCTACTCCTCAGCCAGACTGCAGTGATGCAGCCTGGTTTCCAGGACCACCACGTGGAGATGGAGTAGGGTCTTGGTCAGCTCTGGTTCGCTGACCCTGACGCAGGCAGTCAAGCTATGGGTCGCTTACTGCATTCCTCACTTTTGATGCGTCTTGGTTTCCCTTATCATGGCTTTGAACGGACTAAAGATGATACATGTATTTCGCTTTGATTCGGAGGTGACAAAATGTGAATGGTGTGTTAACTATTTTGGTTACACAGTCTAGTCTCATGAATGAACTTACAAAGTCTAGTCTCATGAATGAACTCACACAGTCTAGTCTCATGAATGAACTCACACAGCCTTGTCTCATGAATGAACTCACACAGTCTAGTCTCATGAATGAACTCAACACAGTCTAGTCTCATGAATGAACTCACACAGTCTAGACTCATGAATAAACTCATAAAGTCTAGTCTCATGAATAAACTCATACAATCTAGTCTCATGAATGAACTCGCGCAGTCTAGTCTGATGAATGAACTCAAACAATCTAGTCTCATGAATAAACTCACAAAGTCTAGTCTCATGAATGAAGGAAACAAATTAAGAGCGCTATATTTTTTATCACATTCAAGTGCATGACAAAAATATTTTTTCACACGTTTGTTTAAAATTAAAGGCAGATATTCCAAACTAGCAACAACCCGCCAAAATTGGCAGGTTTTTAATTATAGTGTGTTGTTTCTGTTACACATTACATTGTTGCTTCTTCTATAGTCTCGCTTGCTCGCTGTGAATGACACGATCGTCTCTTCCTTTTAGCCATCTTATCATTTTGATCCATAATAATAAGTCTGCAATACTTTAAATTAAAATGTTGTCTTGAAGAAACAATCCAAAAACTTACATTTTTAAGAAAAATGATGAGTTAAATCTGTTTCCCGAATGAAACTGGACAGAAGAGTATCTTGATTGTCTGTTGATTTAATCTGCATCTCCGCACCTTCCTGTCTCCAGTTCAAGTTGTTGGCTTCTTTCCATAATCAAACTGTTTGCTCGCTGTGAATGACACGATCGTCTCTTCCTTTTAGCCATCTTATTATTTTGATCCATAATAATAAGTCTGCAATACTTTCAATTAAAATTTTGTCTTGAAGAAACGATAAAAAACTTTCATTTTAAGATTATTTTTAAGAAAAATGATGAGTTAAATCCGTTTCCCGAATGAAACTGGACAGTATAGTGCCCTAGACAGTATCTTGAGTGTCTGTTGATTTAATTATTACCGTCACCCTTTTCTATTTTCGCGAGAGTACATATAAGGGGAAACAATACAATTATTGTCTAACTTTCAACCACAGTTGCACCCCCTTAGCTGTGGTTGAAAGTTAATTGTACTCTCTTGAAAATAGAAAAAGTGCGCAAATGAAGGTGTGCAAAATGTGACTGACCGACCGAAGTACTTACGGTTGGAATTACGGTATTGGATGGATAATGCGCACGCTATCAATTATGATGTTACGGTGGGATATATTAGAGGATCATGCATGTATACGCGAATGATAGCAGGTGTTCATTCAGGACATTATGGTCAGTACACATAACAAAGCCGGTAGGTGAACAGGTCCACGGGAAAACATGGTTGACATTTAATACATAAAGTCACTTCACAATAGTATCCATCAACACATCAAAAGTACATAGCAATGGATAAGCGTAGTAGATTATCCCTCGTCCGTCAATAAGTTTCAAACGTTAGACATCTTTACGTGGCATATAATATAATAATGATACACTACTCTCATCTCCACTCAATCCTAGCCGTTGTACTAAAAGTTCGGGCAATCCACGAAAACCAAAGTAATGCGGCAGAAGAAATCAGGGCAAACCAAATATTAGTTGCCTCATATCTCAAAGTTACATTTGTAGTAAATTATGGTATGAACTTCTAGATAAGTTCGTGAACCATCTTACACATAACGTGGCGGCCTCATAAAAATCAATAATGCCACAATGGATATATTCATATCACGCTCCATTATCCCGGAGCTCGAAAAATTACATCTCTCTTGGACGCAAACACAAAGACGGAAGCCCAATTAATTTACACACTGAACCCCACGACATGTGACAGAAAACGTCACTAGTTGACCGTCGCTCAACACGGGTGAACGCTTCGCTCACCACGGGTGGACGCTTCGTGCAAACCGTAGTTTGTCTACAGGCGAACACAATTCCTCACATGTAAATGGACATGTGCTAGCGTGTAGTAACATGCCACACTATTTTATCTGCATCCCAAATCTATCCTTAACATATCACCACCTTCGCGGTGTAAAAAAAACAAATTTATTTGTTTGTTTTTTTCCAATTCAAATATTTCCTATGCGGAAATAGCGGCCAAAATTGATTATATCACAAATATTGGGCCACATCGAAAATAATCTAGTCGCAGTCAGTCTGCATAATGTAACTTATCATTAAATAACATGCTAGATGAATTTGTGATCAGTCATAAATAGTCATATGTCAATAAGTAACAAGTCATATACAGTCGATATTCCAATGATGTAACAAAAGAATACATAAATGTATGATCATGTGAGTTTACAATAACCATATAAAAAATAGCATGCATATATGAAAATGGTATGAGATATATAAAATAAATAAAAACAAAAAATCCAAATCAAAAATTCAAAAATGCATGAATAGTAAATTTAAAAAAATAATTTAGAAGGTTATATCTCCAAGTAACAATGCTGTCAAAAATCCTAAATTAAGCTTTAACGCAATTCACGCATGATATGAATCAAATAAGATATGAAACGATGCGATATGAAATTAATGTAACTAAAGTACATGAATATCTCACAAAAAGAGAAAGAAGAGGAAAAAAAATATAGTACAAGAACGCAAGTATAACTAATTGACACAATTATTTCATTACTTAATTATTCTGCTCTAAGTACCTTTTGTACGTTGGCAAGACAAGTAATGTCCAAAACAAACTTGCAATAGTCTAATCCTACTCCTCACTATCCGTGTCAGGACTAGATTTCTGGCATTAATATAGCAATCTTAATTAATGTGAACGTGCATTCCAGAAAATAACATAATGTCGTAGTTGGAAATTGTTCATGTCTTCAACTAGTATAATACTGTTCATTGTACCACTAGTTAAAGTGAATAATGATTATCTCACAGTCGTTTAAATCACAAATGTTAATATGAATGATTTGGAAATCAACTTAGTGTTCATGTACTCATCGCCGATTGTCATAATGACTACTAGTGGGTAAACACCATGGCTTCACACATGTATAATATAAAGTCAATTAACTAAATGAATATGAATTTTCAGGTTCGAGCTGTGGGCATCTCGATAAAGCATCTGCGACCACATTTGCAGACCCTGGTATTGCCTCGATTTCATACTGAAAAGGTTGAAGCAGGATGGCGAACCGGGCTAGCTTTGGGTTCTTGTGATTCGCCTTCTTCAAGAAGGAAAGGGATTTCTGATCTGACTGTATGATGAAAGGGGCGCCCAACAAATACCGCTCCAGCTTGACTATTGCCCAGATAACAGCCAGCAGCTCCCTTTCTATAATTGGGTACTTCCTTTCTGCATCATTGAGCTTTCTGGATATGTAGAGGGCTGGATGTAATCTTCCCTCGAACTCTTGCATCAGTGATGCGCCGATACCTTTTGAACTAGCATCTGTGCGGAGATAATAAGTCAGATTTGTATCTGGTAACCTCAAAATAGGTGGTACAGAAAAAATATTTTGAACATAATTTAACAAGGCCTGGCACTCTGGCGTCCAGTGCACGTGGTTCGGTAAGCCTTTTTTAAGCAAGGCAGAGAGGTCTGCAGTGATTGAAGACAAGTTCGGTATAAATTTACTATAATACTGAATCAAGCCGAGAAGACTACGAACTTGCTTCTTAGTAGTGGGCACAGATAATTTTAGGATTTTGGAAACATTCTGTAGCACGGTCTGAAGACAACCGTGACCCACTTTATGTCCCAAGAATGAAATTTCCTCAAAGGCAATAAAGATCTTTGAGGGCTTGGCTGTTAGGTGATGGAGACGTAAAGTGTCCAGAAGAGAATGTAAACCTAAGAAGTGCTCCTCCCAAGTGGAACTGAATAGACAGATGTCGTCTATATATGTGATTATATCGGACCGATGAGAGAAAATTTTTCTCATCATACGAACAAACGTAGCCGGTGCGTTCATAAGTCCGAATGGCATTACGTTCCACTGATAAAGACCCTGTTGTGTAGCAAAGGCAGTGAGTGGTTTAGCTCTGTCAGTCAAGGGAACTTGCCAGTATCCCTTGGTAAGGTCAATTTTAGTAAAGAAAAGAGACTTGGAGGGACGAGACAACAGATTTTCAAGTAGGGGTAAGGGGTCAGCATCGAAGACTGTGATGTTATTCAGCTTCCGGTAATCTACACACAATCTGATATTTTTGTCTTTCTTACGAACGATGACCATAGGTGATGAGTAAGGGGCATTGGAAGGTTCTATAATTCCTAAATTAAGCATTTGTTTTAATTCTTCTTCAACCTGGTGCTGGTAGTGAATAGGGACAGGATAGGGGCGTAGACGAATTGGTCGATCATCTGTAAGGACGATGTCATGCGAAATAGCTGTTGTACGACCTGGGATGTCTGTGAGGACATCTGGAAACGATTCTAGAAGACTAGAGACTTGGGAATGTTGTTCAGAAGACAAAGTTGGACAAATAGCGACATCCTTCCATGTCTCAGTCGATTGAAGAGGAAAGACAGGTAAGTTCATGGGAATATCCGGAAAAGAGGATTCTTCCTCCTGAATTACCGATAGCGCCGAGTAGTGAGTAGCAGGCCTAGGGTGCTCATCAACTGCTTGAAAGATGGCTTGAAGATGTTCCGGTCTAGTGTAGAATTCTTTAAGCATGTTTATGTGAAAGGTCTTCCTTTTCCCTTTTATATCTAAGATGTAGTCAACATCAGAAATGCGTGACAACACTTTATATGGGCCATTCCAAGCAATTAAAAGTCTATTTTCTTTCCTTGGAAGCAATACAAAAGCTTCATCGCCAGGTAATAGTTGACGTAATCGTCTATTACGATTTTGCAACTGGCGTGATCTTGCTTTAGCAGCCTCTGAAGAAGCTGTAGCCAGTTGGCAGGCATCTATAATGTTACGCCGGAGGTTAACGACGTATTCATACGATGACTGGATGTCCTGAGTCATCTCTGAGTCTATGAGTAGGTCCTTAATAAGTGACATGGGACCTCGAGGTTGAGCTCCAAACACAAGCTCAAAAGGCGAGAAACCGGTCTGTTCATTTTCTACCTCACGGTATGCGAATAGTATGGCGGGTAGAACCCTGTCCTAATCTTGAGGATATTTCACTGTAACCTTTCCTAATAACTGCTTTAACGTCCGGTTAAGACGTTCCACCATGCCATTGCTCATCGCATGGTAAACACTACTGAGAGACCTGTCGATTTTGAGGCGTTTCATAACAGCAGTCATAGTGTCAGATACAAATTGAGTACCTCGATCTGAAAGAAGTTTTCGGGGAAAACCAAGTCTAGAAAAAATCAAGAAGAGGGCATCAGCAACGTCATTAGTGGTGATGTTCTTAAGAGGAATAGCCTCGGGCCATCGAGTGCACATGTCGATACATGTGAGCACATACCTGTGTCCCCTAGCGGACATAACAGGTAAAGGACCGATAATATCAACGGCCATTTTCTCAAAGGGGCGTACAGGTATATCACACGCCTGAATTGGGGTCGTATGATAGGCTCCTCTTGATTTTACCTCTTGACAAATAACGCAAGAGCGACAATATATGGAGGTGTCTCTGGAAATTCCCGGCCAAAAGAAAGAGGACAAAACTCGGGAACGCATCCTAGAGTAGCCCATATGGCCAGCACAGTGAGAATCATGTGCATGTTGTAAAATGTACAGACGAAGTTTTTGGGGAACCATTACCTGATGTCTGATTAAAGATGAATCTTAAAAATTCCTAACCAATACCTCATTTTTAAGTGTGTACCACTGTTTTGGTGACAAACTATCTTCAACGTAATCATTATCTTTAACTAATCTAAAGAATTTCTTCAAAGAGTTGTCTTCTCTTTGAAGTTTGATAAAGGATTGTTTGTCTATATCAGAGTGAACGTGAAAATTGTCCTGAGTTTCAGGATCGGTATCATCATTTTCCTTTGGTGCCTTGGCCTGGGCACGCATAGTAACTGCAGCAGCAGTTGATAAATTTTCACGTTCCCATTGATCAATTTGTTCGGGTGAGCAATCATTGCTGCCGTGTATCCGGCCAAGTGTGACATCCGCTATTGGACTTCTTAACAAACACACTTTAACCTTGCCTGTAAAAAATGGTGAATGAATATCCACCACGGCTGTGGGATAAAATTCCACTGTCCCGCCAAAAGTTACACATTTAACAAAGTCACCCGTTGCATGAGACGGATGTACTAATGACTGTCTCACTCCGACAGTCGTGCAACCAGAATCACGGAGTACTGTAACTTGAGTGCCATTCAATAAGCCTCTATGAAGCTGTAGTACCCATGTGCCATCATGTGCTGATGAAGCAGTAACTACTGGGAGCGGATGACCACATTTTAACAAGGAAGTCACATTAGACTGGAATAGAGTTTGGCAATCTGGACACTGTGAAGCAGTATCAAAGTCAAACGAACAACATGAAGCTGAATGATTAACAACATTGTTGTCCTGCGCGTTCTCAGGTGTAGCAGCAGTGTGTGCTGAGTTGGCATGGTAGTTCGAATATGCATTTTTTCTAGAGCGTGATCTATGTCTCTGATTGTAAAAAGAGTTATTTTGACTCCTGTCATTATTTCCTTGGTTCCTATTGTTGTTTCCTTGATTTCTTTAGTCTTGTGACCTATTACGATATGAGAAATTTTGGTTATTAGGTTCCCAGTTATTCCAATTCTTATTATAGTTACCAAAATTATCCTTCCTTCCCTCTCCTGAGTTTTGTTGGAAATTACCTCTGTTTTGGGGTGAATAGTTCCTATATGGTTGTCTACCTCTATATGGTTGTGAGTTATTGAATTTACTTGGTTTGAAATTCCCATCAAAACTGTGGGATCTTTGTCTATAATTGTTGTGGTTCCAAGTTTTAGCTGCGGCAACAGGTAAAGCTTCCTTAATATGGTTGTTACTGACACAAACTCCCGGATGTGCATTACAATATTGCCTACATAATTCCTCCATTGAACTCAAACTCGACGGCTTCCTTTCCAGTAGATATTCTCGCAGTGGTCTGCTTACAGAAGACAAGACTTTGTCTCGCAATAACAAGTCCTTAAGGCCCTCATAATTCTCTTCAATGCCGGAAAGTTGTATCCATCTATTAAATGTTAGTCGAGTTGCAGCTACAAACTGTGAAAAATCTTTACCAGTTTCAGGAATCATATGTTTGAACTTCATACGATAACCTTCCGCGTCTAACTGATGAAGTTTTAATAATAATATTTTAGCAGCATCATAATTGCGTCTATTCGGCCCGTCCAATTGGCACAGAGCCGTTAAGGATTCACCAGTCATTAAATCCATTAATCTTGTACACCAATGAGACCTATCAAGATTATTTTCTTCACAAACATTTTCATAGCGTTGTAAGAAGGACAAAATGTCGTCTATTTCTGGCTTAAACATAGGCAAACGAAATTTAACAAACCCACTATCGTGGTTGCAAGAGGAACCTCTATGTTCAGAGTCATCATTTTGTCTACTCTGCTGTTGCACTTTTTGTTCTTCAATACGTAAAGTCGCCATTTTTTCTTCATGTGCAAGTTTTGCTGCTTCAGCAGCTTGTTGCAACTTTTTCTCCTCTACCTGTAATTGCTGTTCTGCAATCCTTTTGTTCTCTTCTGCAAGTAGCTCTGCTTTTCTGAGCTCTCGTTCCTCATACCGTGCATCTCTTTGTCTTTTATTTTCAAGGGCTTATTTATATGATGTTACGGTGGGGTATATTAGAGGATCATGCATGTATACGCGAATGATAGCAGGTGTTCATTCAGGACATTATGGTCAGTACACATTACAAAGCCGGTAGGTGAACAGGTCCACGGGAAAACATGGTTGACATTTAATACATAAAGTCACTTCACAATAGTATCCATCAACACATCAAAAGTACATAGCAATGGATAAGCGTAGTAGATTATCCCTCGTCCGTCAATAAGTTTCAAACGTTAGACATCTTTACGTGGCATATAATATAATAATGATACACTACTCTCATCTCCACTCAATCCTAGCCGTTGTACTAAAAGTTCGGGCAATTCACGAAAACCAAAGTAATGCGGCAGAAGAAATCAGGGCAAACCAAATATTAGTTGCCTCATATCTCAAAGTTACATTTGTAGTAAATTATGGTATGAACTTCTAGATAAGTTCGTGAACCATCTTACACATAACGTGGCGGCCTCATAAAAATCAATAATGCCACAATGGATATATTCATATCACGCTCCATTATCCCGGAGCTCGAAAAATTACATCTCTCTTGGACGCAAACACAAAGACGGAAGCCCAATTAATTTACACACTGAACCCCACGACATGTGACAGAAAACGTCACTAGTTGACCGTCGCTCAACACGGATGAACGCTTCGCTCACCACGGGTGGACGCTTCGTGCAAACTGTAGTTTGTCTACAGGCGAACACAATTCCTCACATGTAAATGGACATGTGCTAGCGTGTAGTAACATGCCACACTATTTTATCTGCATCCCAAATCTATCCTTAACAGGTGTATTAGTAAATTGTATTCTTGGCTTCTCTCGATTATGTCGATAGTGACTTCACGTCCAGCATTTCTGCTATTCATGTTAACGCCTTCAGATGTTTCGTTGATTCTTTTGTTCTTCAAAGAAAAATGAGATACAGAACTTCTAGAACCAGATATAATAGAAACATACTGTTCTTTACCAAGAATAGGTTAAGTGATAATTTACAGACTGAGAAGGGAGACTGCAGACTAAAATGTCATCTGTTGAACACATACAAAATTGGTCAGATAGACATGTATCCGTGTAGGGAAGACAAACAGAAGAAGAAGTAGACGTGTATCTGTGTGGGGAGGACGACAAACAGAAGATGTAGACATGTATCTGTGTAGGGAAGACAAACAGAAGAAGAAGTAGACATGTATCTGTGTGGGGAGGACGACAAACAGAAGATGTAGACATGTATCCGTGTAGGGAAAACAACCAGAAGAAGAAGTAGACGTGTATCTGTGTGGGGAGGACGACAAACAGAAGATGTAGACATGTATCTGTGTGGGGAGCCAAACAGAAGATGATGTAGACATGTATCCATGTGGGGAAGACAAACAGACGATGTCATCCAAGACTGTCGGTTCCACGGGAGGAGAGGCATGACAGAATGTCCTATACCCACCAATTTAAGTAAGACGCTGAAAATCGACGAGAGGAGCCTGGGACACATCTCCAGATCTATTACAGACAGACATGGTTATATGAGAGAAAAATACAGCCGAGGATTATTATTCTGAGATGACGTCATCCATATAATCAGGTTGTAACTTGGGGGAGGGCTATAGCGAAGGCGTACAGGCATCTTAACAATAATTGTGCGTATTCACCTCATTCTCTCACCTCCAATTGTTATCTGTCCTTACAGGTTCCATGCCAGGGGTTTGAGATAAGACACATGTCTACTTCTTCATTATGTTTTTATTTTCACTTCCTCCCTGTGCATATAGAAGTGTGTGTGTGAGTTGGGGGGGGGGGGGGGGGGGGTAGGATATTTGATTGCTCTGTGGTTTTTTTTTCCAAAGATTTTCCTTGTTTAGCCTCTTTTATAGCCGAATTTTGCAAATTCTTCTTCAGTAAATAGTTTAGACATTGTGTGTGTGTTTTGATGAGCGTCCGAATGCAGAATTGTAAGTTTGCTTTTGAGTTGCGAAAGGTAAAGGAAGCAAAAAAGGTGAACTGGTCACCCCGCATTATAAAACTGATAGCTAGTATAGGTAAAGTCTCTAACACATCACTACCCTGCAGCAGTATCTTCTATGAGACTATATTTACCTTTGCTCTAAGGTATTCTGTGTGGCCGCCTCTTTCAAATATAAACTGGTCAGCAGCTTCCCCAAGTGGACTGGCTGTAGTAAATTGTCACGATGACCAGAAAAATGTAAACGCCAAAGTATTGAATATTCTAAACAGACAGCCTTTGATCTAAATACTACTCTTGAAAAAAAAAAAGGACCATAAATAAAAAAAAACGTGTAGAAGAGATTGAAAATCATTAAAATGGTGAGCGCATTGGACGATCTTCAGATACTAATTAGCTCGGAAATAAATTTGTTGTTCGATTCCAGATCCTAAGTATGGAAGCACCTTTACTTTTTCTACTATTACCTGTGCATGTAACGATGGAACAACTCTGCCGCTCTCATTTTCAGTCCTGGCAGAATCGAGACCGTGATTGTGAATGCCAGGAAATGCTGATAGCACTTGTCAGATATCGGATATTAAAATCGATACCACGAATAATACCCTCCCATTACGTGGTTCTATACCATCACCAACCAAGATCTGCTTACTCGGAGCAAGCAAGAGGACATGCACACCATCATAGCCGGCAGACGCTGGAGCTGGGTTGGCCATGTCCTCAGAAGAGACCCCGATGCCATCACAAGAACAGCTATGCTTTGGACCCCTGAAGGAAAACGAAAGAGAGGCCGACCAAAAACAACCTGGCGGAGGACTGTGGAGGCTGAGATGCAAAGAATGAACCAGAGTTGGGGCACTGTACGAAGGATGGCCACCGACCGAGCAAAGTGGAATCAATTTGTTATTGCCTCTAGGCGTGATGGCCACTGACTGCTTTGACGGTCGGCGGCTAAGGATCAAAGAAGAAGAAGATTACGTGGTTCTAATTAATAAATTTAAAAAAAAAACTACAATATCACACACATAGACACGGGGAGAGAGAGACTTGCGTGACATGAACTACTACCTTGTGAAGAGCTGTTAACACCGCTCACTCCCAATTTAAGTAGAAGGGGAAGAAAGTGTGAACACGCATAACCCTGGAAACCATAAAACACAAACACCCACAAGATCTGGTAAAATATGACTAATGGTTTGGTGGTGAGTAGGATATTAGCGCAAGATGGAAACTGAGAGCTTCGTGTGTGTGTGTGTATGTATATATATATATATATATATATATATATATATATATATATATATATATATATATATATATATATATATATATATATATATATATATATATATATATACATACACAGTATATATATATATATATATAATCTTATCTTACACGTATACATCACATCAACAACATCTGTATCACGTCTATGTGGACTTGAAGAAGACATTAACAAATTACAGCAAGAAGCGATACAGGCAACAATACAGAAATATAACATCAGTCAGAAACTCAGCCAGACTATTAACAACTCTGTACTAAGCCACCAGTGGAATTTTTATTAAGGACACGAGAGTCGTTTCGCACAACCGGTGGAGTCCGTCAGGGATATCTGCTCTCATCTTAGTTGTTACATATCTTTCTTGAGCGTAAACTATTAGACTAACTTGAACATCACAACCGGTACAGTTAGTACTGGAAGTGGAGCAGCCGTCAACCTGTGGTTTGCAATATAGAGGGGTTTAGCTGGTGACGAGCAGGATCTCGTCAACCTTATCACGTGTCATGACACCACCGTTAAAAGATATGCCATGCAGATCATATGCCAAACAAAAACTGTGATAACCAGTAAACCACAGATAATTCAATAAAACATCACGATAAACACACATGAGCTGGAAACTGTGTCCCAGTTTAACGACATTAGGGAAATGTATAGTAGCCTATTCAGACTATGGGAATGCGCCCTTGCTGTTCCTTTCTGCGTGTTCTTTTCTTTTCTGCTTGCTGTGAGAGCTTTTCTTTTCGCCCAGTCTGAGGTGGCGCTGTAGGGATCATTGCCACTTGGTGCGATCGGCAACTTCATCCTCCCAGGTTGCTGGATTTATTTCCAGTGCCTTCATGTCTCTCTTGCACACCTCTTTTACCCTCAGCTGCGGTCGCCCGACTGTTCTTTTGCCATCTGCCAGTTGTCCTTAGAAGATATCGTTAGGAATGCGTCCATCTTTCATGCGGTGGACATGGCCAAGCCATCGTAGTACAATGATAAATGATGAAGACGAGCAATACTAGCAAGAAAAGTTAAAACAACGGAGGCCATGACAAATCTTAAATCAGTGCGGAAATCGAAAATTATCTGTCTTCGAACTTACTGTCTTGTAGTTTCTACAGTTTCATATAGACATATTGCCCTTGACATATGCCGAAGGAGACTGAGCACCAGTGGGTGAGCCCAGAGTGCAATGATGTCGATTCTGTTCAACAATAACAACAATAACAACAATAGTAGTAGCATTTTCATATATATGCTAAACTTGGAGTTTGACGGTAGATGTCGGAAGAAGAATATATGCATTAGAAATTAAATGCTGTTGAAAATTCATCGGAATATCACGCATGGGTTGTATTAAAAAAAATGAGCAGACAAGACACTATGTTAAAGGTGATATTAGGACAATATGAAAACCTTCTTACCGGAATAAAGGGACAAATGCAGTCATCATGTGGCCGCATATAAGGATTACAAGGGGCTCCACGGATATTCAATCAAGGCACAGTGTCAGGCAGAGAAAGATATAGCAGACAGAAGAGAAGAAATAAGTCGACAAGATAAAAGAAAGGACGCATCTAGCTACAGTGGAATTAAACAGACATAATTAATCGATGAACAAATGTGTCTGACGTCATCTCGGTACTGCTTTATTCAGTCACCACTTTTGGCCGAAAATTGTCATGAGATCATAAATTGACGTCATATAGCTTAATCTATCACTCTACGCAATATCTTACAGTTTGTATTATTAAGCAAAATTTCACTTTAATGTGATATATTCTTCTTTTTAACTAGTAACTGTTAAACTCTGTATAGTTGTTAACTCATACTGGCTACTAGTCGTTGAATCACGCTTTATTTGTTAAATGACGTGAATGTCCACCAGTTGATAAATGTAGATGTTGGGACTGGTGTAGTAAAGTGTAACGATTGTCAACTCATTAAACCCAGCACAGTTTTGGTCATACAGGTCATCTTGTCCTGGAACGTGATGAGGCTCCGACAAGAATGTGAGTGTAAACAATGAGTGTGTATGTGAATGTCAGAACGCGAATGGTAGAATGATTCGATAGAGTTGACAGGTTGGTAGTACATCACTCATACTCACACTGTTCGAATTCAAGAAGTACTGGAACTACGGTGGTCTTTTTATAACATTTAATGGGACGCACACTTGGACAGTACGTGTATGGTTACAGGAACAAATGTCGACATAGACAGCATAATGTTGATCACAGGAATATCATCTTAAGTTAGCATTCATGCTTGGCAAATATCATAATGGAGCATTCGTAAATAAGCATTCAGAGTTCCATCATGTAAATCATCTGGCTGTACTGACTGGGCACGTCAGACCATAACCAATATATAGGAAGGATCCTAGACCTAACCTCGTCTAGTGAATATCCCTTCACGTAAAGTTCAATATATATATTTTCCATAAAGATATAGGAATCCCAGACATGGGTTCTCACATGTAGCAGTGATCTCTTGGTTCATCGAGCGATAGTACAGGCATCCCTTTTTCTCACTCGATAAATACAAAGTATATGAATTTCAACATGGCTGTTCTTCTCTCGTGAGTTTCACTCACTATAGGACCCAGACCAAAATTGGTCATTCGTTAAATGTCCTCATTTCTTCATAGCTTCTCTCATAGAGGTAATTGAATAATATCATACAATCTAGTGCTGATACATAGGAATGTCGTCTTCCTTTGAATAAATATTCTTTTCAAAAGTACCACTGTGCATCTGTTTATCGACAACGATGGCGAAGCCCAAGTTCATAATAAATTGTGGTTTTACCTTTCTATGCGAAATATAACTTTGCCATTCCTTGGCAAAAGAGAATAAACACTGGGGTAAAGTACATACAACATGTCTAAATGACTATCACTTTTCCCCATTGACTTATAGATCACTTTTTCGGCGATAGGCCTGCTACAACAAAATTCGACATCCAGACAGGATGACAGCCATGAATCACACCCCTTGCTAGCGATACTTCCGCTGCATAGCCTTTGACCTTTTCTAGCGACAACCAACATAGTTCGACTTAGAAATGTAAAGATATCCATATATAAGACAGACTCGTCCTACTCATACAAACACTACGTATAAATTCAGGCCATAGATATACTGAAGCAAGAACAATCTATTCCTACCCAGCCAAAGAATAAATCGCAGTAGGCCTAGACTCGTCCGCGGAGTCCGATCGAAGATGACGGAACTACTTTCAAGGGAAGTAACTCAAAAATGACTTCTCCTTAAGCACTTAAAAAGGAAATACTTTGATTACAAAATATTTGCGAACATAATAAGTATATAAATGTATTATATTGCAAGATAGTAAAAATTGCCCTTTACAGTCTTACCACACCTCCCGGGAAAAAAAAAAAAAATTTTTTTTTTTTAAATACATCTAGGAGCAACGTAGAATAGGCTCACAACGCAAGAATACTGCGCAGATGAAAATATCAGGAATAACTATAATTCCTAATATGACCGGTGAGAATATATATCTCAAAATCTGAGAGAAATTGTTTCTCTACGAATAAATGTTTCCAGGAAGGTGTGATGTACGTATAATACAATTCTGGTAATTATACAATGCATACCAAAAATTCACACTATAATCTTAAATTTATGATTTATGAAGAAACAATCATCAAAGAACAGCGGTGAATAAACATCAATAAACCGCTAAGTAGCGATACCATCATTCTATTATTAAATTACAAATGTGTATCTTAGTAAAGAAACAAAAAATAACTGTTGTAAAGTTATACATATTAAAAAGATCCAATATTTAACAGTTAAGTGGCATCATGTGGGCATCTGGACAGAATGTCCGCCATCACATTTTCTGAACCACGGATAGCTCGTACCGAGAAATGAAAAGGTTGAAGAGCGATTGCGTATCGAGTTGATCTCGAGCTCTTCAAGTTCTTACTTTGGATAGCCGTAAGAGCTTTTTGGTCAGTTTCCACTACGAAATGCGCGCCCAGAAGGAATCTTTGGAGTTTGAGAATTGACCAAACCATTGCCAATAATTCACGGTCTAAAACCGAGTAATTCCTTTCTGCAGCATTAAGTTTTCTGGATATATACATTACAGGATGCAGAGTTCCAGAGTACTCTTGCATTAGTGCCGCTCCAATCCCAGTGGATGAAGCGTCACTACGAAGAACAAATGTCTTATCTGTTGTAGGTAACACTAAAATAGGTGGTGATGAAAACATAGTTTTGATCTTCTCTAGTGAAGATTGGCATTCATGAGACCAGTGAACCATGTTAGGCGACCCTTTCTTTAATAGTGTAGAGAGAGGTGCCATGATAGAGGACAGATTCGGAATGAAACGTCCATAAAATTGTATGAGACCTAAAAGACTTCGCACTTGCTTTTTAGTCCTAGGGATAGAGATGTTAAGTATCTTAGTGATATTATGGTCTTCTGTCTTCAAGAAACCGTGACCTACTCGATGGCCTAAGAAAGCAATTTCGCTAAAGCCAATACAAGCTTTAGATGGTTTTGCTGTCAGGTTATACTCACGCAGAGTTGATAATAATTCAACTAACCCTGAATAGTGATCTTCCCAAGTATCGCTGAAAAGACAGATGTCGTCTAGATAAGCAATGACATCTGACCGATACGATAGGATTCGACGCATCATGCGTACAAATGTAGCTGGTGCGTTCATAAGGCCGAAAGGCATAAAATTCCATTGGAAAAGGCCTCTGGGAGTAGAGAAAGCGGTAAGAGGTTTGGCGCGTTCGGATAATGGAACTTGCCAATATCCTTTAGACAAATCAAGTTTAGTGAAAAAATGCGATTTAGAAAGACGAGTAAGTAACTCTTCTAGTAAAGGCATAGGTTCAGCATCGAACTTCGTAACTTGATTCAATTTGCGATAGTCAACGCAAAGACGTATGTTATTGTCTTTTTTTCGAACAATAACCATCGGCGAAGAATATGCAGAAGTGGATGGTTCGATTATTTGTAAATCTATCATTTCATCCAACTCCTTTTCAACCTGTGTTTGGAAATGTATAGGGATAGGATAAGGTCTAACCCTAATTGGAGTATGTTCAGTTAGAACAATGTCATGCTCAATGACATGAGTTTGTCCAGGGATGTCAGTGAGGACATCCTGAAATGTTTGTAACATAGACGAAACTTGTCGCCGTTCTCCTAGAGACAAATCAGGAGAAACAGTAACGTCTTTCCATGATTCACTAGAATGAAGTGGGATCATTGGAAGCGGAAGATTAACATCCGAAAAACTTGTTTCCTCATCCTGTATTACAGACAGTGATGAGTAATGACCATGTTTGACATGAGAATCGTCCGTTGCCTGGAAAATAGGCTGTAGATAGTCAGGACGTTCATGGAACTCCGTAAGCATATTGATGTGGAAGGTTTTATGCTTCCCGTTGATATCGACGATGTAGTCAACATCTGAAATTTTTGATATTATATCGTACGGACCTTTCCAACTAATAAGGAGTCTATTTTCACGACAAGGTAGCAAAACAAATGCTTTGTCACCAGGACAAAGTTGTCGTAAAGTTCTCTTCTTATTAGCAAATTGTCTTGCCTTCTGCTTAGCAAATTCAGAAGAGGACGTTGCCAATTTGCATGCTTCGATAATCTTTTGTCTCAGCGCGATGACATACTCGTAAGAAGATTTTGTGTCATCGTCAATATTGTCAGCTGTTATAAGATCATGCAGCAAAGACATTGGGCCGCGCGGTCGCGCGCCAAAGACAAGTTCAAAGGGAGAAAACCCTGTATGTTCATTGGGGACCTCTCTATACGCGAAGAGGGCCGCGGGTAAAACCCTATCCCAATCTTGAGGATGATCCTCAGTTATCTTCCCTAATAAGTTCTTAAGTGTTCTATTTAGTCGCTCGACCATCCCATTGGACATAGGATGATAGATGCTACTCAAAGATCTCTCTATCTGTAGAGTAGACATTACTTGAGACATGGTATCCGATATCAGTTGGGTGCCATGATCTGATAATATTTCTCCGGGGAATCCCAGCCGAGAAAATATAAGCCAAAGAGCATCTGCAATGTCAGCGGTAGTAATGCTCTTTAGAGGGATAGCCTCTGGCCAACGTGTGCACATGTCTACACACGTTAAGATAAACTGATGTCCTCTAGCAGATTTGATCTTGAATGGACCAATGATGTCTATCGCCATTTTCTGGAATGGACGAATAGGAATATCTGCAGCCTGAATAGGCGCAGCATGACGAGGACCTTTGGATTTGACTTCTTGACATACTTTACAGGATCGACAATAGATCCGTATGTCCTTGTTCACAAAAGGCCAAAAGAAAGCCGCAAGAACTCTTGACTTTGTACGGGAAAAAACCCATGTGACCAGCACACTGAGAGTCGTGTGCATGTTGTAAGATCTTAACTCTCAAATTCTTGGGTACAAGAATCTGAGAATGACTTGACTTAGTGGAGTCTTGCACCATACGTACAAGTACGCCATTCTTCATTGTAATCCAAGATTTACAATTTGAATCTTTATTCGGATCACCTTTCGTTACAAGAGTGAAGAATTTCTTAAGAGTCGGATCTTCTTCTTGTTGTTTTATAAACGAGTCACGAGAAATTACCAAGGGATCATCTTGGTTATGCACTTCATTATCTTCAATAGATGAAGTTTCAGGCATATTGAGAGCTTGAGCTCTAGTGACTACCGCATTAGCAGATTGCATATTTTGATTTTCCCAAACGGAAATTTGCTCCGGAGTGCATTCTTTGACTCCGTGAATGCGACCGATGATAAGATCAGCGATCGGATTCGGCAAAAGACATGCGTGTACATCTCCTGTGAAGAAAGGAGTAGCAATCCTAATGATAGCGGTAGAGTATTTCTCTATGGTGCCGCCAAATGTTACGCATTTGACTACTTTGCCTGTAGAATGAGAAGGATCTATGAGTGACTGCCTAACCCCAATAGTTGTGCATCCAGAATCAAAAAGTACTGAGACTGGATTGTCATTTACTAAACCTTTGTGTAAGACAAGAGAACCTCTCCCATCATGCGCGATTGACGCAGGAAGAGCGGGAAGAGGATGCCCACAGCTTAAAGTAGACACTGTGGTTGGCTCAAATAATGTTTTGCATTGGGGGCACTGAGATGCTCTCCCAAAATCAAAAGCGGCACATGCCATATTATTAGAGTCATCATTATCTTTATTTTGTTTATAGGCTTCGTGGGACTCTTGCTGTGCAGAGTTCGCCTGGTAATGAGCTTTATGTTTTTTGAATTGTGCTCTACCTCTGTTATTATTGCCTCTGTACTTATCATTGTTTCCACTATTATAACCTCTACTCGGGTTTGAATCATAGCTCCTTTGGTTACTATCATCATATTCATTATAATGAGTATCTCTGTAATTATGATCTTGTTGTCTCCATGAAGGAAAACTTGGATAGTTTCTAGAATGACTTCCTTTGCGAAAGTTCCTGTAATTATGACCACCCCTGAATCGAGGGCTGTCAGCTCTTCTCCAGGTATTCGAAGAAGAACCCTGAAATGATTGGTTACCTTGGTTCTGATAACTGTAATAGTTACCTTTTTTATTAAACTTATTTTGAGGTCCTTGGAATTTGTGAGAGTGATTAGGGTTGTATGGTGTTGCAGAAGCAACTGGCATACCTTCTTTAACCTTATTGTTGCTAATAGCTACGTCCGGATGTGCAGTGACGTATTGGGTACAATACTGTTCCATTTCTTTTAGAGACTTAGGTTTACGCTCATGTAAGAATTCGAGGAAAGGTTTATTTATACTTGACATAATCTTGTCTCTGAGTATCAAGTCCATAAGGGCTTCATAAGTCTTTTCTGTTTTGGATAGCTCAATCCAACGATCAAATGTAAGACGTGTCCTTGCAATGAATTCTGAGAATTCTACACCTGCCTCAGGCACCATTGTCTTAAACAACTTCCGATAACCCTCTTCAGACAACTGATACTTCTTTAATAAGGCTGCCCTAATAACATCATAGTTATCTTTGTCAGCCTCTTCAACCAAACTTAAACTAGTCAGAGAATCACCTTTCAGATTTTCTGATAACTGGTTAGCATATTGTGATTTGTCCACATTATGTGCTCGACACGAGCGTTCAAATCTATTTAGCCAGAATGTTATGTCATCACTGGAAGGGTTGAACGCTGGTACCTTGACCTTGTAAGTAAAGGGTTTACCATTACCACCAGATGCTTGATTACCATCACTTATGTTTGTTAACTTTAACTTTTCTAACTCAAATGCTAAAAGTTCTTTTTGGTGTTCATGTTCTCTTATTGCTTTTTTTTCTTGAGCTTCAGCTTGTAATTTTCTCTCTTCTGCAGCAGCTTCATCCTTTCTTTTCTCTTTTTCCATTTCCATCTGGAATCTTTTTTCATCAGTCTGTATCTGCAATTTCTTTTGTTCATAGTCTCTTTGTAATTTTCTTTCCTCAGCTTCTAATTTTTTTCTCCTCAGCTGCTAATTTCTTTTCTTCAATCAATGCTTTTCTTTCTTCAGCAGCCAATGCTTTGTCATATTGAGCAACTGCCCATTCTTCTAATTGCTGACCAGTCTTATCAAGAATCTTGCCTTGTGTGATAAAATAATCTAAAGTAGACATCTTGTCTAATAAGATCAGTAATTTGCAAAAGTAAATAAATTCACTTTCTTAGTCTTAATCAAAGACTTTGTATGATAACTTTGTAACCTGTGGAAAATAGTACTTAACTATCCCAATCACTGTGGGAAACAAGCCTTACAAAGGTCTTGTATAAATCCTTATATAATAACAGCTATAAGTTGCTGGTTCACTCTATAATATAAGTGCAGTGCACCAGAAATAGTGTTTTATATCATCAACTGTGTACCTTTAGTAATAGCAATTAACTATCAGTTGATTCTTGTACATCAATTTATATGATCAACTATATTTTAAATAGTGTATGTCGATCAGGCACAAAACAAAACAGTTATACAGGAGAACATGAAAACATTTGCGGAGATGAAATAAATCAAATGGGAAAAACAATAAAAGATAAACCGCAAGAGGATAACAAATACAAATAACGCCACAGTATATAAATATAAATTGAGAATAGAACTGAAAGATAGAATAGGGTAGACCAACAAATTACAAACAAATCAAAACAAACTAAAGAACAGAGGAATATTACAAAAACAACAATGAGTACAGTCTTCACAGCTAACACTAATAGCAACAGCTGTCGCAGCAAATTTTCAATCAAGAAAATTGCACCTATAGAAACGCACACATCAGACCCTCTATTACGTGGGATACTCTGTTGTGTGACACCGCCCAACCAAAACAACAACCCGCTGGATACAAACAAATATCACATATAAATATTTAAACATAAATACATAATTGCATAAATAGTATGGCAATATGATGTAAATAGAGTGTTGCAGAAAGAATGTGTTGTAAAGAAGGCTCAGTTACACTGCCTAATAGTACAGTACTGTGGTACTTTATTAAACAAATACTTCTGGTCTAATTATTTTAAATTCAACACAGAAATAGAAGCTCCATCGTTGATGTGAATGATAACAATCGATGTAGGACTTCTCAGTTCAATAACATTTCCTTTCGCAAACACTGTCAAATATTCTCCAGTCCTGATGTGTAATGTTCTATGTTTCAACCAAGCTTGCTGTGTAACACTGTCAGTTGTATGGCAAATGTCCAACGAACCAAATGTCAACAAACGCTGACCTAGTTACTGCATACTGTCGACAGGACAGGTCACGCTGACATCACTGTAGAGTTGTACTGCTGATGTATTTGTGTGTCGTAACAGACCCCAAGGAACGGTCTGGTCTCAGTAGTTTACTTCTCAATATGGTCACTGTGCAGGTTGACCCAGGAAGCTGGCACACCAGTTGTTAAACTCTGTTTAGTTGTTAACTCATACTGGCTACTAGTCGTTGAATCACGCTTTATTTGTTAAATGACGTGAATGTCCACCAGTTGATAAATGTAGATGTTGGGACTGGTGTAGTAAAGTGTAACGATTGTCAACTCATTAAACCCAGCACAGTTTTGGTCATACAGGTCATCTTGTCCTGGAACGTGATGAGGCTCCGACAAGAATGTGAGTGTAAACAATGAGTGTGTATGTGAATGTCAGAACGCGAATGGTAGAATGATTCGATAGAGTTGACAGGTTGGTAGTACATCACTCATACTCACACTGTTCGAATTCAAGAAGTACTGGAACTACGGTGGTCTTTTTATAACATTTAATGGGACGCACACTTGGACAGTACGTGTATGGTTACAGGAACAAATGTCGACATAGACAGCATAATGTTGATCACAGGAATATCATCTTAAGTTAGCATTCATGCTTGGCAAATATCATAATGGAGCATTCGTAAATAAGCATTCAGAGTTCCATCATGTAAATCATCTGGCTGTACTGACTGGGCACGTCAGACCATAACCAATATATAGGAAGGATCCTAGACCTAACCTCGTCTAGTGAATATCCCTTCACGTAAAGTTCAATATATATATATTTTCCATAAAGATATAGGAATCCCAGACATGGGTTCTCACATGTAGCAGTGATCTCTTGGTTCATCGAGCGATAGTACAGGCATCCCTTTTTCTCACTCGATAAATACAAAGTATATGAATTTCAACATGGCTGTTCTTCTCTCGTGAGTTTCACTCACTATAGGACCCAGACCAAAATTGGTCATTCGTTAAATGTCCTCATTTCTTCATAGCTTCTCTCATAGAGGTAATTGAATAATATCATACAATCTAGTGCTGATACATAGGAATGTCGTCTTCCTTTGAATAAATATTCTTTTCAAAAGTACCACTGTGCATCTGTTTATCGACAACGATGGCGAAGCCCAAGTTCATAATAAATTGTGGTTTTACCTTTCTATGCGAAATATAACTTTGCCATTCCTTGGCAAAAGAGAATAAACACTGGGGTAAAGTACATACAACATGTCTAAATGACTATCACTTTTCCCCATTGACTTATAGATCACTTTTTCGGCGATAGGCCTGCTACAACAAAATTCGACATCCAGACAGGATGACAGCCATGAATCACACCCCTTGCTAGCGATACTTCCGCTGCATAGCCTTTGACCTTTTCTAGCGACAACCAACATAGTTCGACTTAGAAATGTAAAGATATCCATATATAAGACAGACTCGTCCTACTCATACAAACACTACGTATAAATTCAGGCCATAGATATACTGAAGCAAGAACAATCTATTCCTACCCAGCCAAAGAATAAATCGCAGTAGGCCTAGACTCGTCCGCGGAGTCCGATCGAAGATGACGGAACTACTTTCAAGGGAAGTAACTCAAAAATGACTTCTCCTTAAGCACTTAAAAAGGAAATACTTTGATTACAAAATATTTGCGAACATAATAAGTATATAAATGTATTATATTGCAAGATAGTAAAAATTGCCCTTTACAGTAACCCAAAAAAAAACTTTGAACGCGTTTTTTCTCAAAACAAGCAGAAGTGGGGATGGAATAAATCCGTACTAAGGCGACACATTGTCTAGTCAAATACTCATCGCCTGTGATGCCTCAATGACCAAGTATTATCGGTCAAGTCATGCGCGCCCGCACACACACATATGTATACTACAGACATTGTCCGCAATAAACCATGCACGAAGTAAGTCGAAAATTCCCTGAAATCCTCACAAAAGAAAGTCCAGACATAGACGGACCAACAGCGACATTTATAGTACCCCTGGGAACACCTAGAAGCTACATCGCGAGAACGGACAAATTAAAAAAAAATGCATAGATTTATGTACAAAAAGAAAATGTTTGCACTTTGCAATCGCATTCATAACGTTCTAAACATGCCTGTCTATTAATAATAATAGTATATACTATCACCATGCTAAGGGGTTTGAAAAACAAATACTTAACATTATTACTTATTTGGTGAAGGAGGCTCAAATTCCAAAAAGCCTAGATGCCCTTCTTGGTTTAATCCGGCCCTGCTTAGCAGAGTTACGTTAATGGGTTTCCGTACAAATTTTTGCTCATATACTTATTCCTGACCTCAGCGTCTTTAATATTTGAACATGCGCCCTAATATAACCGACGGGCCTAGTGATTAGGTCGAACGGAGCGCGCCTTGCCAAAAGAAGGAACAGTTTAATAATAATTGTTGTGCCTTTGAACGGGATTTAAAGATTAGTGTTTTTGTGCCCTCGTCGGTAATGATTTATTGTCATAACACCAACTTCCTCAAAGAAACTTTCAATACCCTTTAGCTCCCCAGGGGGCATAGGCCTTCAACAAACACATGTCTAGCCTTCCTGTCGCGTGCCATCTGCTCAAGTTCTTTCCATGTTTTCTTCATCATTTTCACCTCTGTATCCAGTTCTCTTCTCCACGTGTTTTTTGGTCTACCTCTGCCTCTCTTTCCCTGTGGATTCCAGAACAAGGACTGCCTTGTAATGCTGTCAACAGGTTTCCTCAATGTATGTCCTGTCCATCCCCAGCGTCTTCTTCTCAACTCTTGTTCCACCGGCACTTGTCTGGTTCTTGTCATCAGTTCAACATTGGTGATCTTGTCATACCATTTTAATCCTTCTATTCTACGCAAGCACACATTTATGAAAGTCTGTAGCTTTTTGGTTGTTTTTTTTTTTTTTTTTTTTTTGTTCTCCATGTTTTAGAGCCATACAATAGGACTGACTTGACATTTGAGTTGAAGATTCTTATTTTAGTGTTGGACTTGATTTCTCTTGATCTCCATATATTTCCCAATACAATGAAACTGTCTCTTACTTTTGTGTATTCTTATTTTGACATGATTGTCTGTCCCTCCAACTGTGTCTATATTGTTGCCAAGATATGTGTGTAGAATTCTATATCCAGTTAGTCAAGAAACTGTGTCTATATTGGTGCCAAGATATGTGTACGATCAGTTAGTCAAGAAACTTTCGAGTCGTTGAAAAGTCACTTCTTGTTTTTAAATTGTTGTTTTTGTTCACTCCTGTCCAATTAATTGACATGACAGGAATGTCACAATAGAGATAATTAACTGTCATTGTTATTACATAAAATGATATGTCACACTAATATTACAAGTCAACGTGACATCGGGTTAGTTCAACGCATAAGGTCATAACGGGGGTCGGAGTGGCAAAAAGGTATGGCATCCGCCTCGAATTCTAGAGGTACTGGGTTCGATTCCCAGTTGAGGGAATATAATTGTGACAGTGCGAAGACGATGTGTGAAGAAGAATAAGAATTCGTGTGTAATGTTGTCGTCACTCTCTCTGGCCTACTTTCACACACGTTCCGCAGTCACAGAAAAACTCTCTTGATGACAGGGGTCCCACTTTTATTAATGAAACCCTATCAGGTAGCATTTGAATCATGCAGAAAACAATGTTGTCCACCAGTTTACTTTTTGTAGGTAATTCCTATACAACACCGTATAACCTAGATATTTTGGTATTCTCTACGTAACACCATATAATAACCCAGCACAGACTGCTGCACTCTCTGAAATAAAATGAAACAAATTAAACTAGCATCGTACTAATGGACAAACATTATCTACGTAATAATACTTACATACATATGTGTGAAAATATGCAAGCACATGCACTTAAATGACCATGTGTGTGTGTGTGTGTGTGTGTTCATGCAGGTCTGTGTATATGTGTAATCAACAATAAACATATCTCAGTCAACAAGAATGCCTTCATACTCCTACTAAATACTAACTACATCATCACGCGAGAGAAAACTTAAATGAAGCACTTCTATCTATGATGAAATATTATACACAACTCACTGGTCCAAATGACCACATTTGATCAGTATCTCAGAGGCCTAACTGCTCTAAAGAACAAGCAGATATAAATATATATATACTCTATTCTTCCAGCTCTATACTAAACGTAATAGGCATACGCTACTCACGGAGTCAGAGGGTACGCTAATCTTCCTCTCACAATAATCACTGATATAAAATTAACCACACTTACGGCTCACAAGAATGCAATATAACTATTACTTAACACTACACAAAGAATAATAATAATAATAAGTACACACTAGAATTCCTCTTATAAATGCACTTAGATACTTAACACATGTAACACAGACTCACAGTTGAAAATAGCGATGAGATATACGTTAAATTACACTTAAAAACACATAAATCGCCAGTCAGCTTCTATCAAACTATAGATAGACAAACGCTACAAAGCATTAACTTCTAAACCTGAAACGTCTAATATTACTAAATCTAAAGTATTATAAAATTGTACTCATATGCAAGCATACCTCTATGTCGTTAGTTCTCTTAGCACAGACGCAACTATGCAAAAGCCCAAACCTCAGTTGGTTATCGTACGAGGGCGCGTTTTGCACAAGAACGATCTGGCTACTTCTCAGCTCTCTGACTGAAGCCTCTCACTGTTTCAGTTTAAATCTACATCTCCACCCCTGTACCACATGATAGCCACGTCAAAATGTCAGGGAAAAACTCCGCCCATCTCTCCAGGGAGCAAATCAGGAGTCCTATGCTCAGTTTGGATGACATGAGATCACATTTTAGTAAGGATTATCTTCCTCATCGACACATCTCAAGGTCCGCCCACTAGGTTGCATTCCCACGATATCTCTTGCCTGGAGTCACACCTATCCCGGTTTTGTGCTCAACAAGATGTGTTATCAGACAGCGCCAGGATGTCTAACAACCGAGGACTGTCTCCAATTATATCTTCTGCGTCTCACACGTCTGTCTTCTTCACGGATGGAAAAGGTGTGTTTCGTTTAGATCTCCCATTCCCGTGTGAGAATGCCAGCATGAGCACAAATGTACACACAAGATCGACAACAATTACGCCGTCTAAAATTACACCTTTCTGGCCACACCGTCACATAATTTATGGACAATTTTTTTCAGAACCAGTGGTCCTAATGATGTCATACTCCCCCCTGGCCTCCTGGGTATTGAGATCGGATGCCTAGCCTTCTCGGATAAAGACGGACAAATAGGAGGTCCCGTGTGTAATTTGCGCACGTTAAAAATCTCACGGCAGTTGGAAATCGTAAAAAGTAGGCTGTAAGGCAAAATTTAAAAATTGGAAACCTATCCACTACAAAAATATTTATAGAATGTGTGATTCCTATTTACACACATTGGAATTCTCGCCGGTGCTACGGAGTTCGTGCAATGTGCTGAGATCCTCCTTGTATGATCGAAAGGAGGAGATCTGAGCACTGATGAAGTTGTCCGTGTGCAATGAAGATAGTCCTTACAAACCATACCAAACCTATAAGTTCATAGCGACAGGCAATTTTTGCTATCTCTCATAACGTCTCTTTACTTGCCAGTTTTAGATTGTATTTCATATCTGGGAATAACAAATTTAAAAATATATATTTGTCAAACGGTAGTTATTGGTCCTTATGTTTGACATGGTTTCATGTCAATCCAATGGCTACAAGCGAGGATAGTGTCCGATTGACAGAGCGGTTAGATCACTGGTCTCTGGCGGCGAAGGTATCGGTGGCGAAACACGGTGGCGTTCACGCTCCAGTCTACCCAGCTGCTGGGTTAGGGAAGGAAGAGGCAGCGAGGAAAGTAATCAATACTAATGTTATCAGACCTGAAGGTCTTTTTTATTTGGACATGCGCCCTAATATAACCGACTCGCCAAAACGAGGTAAAATTTTATTTTAAAAAAAAAGCGAATGGGCGCAGTAGACGACATAAAGAACGTTCTTAACGTTGACAGACCACATGATAAACTCACAACAACAAGATTACATATTATTTAATCATTTAGTTCATAACCGCTTAACAGCTTTTTGATGGCTCACAATTTGTGGCGGGAATTACTAGACCAGTGCTCTCTATCGGTCGCGCGCTTCGCCTGCGTTGTTATTTCTGGGATCAGGGTCAGGCCTCCTTCTTGTGATAGCAATAGCACTATGGCTGCTGGCGCGATCAGGAGCGCAGCGCGTGTACTGCTACTGCATAGATTAGAACTCTTATTCATAAAAGTACACAATCTCCAGGCAAACTTAGGCACAACATCAACAACTCCACAGATAAACAATTCATTTTAAACAGCGTGGATAAACGTTGTCCACGATTTCACAATCTTCATCAGATATTCCCAATGGTGTACCATTTTAAAGATAACAAAACATAATGAGGTCTGTAAACACTGGATGCCGGCACTTAAGCTCGTAAAAGCCATCTTGTGAACAGAGTTTTGAAGACTAATCTTATATAAATCGTCAATTGCTCCGTGATTGATAGCGAGTTAAGAGAAGACATGAGAGAGAGAGAGAGAGGAGAGAGGGGGGGGGAAGGAGAGATGGACTGAGTGAAGGAGTGGATTGATGTAACGAAACCGCTGCAATATAAAAACCAGAGTCCTTAACGATTAATAAAAATAAACACATACAGACTTGAAACGAGACAAACAAACAAAAAGACAGTAGTTAAAGTTAGAGACGAGAGAAAGAATGTAAAATTCAGAAGAAGAAATTCCTCAGCGCAACATTAAAATATACTTGTAGAGGGAGGGAGGGGGTTAGTTCTGTCGATATTATGTAAACCTTGTTGGCGAGGAAGGCAGGTAAGAAAAAAGAGATCGATCAATAATTAGATATCAGTTTAAGAAAGCAAGAAGCATCTGTGACTAATTACCTGGGAATGTACATAATGTAGATCGCTTGGCCAGGTTTTCATCGTGAGTGGTATATGCACCGTGTGCTACTGGATCAGGTACAGACATCACTGGGTTGTCCGGTGCAGGTCCTTGGATACAGGTGTCTCATGCGTCTTTCATTATCATCATCATTCTCTTTTGCGTTCATTACGGAGCATGGAACTAACACTGCAGCTAGTCCACTCACACAAGCCTGCACCAAGCAGTCACTTAATCTTGCAGCGGTGGGTTCTGTGCAGAGGCGGATATAGTATGAAGCTTGAGCTTCAGGGCCCCCAAGTCCAAAAGGTTTCTTTCCTTCCCGCAACACTTGTTTGTTTTTTTTTAAATAAAAGAGGCCCCTTCAAGATTTCAAACTTTAGGGCCCCCAAAATATAGATTCGTCATTGTTTCTGTGGCAATTTATTTTACAATATGAGGTTGCCAGCCCCTACACAATCGTATATTAGTTGTATTGTACGACATGCTTGAAAGTGCAGAAGACCTCTTCTTTCGGTGTCCTTTCAGATACCCCCGGGGCTATAATGGGCACATACGTGTTTGCTTGCTTGATATTTACACTCATAGGAACGACAACTTCTTGGATGCAGTCGTGTCCGAGTCATTCACTTTGATCAGGGATTTCCTTCGTGATCATGCTTGGTTCTTTCATTTCGTTTATTGTTTTTATTGTTTGGTATATTGTTGAATACTTAGGTTCGTGTTAGTGTGATTGGTTCGTTTCCATGTTTTACTTGGTTAGCGTTGGCTGTTTTGTTCGTGTTACTATTCTGGAGTTAAAGAGAAAAAAATTGTTAGGATGGTTTATTTGCTTGGTGCGTTGGTTAGTAATTTGGTTCGTGTTGGTTTGACTGGTTGATTTCGGGGGGGGGGGGGGGGGGGGGGGGGGGGGGGGGGGGGGGGGGGGGGGGGGGGGGGGGGGGGGGGGGGGGGGGGGGGGGGGGGGGGGGGGGGGGGGGGGGGGGGGGGGGGGGGGGGGGGGGGGGGGGGGGGGGGGGGGGGGGGGGGGGGGGGGGGGGGGGGGGGGGGGGGGGGGGGGGGGGGGGGGGGGGGGGGGGGGGGGGGGGGGGGGGGGGGGGGGGGGGGGGGGGGGGGGGGGGGGGGGGGGGGGGGGGGGGGGGGGGGGGGGGGGGGGGGGGGGGGGGGGGGGGGGGGGGGGGGGGGGGGGGGGGGGGGGGGGGGGGGGGGGGGGGGGGGGGGGGGGGGGGGGGGGGGGGGGGGGGGGGGGGGGGGGGGGGGGGGGGGGGGGGGGGGGGGGGGGGGGGGGGGGGGGGGGGGGGGGGGGGGGGGGGGGGGGGGGGGGGGGGGGGGGGGGGGGGGGGGGGGGGGGGGGGTTGTTTGTTGCTGTTAAGTCATGTCAAATGCCCGAACATGGCTGCTATTGCGCGGTTTAAAGTCCTGCTTAAATGATGCTATCATACTAGCAGGTTATGACAAGGGACACAATTAATATCACGCTTACCATAGTGACAAGTGACTTCCCCCTCCGCTTTCTTGCGTCTGCACTTCCCAATCAGACTTTTTGCAGTTTTTACTTCTAAGCCACCAGACCACAAGGTATTTTATATTTAGACATGCGCCATAATATAACTGACGGACCTTGTGTCTAGGTTCAGCGGTTTTAAATTAAGTTACTATATATAAAGTACAGCAGAAGTTATTTGTAGTGGCAGGAATTGACTTCTGGGATTCATGATTCCATCATGGGCAGTGTATGTTGCTTGCTCGATAGTATTAGTAATAATGACATGCTGATTTTGGCTCCAGCAGGAACAACACAAACGTTTTGCACAGAGAAGCTTTAATAGCATATTGATTTATGCCTAGTCAACGCGCACTTGGCGTGACATGATCCGTGCAGCGGCAGATGAACATTCTAATTTCGAAAAGAAAAAAAAAAATGTGTGCAAGGGATTTCAAAAATGCATCTTTATTCTTCCCATCTCATGTCGTCGTATTCACAACAGCTATACAGTATGGTCCGTAGCTTTCATGTGGAAACAATGGTATTGAGTGGACTTCATTGATGGCAATGTTGCCGAGGAGCTGCTGCAGCATCTGTTTGGGAATCCCTATGGTAAGTCAGGTAGACGGACAGCAAAGAACGCATGGGGAAGAGAACTGGAGACGGACATGAATGCGATGAACAAGATATGGAAAGATTTTGAGCTGATGGTACGGGGCAGGAAGACTTGGCATGGCTTTGTTGAAGGCCGATGTTCTTTGGAGAGCTTAAGTGATGATGCTGAAGCATCTAAGGACAATGTAACGAGCTGTGTCGTCATGACAACCTAGGCTACACAGTGTAAATCAGGTTATTATTCATAATCGAATAATTTGCAGATCCTAACCTCAGAAATGAGGTATCTGAGGAAGGTGGTTGAAGTAACAAGAAGAGAAATGGTCCGCAACCAGACGATACGTCAAGGCCTAAAAACCCAACCCCTGCAGACCCAAGTAGAACAGTCACAACTGAGATGGTTTGGCCATGTCTGCAGAATGGGGGAAGATCGGCTACCACGGCAAGCATGGGAAACTAAGAGCCAGGGATCCAGACCTCCAGGACGACCCAAAGTCCGTTGGGAGGACAACATTAGACAATCTTTGAAGGACCGAGGACTAGAATTGAACCAAGCCAGGAGGAAGAGAGCCGATAGAATAGTATGGCGCTCTCTCTTACAAACCTCTACACCTCACGGTAGAAGAGGAACGACTAAGTAAGTCATTAAGAATAATTTGATTTCCTTATAACAAGTGGTGTAGTTCCTGGGGGGGGGGGGGGGGGTCTCTTACAAGACAAAGAGAGAACAGGCCTACTGTTTCCTCAGGCATGTCGTATAAGGCGACTGTTGCGGTTCAAAATGATGACCAGGTTATAACGTCTAAGGTTGTAGACTATTCAAAACATCTTTTGAAAGAAATGTAGATAACCGCCGTAGACATCACAACACAGTTTATTCAACGATCCATTTTAACATTAAGAATCCATTAGGTTAATATTGATAGTACGTTCAACAGGGCCAACTTTACTGGGCCATCATCTATGTGTGTAATATTCAGCGTCAAGTTGAGTGAAGTCCGTCGCAATTACATCAGCGATATAGCTGTCTTATCATTATATAAAGAATACTTCTCTACTTTGTGAAGACCAATAAATATCTGTAAGCACAGACGCATTCCTATACTCAAATAGAATTCCGGACACATGCGACTTTACAAGAACACATGCAACGCAGCCATTTCGGCTCGTAACACAGTTGCTCGTGCACGCACACTTACGTCATAAATTTATATAGCGTCATACTGCGCTCATCAACCGTCTTTTGAGCACTACAACATTCCAATATAATGGACGCTTGGTGGTGTGCAAAAAGAGGTGCAACACTATGTCGCTGTTGAGACAAATTTGAAGTTGGGCATGCGGCTGGCAAAGTCGTCATGTAAAACGAATTGCTACGGAAACCACCTCAGCAAGAGCATAGGAATGCTTTGTGCAGGCTTCCTACAGTGGTGAATACTTCCTCCACGTGGAGCAACAACAAAACATAATACAAAATAATTGTAATAACAAGTCATGTATTTAATGTTGGTTCGTTGGTAGTGTGGTTTCTGTTAGTTTGTGTTCTGCCTTTGTTTAATTTGTCTAGCTTCTTTGTCTAGTGTGTTCATTGGTTAGTTCCTATTGGTTTGTGCAGTCGTTTCGTTTGTTTGCGTGGTTGCGTTCTTGGAATAATGTTGTTGTGCTAGTTCTTAGTTGTTCAGATTACGATGACATAACCCACGCAACGCTGGATAATACAACTAGTATAAACTATGACAAAATGATATATTAAGAAATCGATATAGTTTGGTAAAATGTGCCGCCAGTCAGAAACGGTTGAGAGCCCATTACAGAACACTAGTGTTAACTTTGTACTGAAACGCCGCTTGTCTGCTGCAAGTACCTAGCACTGGAGGCTCTGACTGTTTCTAGTACTTGGTACTGGAGGCTCTCTGCCTATTTTTGTTTCTAGCACTTGGTACTAGAGGCACTCTGTCTATTTCTATTTTCAGGACTTGGTAAGGCTCTCTGACTGTTTCTGTTTCTATTACTTGCTAATGAATGCTCTCTGCCTGTTTCTGTTTCTAGTACTTGGTAATGGAGGTTCACTGCCTGTTTCTGTTTCTAGTACTTGGTACTGGAGGCTCTCTGCCTATTTCTGTTTCTAGCACTTGGTACTAAAGGCACTCTGTCTATTTCTATTTTCAGTACTTGGTAAGGCTCTCTGCCTGTTTCTGTTTCTAGTACTTGGTAATGGAGGCTCTCTGTCTGTTTCTGTTTCTAATACTTGGTACTGGAGGCGCTCTGCCTGTTTCTAGAACTTGGTACTAGAAGCTTTCTACCGTTTCTGTTTCTAGTACTTGGTACTAAAGGTTCTTTGCTTATTTTTATTTCTAGTACTTGGTACTGGAGGCTCTTTACCTATTTCTGTTTGTAGTACTTGGTACTGGAGACTCTGCCTATTTATTTTTTCTAGTACTTGGTACTGGAGGCTCTCTGGCATTTCTTTTTTCTAATACTTGGTACTGGAGGATCTGTGCCTATTTCTTTTTTCTAGTACTTGGTACTGGACGCTCTCTGTCTGTTTCTGTTTCTAGCACTTGGTACTGGAGGCCCTCCACCTGTTTCTGTTTCAAGTACTTGGATCCTGGCGGCTTCTTCTCTGTGCATGTTGCTAGTACTTGGTACTGAAAGTTCTCAAAATGTGTCTGGCAAAAAAAAAAACCAAAAAAAATAAAAATAATTTTTAAATGCTAACTTAAAAACGTTTCCTCTCGCGTCATCGAAATCTGGTAGCGTTACGCTCCAGTCTACCGAGCTGTAAATTGGTACCTGGCTCTGCTTTTGAGTTAGGGAATGCAAAGGCAATGATGAAGGGAAATGCTCATCCCACGACATAAAGCTTGACCTATTATGAATATTAGACAAACATAAAGGTATGTTTTCAGGCACTCGTAAGAAATAAAGAAGTAGAACACTAGACAACAGAAAAACAACAGACGTGAGTGGCTTACCCAGGACTCGAACCCCCGCCCTTCCGTGCGACAACACCGCCTAGCTATGCGAGCGAATCACACTATCCTCCCGGCCATCTAGGCATCACCAAAAATGATGCTTCGATGACTGGTCATTAGAGCGAACCGCAAGACACAACACCGGAAGTTTAGAATGGGCAACCCAGCCCATTAATGACGCAATCACCTCTTTTGTTCCCCTATTATACAGTATAGGTCAGTCCACACAAGACAAAGACCTTAATACTGTGTCTAGTAAATGATAGTAGACTTAGAACAGTAAGTATAGAACAGACCTATTATAGGGTAGTCTCGAACACCTCAATCCCCTACGGCATTTTATGTTATGGGACTGCCTATACCTGTTTTTTTTCTTCAAATATTAACACATGTACCCCCTCTCGTAGTTCCCGGGGCTCTGATGGGGCACATGTTTTGTGCTAGCATTTTACAAAAATGTTTTTAATCCATTGCGTGTTGCAACATCTCATTATAATTAGAATTAAAAGACATCAGTGTTCCGGCTCATGGCCTACTGCTGTTAAAATGAACTCTTGCGTGAGGTAACTAGAAAGTGAGATTCTGGCAGAACAATAATAGAAAAGTAAGAGACAGAAAAAGAGATAAACAAAGCGTTAATTAGCGAACAGAATACACATTAGTCTGCATCCATGGTAACTTAAGTTACGTAATATCAGCTGGTGTCGACATGCACGACGGGAACGTCTAGTCGATCAGCTAACATGACTTCTGTTATAGCCTTTCCTTTCTAAACTTCCATCTGTCTTTGTGAAGAAAGGTTTTCTGTTTTTTTTCTTTATGAAGGATAGAAAGTGTAAGAGGAAGACAACAAAATGATCTTCCCTCGGGAATAATAGTTTTCCATCTTTGTCGCTCCGTGATGGAGAGCCCCGCGGCCTTGGAAGCGTTGAAAGGTCCAGAGCGGGCTGAAGTTGAAATGAATGATCAAACAACATTAGGAATCGAAATTGTAGATAACCCAGATGAAAATGTATCGGGAGATGATGGGGGAACCTTAAAGAAATGCACAGTAAGAAGCGTCAAGTGTCCATTAATGCGGCCTAGGGGACATCATTTTCAAAATCTCTTTCAAGGAACGTGTCACGATATTGGTTTGGTTTGGTTTGATTTTTTAAGGACTATCTTCATTGCACACGAACAACTCCATCAGTGCTCCAATCGCCTCTCTTAGATCACACAAGGAGGATCTCAGCACAGTGCACGAACTCCGTAGCACCGGCGAGAATCCCAATGTGTGTATATAGGAATCATACATTTTATAAATATTTTTATGGTGGGTAGGTTTCTAATTTTTAAATTTTGCCAGGGCAGCTGCCTTGTGGCCTACTCTTTGCGATTTCCAACTGCCGTGGGATTTTTAATGTGAGCAGCTTGCACACGGGACCTCCTATTTTTTCGTCCTTATCCGAGAAGGCTAGGCATCCGATCTCACTACCCAGGAGACCCGGGGGAGGGGGGGGGGAGAGTATGACATCATTAGGACCACTGGTTCTGAGAAAAAAATTTCCATAAATTATATTCCCTCAACTGGGAATCGAACCCAGTACCTATAGAATTCGAGGCGGACGCCATACCTCTTAGCCACTACGACCCCCAATAATAACGATATAAACCGATGATATAATCATACAAATGAAGCAGAAGAGGAAGAAAGAAATGAATAAATGACAAAAAATGAAAATAAAACAAGAAGGCATGTAACATATTTGAAGCTGTAGGAAGAAAATGGAAAAAAAAACTCAAAATATAATAGGCACGTGAATAAAGATTGTCACTCCTTAGGCTCACGTGAAATAAAATTTTTAAAAATATTATTAAGCATCTTTATATAGTTGGATACGATGTATTTATAAGATATATACATCTTATGACTGGGATCTTTAACGATTAATTAATTGATTATTCGGCAAAAATATTTTAATCGATTAATTGATTAAAAAAACAAAACAAATTTTAGTCGCTTATTCCATTTTTTAGCTATTATGTGTTTTGTTTAAAAGCGAGAGCAATTGCAATGTTAGAGGTTTGTAATATGAAATTTGGCAATTATAGTCTATAATAATAAATTGTTTGGTTGTAACTTTTTAGTATTTTCCTGACAATGTTGCCGTTTAACAAGTAAAATAAATAAAGTCCGTAGTGATAAAAGAAAATGTTATTGATGATTTATTATGATTTTTCAAAATTGTTGGAAATTGATCGATTAATCAATCTTCGATTAAAGAAATTCTGTTACTCGGTTAAGATTATTTAAAGTCAATTCCAGCCCTAATATATATATATATATATATATATAATATAATATATATATATATATATATATATATATAATATATATATATATATATATATATAATATATATATATATATAAATATATACTATATATATATATATATATATATTATATATATATATATATATATATATATATTTATAAAAGCAACATAAAGAACATTAAAAACGCACCACCCATATAATCCAGGAACAGAGTGTGAAATGTAAATATAAGTGTTTACAAGTTTACATATTTGGAATCTTTATTCATGTTCCTATGAATCCATGCTGGTCATTAATTTGTACATTTGATTGTTATGAGATTCATTGCATTCTGTGTGCAGAGCAAGGGAGATAAAACAATCGATTCACACTATCCCTCAGTAATCTGGTATGTTCCAATGAAGCCCATGCTGCTTGCAAAACAAGCTTGATTGTTATGCCAATTCATGGCAAGCGAAAAACCCACAAACTAGTCCTCCTGAGTAATCTGGTATGTCAACCGTAAGAGCAGTTGCTTGCAAACAAGCTGTGGCAGCGGCTCCACATGGAATAGCACAAGTCTCTGAGGAGAACCTTGCCGGGGAATCAAGACTTCATTCAAGTGCGTCCAAGAAGCAGCTTCCCCACAGATGTTGCTAGATGAGCTGGAACCTTGCCTGGTAGACTCTGCGTCCAGGAGCTGCAGAGAACCACACGATGTTCATAGGGGACATGTCTGGTTGATAGGGCAGGCCAATCAATCGTCAACAATGTTCTGCTGCTGTAGATATTGCTGCGTAAATGCATGCTGGAGAAGCTGCAAAACTCATAGTCTGGATAAATTTGTGAACGCAGGAGCAACCAATGCATTCCAGAACCTCATCTCGATATGTCACAGCATTAACATTTCCACGGAAGACGTGAAGAGGCAAGCGATGGTGAAAACTGAATCCTCCCCAAATGTGAATACTGCCACCTCCAAATCGGTTGTGCTGACGAACACAGCAATCTGCAAAGCGCTGTCCACACCGTCGCCAAATCCGCATACGTCCATCAGCAAAGGATATGTTGAATCTGCTCTCGCCTGTGAATAGGACAGCATTCCACTGAAGTCTAGTCCATCTGACATGTTGCTCTGCCCCTTGCAGGCGCTGCTGACGATGTCTGTGAGTCAAGTTTGGCCCAACATAAGGTCGTCTTGCAGTAAGGCCTGTATCTCTGAGTCGTCGTATGACTGTCATTCGAGAGACTTGCCCACGTGTACCCACTATTGCTCTAGCTGTTTGACTTACCGGGAGAGAACGATTCCTTAGGTGACTCAGCACAATATGACGGTCTTGCGCAGGGGTAGTAACTCGTGGTTGGCCACTTCGAAGTCTATCCCGGGCACTGCCAGTGGTTCCGTAACGTTCATTGAGACGTACAATAGTGCTGTGGTGGCAATCCATCCTTCTGGCAATGGCCCGCGAGCTCATTCCGGTCTCCAACATACCAATGGCTCGTTGGCGATCGTTTTCATATAGTCGTTGCATTTCAAGCACATGTACTGGGTGTTTTGTCTCAACGGCCTTTTTATACCGAGTATACTGCCACAACGCGTACTCATTTTCAGGGTCATAGCTGTTGGGAATCGTGTTGCACGTGTAACTTTCATTGTTTTCATGTAGTCTGTACACAAACCCGTGGGTTGAATCATGCACTTTCCATTCCAGCAGCCATTCGCTCTCTACCTCATGACAAACACGGGAGAAAATCCATCCCCACACTTTTTTTTTCCACCTTCTCGGCATCAGTATATATAATAGTGGTGCGTTTTTAATGTGCTTTAGTATCTATATATATATAAACCTCCACAGATAATTACTATATACACTGTTTTATCCTAACCGGTACGTAAATGTTTCCTTTACCGTTAGTCTAAGCGGAAGGGAAACAGCAGATACCATAATTGCTTTTTGTCATCATCATTATATGATCATCATCATTATAAACATCATCATTATAATTAAGTACCACCCGACATCCCGAATAGCGTAGGCAGTCATTCACGTCTGCATGCAACTTCCGGTTCCGGATGTTCTGTGTCAGTTTTACTGTTAACACTCATCTCTCATCTTCTCTGGTAAAAACAGACGGCTTCTTTCTAATCTTTGTGAGGATGTGTTCAGGTGTAAAGAAGTAAAGGTTACCTCATCATGTAAAACTAATAGCTACAGAAACCACTGCCGTAGGGGAGTGAAGCGTTAAAGACTTCACCATACCAGGTCCAGCTTTATGAAGGGAAAAAGGGGGAGGGAGGAGGGGTGATCTTCCTCAACGCAAGAGCTCAGTCATGTACCCATTTGTAGCTGAGTAGATGAAAGCGTGACGTTATAAGGTTTCGAATCCGGAACCCGGTAACTTTACCCCCGAGAGGCAAGTGCTCTAACTGATTGCCAATTTTCAGATGTGCTTCCCATTTGCTGTGTCACTGTCCACGATTAACTTCTTATGTTAGTTTAGTATCTGTGTCAGCTGTATCACCCCTGTAAAAACGTGAGTATTGGGCCACCGCAGTCAGAACGCCGCCCATGTTTATCTTGTATTATCTTTGTCCATACGAATATTTTATTGTCTGTTCTTTTACACTGTCAGCCCATTTCTTGTTTTTTTTTTTTTTTCTGAGCTCAGTTTATTTTTTGTCTGATACTTTGGCGTGTAGAAAAGTCTGTTAGATGCCATGTGACATTGATATGTGACCATACCATGCTAGCTTGCCTCTCTTTACTCTTGTGAGATCTTATGTCTCAGAAGCGTTTCTACAGTTGTGTCTTATCTCCTCATTTGTGAGTCGATCCGTATTGCCTTCTTTTGTCTCATCAGCGATCTAAGGTAATTACACGAGGTAGCATGTTCTGCAATCATCATTCCACTATGGATCGTGCAAGCACCACTGCAACTGGTTCTATTCCAGAAAACTTGCACTAACGTATTGATATGCTCGTGCCATGATATTTTCTATAGCAATTTGCTTTACGTGATGAGGTTGGTACCCCTACTGACAACTTAAGTTTAGTCACCACTTATGAGGGGTCTGAGGAAGCTATAGTCCTACTTTTAGTTTCTGGAAAGCTAGCAGTATACATTTACAAAAGAGATGGCGTACATACGTAACAAAACCAAAATCACAAAGTCAGTGAAGCACAAATTGTCCATTTTGCGATGTCTACGCACGATTGGACACGCGGTGAAACGGACACAATAGTAAGGTGAGCGGAGAAACGGGAATTGCTTGTCCATTTCATTTTGAGTGAGCACCCTTCCATCCATTGATTTCCAGATTTGGATTTAGTGAGGCGCGAGGGTGGGTGTTTGGGGGGGTTCGGGGGGGGTGGGTGGTGTTGTATAGGGATTATATGGTATGGGGGGGGTGGGGGGGGGGGGGGGGGGGGGGGGGGGGGGGGGGGGGGGGGGGGGGTGTTTAGAAAGCATGTGAATTGATAACGCCAACACGTTCCTTTACACCTTTTGAAAATGATCGGCGAGTTTGTGCAAAGGCATTAACGATTTGTTTGAAGCCAGAAGTTTGGCCCAAATGTCCACGCTTTAAACATTCATGTGGAGCATATTAACGAAATTTTGGCCATGTGATTTATAAAAACAATTTTTTTTTTTTTATTAATTTAACCAAACTCATAGTTTGCTCATTAAATAATTATGACCTAGTGTAAAAGCCCGTCATAAGACGGGAATTAAATTCAAAAGCACCAATACTTAACTGCAATTTTAATTATTCAGATACTTTAGGAAAAACAATGTTAGTTCTGAACATTTAATTGGCGACTGCGCCATCTTTGCTGGCGTTTACGATTCAAGCGCATACGACGCTCTTGGTGTGTTTCGTTGTCCATTTTCTTTATTTACACTCAACTTGTTGGAGGAAACACACGTGGAAATTTTACAAAAATATTTGTTTTAAATTCGGTGTTAAAGTCTGAACATGCACGCCGTTCACAGTTAGATTTTATTGGCGCATGTACATCAACACTTGCGCAACTGTTCGTGCACACCGTCATTTCCGCATTCTTCTTTGGTAAGTGTTAGTGTTACTATTTTCGGGAGAGTACATATAAGGGACACAATACAATTAATGTCTAACTTTCAATCAAAGTTGCATCCCTTAGCCTTACGCACTGACAGAAAAAGCTGGGATTTTATATATAGGATTCACTCAGCGTGATACTTTTAGAAGCACACGCCACAGCTGCACATCTTCCTGACCGCTATTGTCAAAAATAGTTTGATGTGGTCCAAATGTTCATATCTCGTATTTACAGAGAACAAAAACTGTTTCTTAGAGAGACTAAAAACAGGTAGTCCTGTAGCAGGTATAGCTGTAGGCGAGTGAAGTGTTAGAGACTTCAACATACTAGGTCCAGCATCGAGAGGTGGGGGGTGACCATTTCCCTTCATCTCTGCCTTTTCCTTTCCTAACTGAGTCAGGTACCTATTTACAGCTGGGTAGACTGGAGCAAGTCGGTACCGTGATTTGAACCCGGCAACTTTGCCGCGAGAGACCAGCGCTTAGAGACACTACAAAAATAGAAATAAAATGGCTGACAGTTGATAGACGAACAGAGCATACAGGACAAAGGCCGGATGGAGAAGATGTTTTTTTAAAGTAGGAATTTAGCCTCTTTTTGGCGAAGTGCCCTGATCAGCATAGGCAGTAGGGTCGTCGGTTATATTAGGTTAGATATAAAAGACCTTGTGGTCTGGTACCAGATTGAATATCAGTTGGAAAAGAGTTATTGCCCTCGAAATAGAGCTCGATGTCAAGAATAGTAGGAATGTAGACAATTGTTTGCAATGCGGTACATGCTTCAAAGTTTTGAATGATAGGAAACTCGTATAACAGAGTGTTACAACATGATGTTATCTGATCATTAGAAATGGTTCCCCCTTCGGACAAGTGTTTCGACCTGTTAATCTTCTTTACACTATAAAGGAGGCGGACCCACTTGGGTCATGACCTACGTTGCCGTCGCTCTTGCCGTTTCACACGATCTGTTCGACAAGCCTCCACCATCGCTGCAGCGGATCAGAACTACCCAAGTTTCCAGATAAGTTGACTTTTTTTGTTTAAAATCTATCTTCAGTATTAGCTTAGTGCAGTTAGTTTTAGATAGTTGGTAGCTAGAAGTATTAATATAACTTAGGAATTATAAATAAAAATAATAGAAATTAAATAGCGCCACGTGGCAATTGCTTGTGTGAGACCGGGCAGCCATCTTGATATACATAACTTAAGTGCTGAATTCCTTTGTAGTTTGTAGTAAGTAGTAGATTATTGCAGATAATATCAAGTATTAAGGGACTATTTAACTAGTGCTATAAATATCTGTATAATTTAGGAAGTGTAGTGAGGAAATAAAAAAAAATAATTATAAAAAAAAACCCCAAAAAACCTTAGATTACAAAATAATATTCAACCATCAAAATAAAAGAGTAGTAGCAAATTAAAAAGCAGAAAAATGCCAACAATAACCAGAGCACAGTCCGGGGAAGGAAAAGCTTGGGCCAAGAAATCTGAAAATGACAAAACATCAAAACGGACATAAAAAAACAGGACCACGAACCCTGAAGTCAGAGACACAGAAATAACGGACAGGATAGAGACAATAGGGGAAAAACTGAAAGAAGACTCAGAAGCATAAACAACAAAGGAAGGCAAAACGTGGGCAGAAGCAGTTAAAAACCAAGGTAGGGACACCAGGCATGATAAACTAGAAGAAAATACTAACCAAGAAAATGGCAATGAAAGTACCAAAAAAGACTCAAGACATCTAGCAACCCAGGCAGCTCCCAAAAATAAAGATGTAGTAAACATATGCCGTTTAAAGATAACGCAAGTAGCTGGTGAGGCTGTCAAGATCAAGGCACTAGATGAAGACAAAATTATAAACATCCTTGATCCTGTGGTAGGCAAAAAGGCGATAGCCAAAATTACCAAAACCCATTTTGGCATAATAATTACCCCAAATCAGAGTGACAGAATAAAAGAGATGTTAGAGGAACTCAAAGTAGAAACAAAAACAGTGACTCTTGCACACGACATAGAAGTAAAGATAGAGCTAGCAAAAGAGACCAGTAGATGTGTGTTAAAAGGGATAAACACTACCCTTTCAAGCGAGGAAGTTATGAATATCCTCGCAAAACATAACCCAGACATAAAGCTGGTACACGTGGACAGAATAATGGTGAAAGGGAGTATTGTAACTCCAGTGGTTATAATAACGGCAGAAGGGAGGGAAACCCCTAAAACGCTACTATTTAAGAAAACGAAGAAGCACACCGAAGCTTACATTCCCCCTGTGCTACAGTGCTCCAACTGTCTGAAATTCGGCCACGGAAGGAACAATTGTAAGGGGAAAACAGTTTGTAGGTACTGCTCCAGTAATCACCCTTCTACACAGTGTGAAAAGGAAAAGGCAGATACCGACTACAAAAAGGCGAATGGAAACAGAAAGTGTATCAATTGTAAAGGGAACCACAGTGCCAGGTTTCAGGGCTGTCCAGTGTACCAGCAAACAAAACAAGCACTAAAAGAATCCATCTTAACAAGAAAACCATTTAAAACAGTAATGAAAGAAATAAAAGAAAACACAAAAAACACAAACAGTAAAGTTGCAGAAGAAATCAAGTCTCTTAAAGAAGAAATTAAAACGCAGCAGTCAAAAGAACAGAAAATAACTAACAAAACAAAAGAAAACAGCCAGCCAGACAGTGCAGCTACAACACTGGAAAATGTGAATTCACTGAAAAGTGCAGAGGCGTTGCTTCAAGAAGTGAAAGCCATACAGTACCAAATTTCCCAGGATGTGGCTGAACTGACTGTACTGAAAGAAGAAAATGAAATGATACTAGTCAAACTGTCTGAACTAAAAGAAGAAAGTGAAATAATACTAAAAAGAATGGAAAGTGAAAGGCAGGAGATTAACATAGGGAGAGAAGGGAATGTAGCATTGGATGAAAACAGGAAAGTGGTCAACCTAGAAGAAACTATCAAAGGACACGTTGAGACACTGTTACCATACATAACGGAAAAAGTTACGGAAACAATGACAAGTTTAAATAAGGTTTTTCTTGAGAACTTGATGGATAATGGGTCCACGAGTGCAGGAAATACTGAATAAGAGCAAATGGATAGGTAACCAAAATAAATGGGATACTAGATGATGTTAAAATTCAATTTAGAAAGATTTAGAATTATACAGTGGAATTGTAGGGGTATCAAAAAGAATTTTACACCCCTACTAGCAGAAACAGGAGGAACTACTGATATATATGCTATTCAAGAGACCCTTTTAAACCCTAATAATAGATATAGTTGTAAGGGATTTAAGATACTTAGACACGATAGGAAAGAAGGTAGAGGAGGTGGTGTCGCAGTCTTAGTTAGCGAAAAATTTAAAATTATAGACTGGGAAGTGTTTAATACAACCAATATAGAAGGTATCCAGGTTACTATAGCAGCTGAACCAAACAATCTAACAATTCTAAATGTATATGCTAAAGATGGCACAATTAAAGATGAAGAAATACTAGCCATAAGCACCAGACTAGGCCCCAAAACAGTCATAGTAGGCGATTTTAATTCCCATCATTATGCTTGGGGTGGACAACATGCAGACAATGCAGGAAAGAACCTACTTGACTTTATAGAAAACAATGAACTAATAATACTAAATGATGGAACTGCAACTAGAATTAATCCACAAGCTAACAGGGCAGACTCAGCAAGTATAACAACTAACAACCTAGCGAATGTAAATTGGGAAGTGTTACAAGACACAAACTCAGATCATCTGCCCATCATAATAACCATGCATGAAAATGTCAGTCCGAACCCAGAACCAGAGAAACCGACTTTCAACTATAAAAAAGCAAACTAGGAAGCTTTCCAATCAGAGCTGGAGGGGATGGAATATAAAGACATGGGCGGAAACACTGACCAATGAAATTCTTAAAATAGCAATAAAATATATACCAAATAAAAATATGCCACAGCACCTTAAACCAATAAATAACATTACTAAGAAAAGAAAAACTAAGTGGAATAAAGAACCAGTTGCCTGGTGGAATAAAAGCTGTGCAGAAATTCATGAGAGGAGAAAAAGGGCATTAAAAAAATATAGAAATAATAGGACAGAAGAAAACTATGATGAGTATAAACTTATTAGGAATGAATCTAACAGAATAATATTTAAAGCCAAAGAAACTAACTGGAAGGAATTTTGTCAGTCACTTAAACCTAGCACTCAAATTAAAGAAGTATGGAAAAAGCTTAAGGCAATCAAAGGGAACAATAAGAAAACAATAATGCCAACAATCAAACTACCAAAGAGAGCAGAAACAGATAAAGAAAAAGCAAATGCCCTTGCCGAGTATTTCTATAAAGTCAGTGCAAAAAGTAGCCTTGGACTGGAAGAAAATGAGAGAAGAGAAAGACTTAGGATACAGTTTTCAAAAGAACTGCCAGACCAGATAGATGAAACAAACTATTTAGATGCTGATATAACAGAGGAAGAAGTAACTAATGCAATAAAAGATAAATCTAATACTGCCTCAGGGCAAGATATACTTAGTTATGAAATCCTTAAGAAAGTACCCAAAAGAACTATAAACATAATAACTTCCCTTTATAACAAAATCTGGAGCTTAGGGAAGATACCAAAAGCATGGAAAGTAGCTATGATAGTACCCATCCTAAAACCCAATAAGGAAGCCCATGATGTAAGTTCATATAGACCTATCTCCTTAACATCACAACTAGGTAAAATACTGGAAACTGTTGTTAACAAAAGAGTTAAAATTTACCTGGAAAAAATCAGTTATATAGCCCAAACCAGTCAGGGTTTAGAGCAGACAGAAGTACAGTAGACCAGCTTGTAAGATTAGAACATGAGGTAAAGCTAGGGTTTAAGAGAAAAGAGAAAACCGTAGCAGTTTTTCTAGATGTCGCAAGAGCATATGATGAATGCTGGCGAGACGGAGCTCTTTACAAAATGAAAAAGATTGGCATAACTGGTAAAACCTATAGGTATATAGAAAACTTTTTACAGGACAGGTATTTTGCGGTACAGGTAAACAATGATAAGTCAGATATATATGAACAACAGAATGGGATTCCTCAGGGATCAGTGATTTCACCTACAATTTTCACTATAGCTGTAAATGACTTAGCAGATGAATTTAACGACATTAAGAATGCAGTATCTCAATTTGCAGACGACTGTGCCATTTGGCGATCTGGAAAAAACTTGGACCATGTTTTCAAAAAACTTCAAAATCAAATAGACAAAGTTTCAGAGTGGATGAAAAGTTGGGGCTTCCAAATTAATGTAAACAAAACAGTAGGTATGATTTTCAGCAAAGGAAATTTAAAAAAAAAAAAAATCAATATAACCATTAAAGGACAGAAAATATGTACCTCCTCAACAACAAGATTTCTGGGAGTAACTTTAGATAAACAACTAAATTATAATAAACATATAGACAATTTGGTAGAAAGCTGTAGGGGACCCCTAAATATACTAAGGATTGTCAAAGGTAATGGATGGGGGGCCAGCAATAAAATAATGCTTATGTTCTACAAGTCTTTCATCAGGGGGAAACTGGATTATGCCAGCATAGTCTATGACTCAGCTGCAGCTTCTAACAAAGCAAAACTGGACAGGATTCAAAATGCAGCCATGAGAACCATTACAGGTGCATTTATATCGACACCAGTAGAAGCGCTAGAAGTAGCTCTTGGCATACCTCCCCTTGATCTAAGACGGAAAGAACTGAGAATAAATTATTGGAGTAAAGTAGCACAAGAAGTGACCCACCCAGCACATAAAGCATTTGTCAAAAACCAACCAAGTGTATGGGACGTCCCCTTAAATAAAGATAGATATCCAACAGGGTGGAGAACGATAGAAGACCTAACGCAGTTCAAAGAACTATCAAACACAATTGAAAATAGTAATAAATACAGAAGCAAAATACCACCCTGGGAACTAAAAACACCAATCATAGACTACTCACTTACTGAAAAGATCAAACAAAACATAGAAGATAAGGAAGCCAAAATGATAAGTAGAGAGTTCATAGATCAACTAACTAAACAAAGTCTGGCCGTATACACTGATGGATCCAAGGGAGATAGTGGAAAACCAGGTGCCGGAGTTGTAATACCACAATGGGGAATAAAAAAGAGCTACAGTGTAACAGAAGGGGCTTCGATTTTTACCGCAGAGATGGTAGCAATTCTTAAAAGTTTAGAAATAATCGAAGATAACCCTCCAGAAGCTGTTACGATATTTACAGACTCACTATCATCACTACAAGCACTAGAACACCCAGGTAAATGTAGCCGGCCAGACATAAAGGAGGAAATTCTAGCAATTAATACATCACTAGGACACAGAGGATGTAGTGTGAGGCTAGTGTGGGTTCCAGCACACATAGGTATTGCTGGCAACGAGTTGGCAGACCAGAACGCCAAGAATGGAAGAACAAGTAAAAACAATATAAAAGCAGGACTAGGAAGGTCGGAGATCAAGAGCCAAGTGAAGATAACTATAAACGAGGAATGGAAGACAACATGGAAGAAAAGTAGAAAAGGCAGACACGCGTTCAAACTGCTGAAAGAACCAACAAGGACGTGCCAGGTCAGAGAAGAATTAAAGATACCATCAAACAAAAAACTGTGGCGTCTCCGTCTCGGTGCAGCATACTTTATGGTAGAAGAACCACACTGCCAAGAATGTCAGGAAGAGAATGACATAGACCACTACCTGATCCACTGTAAAAAGTATGAACAACAAAGGCTTGAATTAAAAACCTACTATAGAAATCACAATATAGACTTAACAGGTGATAAGGTTTTAAGTATAGATGCCCCAAGAGATGCCCAATCAATACTTAAAAGATATATACATAAAACAAAGGAAAACATATAAGGTTAGTACTCCAGGAAAAACATCCAACTAAATAGAAATTAAGCAACAAGAACTAACAAAGCATTAACAAAAAACTAACTACTCATAGGACAAGGAAAGACAACAAGGTTAAAAAAAAAGGACAATAACTCAAAATGAACAAATACTAATACAAATTAAAACCAAGCGTAAAGGACAATAGTTATCTATAAACAATACAAACAAAAAAAAATAAATAAATAAAATTGACAAATACTAATATAAATAAAAATCAGTAACTGCAAAAGACAACAGTTATTTAAATTGAATACAAAATTAGTAAATAAAATGACACTAAATACCCCAATTATAACCAACTTTCAGGTTGAACAGGGTAGACCAAGATGGAACGAGAAGAGGCAACAATGATCTGTTGTTGAGTGCCCGATCTCCACCCATCAACTCATCAAAACAACAACAACAAACAGGTCATGACCTCAAATTGGCAGCCTCATGTTTTATTTTCCAGCCCGCGCTGGGAATTGAGCCCACTCCACCTTGGTTGCGACTTTCAGCTTCACCCCTGTTCTTATCCATGCTGCCAGCTTGAGGCATTTGTGAAAGTAACCATTATGTTGTTTATAAATTAACATTATATTGTTTATAAATTACTGTTCTGAGCTCCACAGCCCGTTGCGGTTGTTCCATTGTAATGAATAATAAGAGAATGCTGACGTTGATGCGCTGATGGTAATGATGATCATGATATTTAGGATAGGTTTCTTGTGAACATTTACTTCCTTAGGAGTATCTGAGTGACCATATACGCTAACAAAAGGGATATGGTAAACTGAAGGATTTTAAGAAGGATGTGAGAGAAAGGATTTGTAAACTGGCAGAAATACTGGAGAAGCTGGAGATATATTTCACGGACTCAGTTCAGGAAGAATGTAAGCAAGAAATGCTCAACGTCCGGTAGTAAATATACATTTAACATTTGTTCTTCTTCGTCAGGACCATGCCAAGTGGCATAGGCGATCATGTCTTTCCGTAACTTCCTGGCCTTAATACTATGTATCTATTCTGTTGTTGATTTCTTTCCTCCATGTCATGGTGTCAAACGGTCCAGTATATTTTCTTTTTGTTTTTCTCTATATCTTGTTTCTTCAATCTTTCCTGTTGTCACGATATAGTCCAGCTTTCATCTACTTATAACATGCCCAGCGACAGTGGATTGGTTCCTTCTAACATGAGGAATAAGCTTCCGTTGCCCATTGGCCTCTTTCAGGACATCCTCATTGCTATTTTTAGCTGTCCATGGTATTTTTAACTTTCTTCTGAAAAACCACATCTCTGTGGCCTCTAGTGCTTTCCCTACTTGTTTACTAATTGTTCATGACTCATCTCCGTATGTCAGGATTGGTTCTATATAACAATGAAGAACTCTCTTTCTTACTGTCATTGACAAAGACATGTTGCATAAAATATTTTTCATTTTATAGAATGCTTCTTTTGCATGTATTATTCTGCCCTGCATTTCTGATACGCATCTTCCATCCGATGTTATTAACGTACCTGGGTATTTGAATATTTTGACCTGTTTTAAAACTGTCGTATATAACATAAATATATAATATTTATCGGCACCAAACACGATTCTAGAATCCCTTAATTTGTGTGGACACCTTTGTACGTCAACCACCGTATTTGGAATAAACATTTAAAGCACGTAAATGTTTGTACTGGTGCTATTTGCACTTCGCGTCAGCCACGACCGAGATCTGTCGTGACTAGTTACATCGATTGGTACAAGCTGAAAAGTCGTTACTAAGCTCTTGAGTATCTCGGCTATACAACTTATACTCGGAATTTTCTCTTCGGTGTTCAGACGATACGGTCGAATCACCAGGATACAGCTTGGACGTCCGCTATATGCGAGTGTTTATTAGGTTCAGAATTAAACTAGGATTCGTTTAGATAGAATCAATGATGCGGGATCAGGCAATCTCTCTATTTACCAAAATGTAATAATGCGATCGCCTCTTCCGTCCTAATGATGTCATACCCCCCCCCCCCTGGTCTCCTGGGTAGTGAGATCGGATACCTAGCCTTCTCAGATAAGGGTGAAACAATAGGAGGCCCCGTGTGCAAGTTGCGCACGTTAAATATCCCACGACAGTTGGATATCGTAAAGAGTAAGGCCTATCAGGCCGCTGCCCTGGCAAAATTAAAAAATTAGAAACCTACCTACCACAAAAATATTTATAGAATGTGTGATTCCTGTATATGTACACACATTTGGATCCTCTCTGGTGCCACGTGCACTGTGCTGAGATCCTTCATGTGTATTCTAAGGGAGGAGATCGGAGCATTGATGGAGTTGTCTGTGTGCAATGAAGATAGTCCTTAAAAACCAAAAAACCAAACTAAAGGAATTAAAAGTGTATAAGCAGAGCTCCTGCTACAGGTTGCCGAATCTTACTTTGGAGTACGGTTTCCATACATTCAGTTTTCATGGATCCAGCCTGGGTAAAGCAGTCACGCTAGGTGGCGGAAGAGGAACATCTCTTAGTCACTTTATTTTTCTATTAAACATGTGCCCCATATGACTTCATTCAGTAGCTGGATTGCCACTTAACTGAACTTTAGGAATTAGCATCTGTTTGAAGAACCCAAAATCCCTCTTCGAATGTTTCATTTTTTTCAATTCGTAGTTATCTATATTTGGCGAGCAGTGTTTGACACCGCTCGTTCGAAACAGCTATCTGGTCTTTCTTCATTATAATGAAGAGAGTTCTTAACTCAAAGAGTTAAGCGAAACGGAAATTGATGATAATTATCATCAATTTCCGTTTCGCTTCTTAACTCTTTGACTCCGGAACAACGCTTAGAGCGTTGGTCAGATGTGACACCCATTCCAAAACAACTCTCTGAGCGTTGTTTTTAGTCTATCACGAATTAAAATTACGGCACAGGGTGGAAAATAATTGCGGAGGCAAAGAGTTAAGGAGCATATAACCACCATGCACCTGGTACCCTACATGAAGTCTGCACCAAGCATTCACGTGCTCTCTCGGCGCCGGTTTACGTAGCAATTTGTTTTAAATGATGGGGTTGTCAGCCTCGTGCACAACCTCACGTTAGTCGCCTTGCAGGGCCGTAGATACGGGTTGGGGGGTTGGGAGGTTCAAACCTTAGGGGGGAAATTATACTGTACCGGTACCAAAATAGTGCACTAAAAAAGAAATTTGTATTAACCCCCGCCCCTTATTAAGTCCTATCTACGGCCCTGTGACGCCTTGTATGATAGGCATGAGTAAGCAGTATTCCTATTATTTCTTAGTCTCATCAGAGACCCCGGGAGTTACACGGTGCCTGGTCTTCTTTTGGCAGAAAAGTATGGGAATGAAAAATGAAACACCCGCAACAGGCCCATGAAGGACATATGGAATAAGTTCACAATACAAAAATGCTATGAAATTTATCGCTATTGCTTGATCGATAGTAGCCCAGAAAATAGTCTTTTTTCGCAAAATTATATTGCCGTTACACCTTCTTCAATCAAACGGTTATATTTGGGGTATATTGTGTGTTAAATTCCACTTCGGAGCTAGCCTTTTGATAGCCCTGACATGGACTGGTCCTGAATAGGACCGCCAGCTGGCTGTATGGATTTCTCTTGTCGTTTGTCTGGCATGTTCAACACTGTATTTCATATCTTCTCTTGATAGTTCGCCCTGAGAAGGCCTAGTCCTAAAAAGGACTACTAGCTGGATTGTGAAGATTTGTGTGTTTTTTTGGGCACCTCGTTTCTGTTGTTTGTGTTGTCTGTTTCGGCTGTATTTGGTTTATCATTTTGTCGATGATTGTTGGGAGCAGCCCGTCCTGTATTTCATAGTCTCAGCGTTGTGGAATAGTTTATGCCCCTAACACTTTCGCTCTTTCAGAAGTTTGAAAGTAGATTTTAAAACAGTGTATGTTGACAAAGATAATGAGAATAAATGCAAGAACTGATAAGAAGATTGAACTTGAAGAAACACCACTACAAGATGTGAAATCATACACATACACATACACATACACATATCGTGGCAGCAATATAGACAAAGTTGGAGGGACAGACAGTAATATCAATCTAAGAATACAAAAAAGCAAGAGGAGCATTCATTGGGAAACATATGGAGACTGAGTGAAACCAAGTCCAACACAAAGATAAGAATCTTCAACTCAAATGTCAAACCAGTCCTACTGTATGGCTCTGAAACATGGAGCAAAGCAAAAACCACAACCAAAAAGCTACAGACTTTTATAAACGGGTGCTTGCGTAGAATAGAAGGATTAAAATGGTATGACAAGATCATCAACGTGGAACTGATGACAAGAACTAGACAAGGGCCAGTGGAACAAGAGATGAGAAGAAGGCGATGGATAGAACACACACTGAGGAAACCTGTTGATAGTATTAAAAGGCAGTCCTTGTTCTGGAACCCCTATAGTAAGAGAAGCAGAGGTAGACCAAGACACACATGGAGAAGAGAGCTGGAGACAGAGGTGAAAATGATGAGGAAAACGTAGAAAGAGCTTGAGATGATGGCACGTGACAGGAGGAGACTTGGAATGTGTTTGTTGAAGGCTTATGCTCCTTGGGGAGCTAAAGGGTATTGATTGATTCATTGATTGATTGATGTAGACAACATAGCTGTGGCAGGGCAGGAAGAGCTCGAAGGCAGAGATGAAGAGACCATTAGGAGAGGCAAGCGAACACACTGAACTTATCACAAATTAGAAACTAAATCAGCTTGAAATAACGACATCCAGCTGAGGAAATAGCTGAAGAACAAATCAGCTTGAATGACGACATCCAGCTGAGGAAATAGCTGAAGAACAAATCAGCTTGAATGACGACATCCAGCTGAGGAAATAGCTGAAGAACAAATCAGCTTGAATGACGACATCCAGCTGAGGAAATAGCTGAAGAAAAAATCAGCTTGAATGACGACATCCAGCTGAGGAAATAGCTGAAGAACAAATCAGCTTGAATGACGACATCCAGCTGAGGAAATAGCTGAAGAACAAATCAGCTTGAATGACGACATCCAGCTGAGGAAATAGCTGAATAACAAATCAGCTTGAATGACGACATCCAGCTGAGGAAATAGCTGAAGAACAAATCAGCTTGAATGACGACATCCAGCTGAGGAAATAGCCGAAGAACAAATCAGCTTGAATGACGACATCCAGCTGAGGAAATAGCTGAAGAACAAATCAGCTTGAATGACGACATCCAGCTGAGGAAATAGCTGAAGAAAAAGTTTAAACATAGAAGACAACGAAACAATTATGCTCAAGCGAATGTTCGACTGTCACGTGTATCTTCTGAACATTATAGAAGAATGTGACAACACTGAGACAGTTCAGAGTTAGCCTGTATTATTAATGAGGCATATCATTAATGTAATAAAATTTAACAGTTAACTCTCCTTAATTTGATGATTGTTTGATGTAAATTTGTACTTGATGGCACATTTAAGTGTGAGTTCGCTAGTATCGAAATATGGCGTTATTATTATTCTTGAACAGAATCGACATCATTGCACTCCGGGCAACCCATATGTGCTCAGTCTCCCTCAACATATGTCGAATGGTATGAATGCTAACTGTTCCTATAGCGCGCTGGTTGTATACACGACAGATGCATCTTCTAATAAGTCCATCCCTGCTAGCCTTACGTTTAATGCCAAATTCCAACAATCTTAACCTTATTGATTCATCTACTGCAGTGTCGTTGTCTAACAGGCGATCATTAATTGTCCTTAGTTTCACTCCCTTATCCGTGTCCAGTGTCAGCACTACGGGTGCTCTTGGGTCTAGTCTTTCAGCTCTCTCATTACTTCGTTAATGTCATTAGGAACTCGTGAAATGTGAATTCTGAACTATAAATTAATACGATAGAACCGCAGAAATAATAGTTTAAAAATAGATCAGGACTTCTCAATCATCCTGTTATTTAGAATTACTCCTTCAAATCATTGTCTGTTATTTAGAATTACTCCTTCAAATCCTTGTCTGTTATTTAGAATTACTCCTTCAAATCCTTGTCTGTTTTCGCGATTGAAGTGGATCTGTTTTTATGATGTTCTGTCGAATAACGACAAACAGCAGTCGACATTCTGGGAGCTGTGGGGATCTATTTTATAATCACTGAGCTGGCTAAAAGATCTACACAGATAAAATCATGTCCGTTGTTGTTATAGGTTTAGGAGTATTTAGAATGTGCAATAAGTGCAGCCTTATTGGGCCTTTTATCTCAGTCGGACGATCGGCCTCCAGTTATTCCATCGACGTAGATTTGGAAAATTCAGAGTTTATGAAAATTTACGGAATTTTAATTCCACATCAAGCAAAAGATGGCTTCCTAACTTATACAGTTCACGAATAGTGTATTTTAGGTAGCTAACTTGTGGGTTGTCATTGGGAATATTGTGAGAGTACCTTTAAACATGGGGACACCGCATTTTAAAATTCTTGTTCCATCTTTCACCACTTAAAGATCTATCCAATGATCCCCAGAGATCTCCCCAGTAGATTAAGATCGATCGGTTACCAACACTTGACGCAGAATATATCTCAGATTCATATAATGAATATTAATCGTGTTTTTTTAAAGTATATCACTCGTCATTCTGTGTTGTCTTTTCAAAGGGTGCTTTTCTTCCGGGGTCGGACGGGGGTCGTTACTACCATGATGTAGTAAATTTGTTCTGTGCAAAAAAAAAATAATAAGAAAAAAACACGGTAATTGCACATTATGATGATACTGCAGACGATACAGGTAATGATGTCAGATAAACGGAACGAAATTCAATTCGGCATCGTTCTGTTATCAGACAATTTTTAGCACTTTATAAAGTGAGATAACTCATTCCTTACTTCGTCTTCATGTAATATGAAAGATCGTCTCCCTTACGCCGCAAGACTTCAGCTGTGTCAAAAAGCTGTGCTGAAGATTGCTGATTTTTTGTGAATTGCATTATTGTTTGCGTGTGAAATATGATTATTATTTTAAAATAATCTTTATGTATTTATTTTCTGTTTTCTTTCGTAATTTAATTGTTTTTAAAATTTCTAAGCGCGCCGGCGTATTTTTTATTACTAATACTACTCATTTGAACATTTTATTTTTATTATTGTATTTTTTCTTTCTCGTCAAATACTTCATTATTCATCATCATCATCATCATCATCATCATCATCATCATCAATCACTTTTCCCTCCTAATGGGGCGACCACTGTAGCTGGTGGTCCACCGCTTTGTCGATGGAATAGCAGGAAACAGATTGTCTAACACGCCCACGTATATACGCGTATGTTTGTGTGTGTGTGTGTATGTCTCATTCTCTAGGGTATCTCGTATATCAAGAAACAAAAATAATGACTATTTTCCAAAGAAACGAATATTTCCGAGCGTGATAAAGAGACGACAGCAACAGACACATGTGTAGAAAAAGTGTCAGCTAAACAAGAACTCAAAAATGACAAGTGTCCCTAGAAGTAAAAAGACGTTATGTTTAAAAAAAAATTAGGCAGAAGGCTGAAGATTGCAGGCAGAAGCACGCAAACAGCGGACAAAGCAAAACTAACCAGCATTAGACAGTAAGTGTCTCGAGACATGTAAAGGAGATTCTTCAAGACGTGAACAATCTGTCACGAAACGTGGCAGGAGACGCTGTGTAAGACCCAGCAGATTTCAATGATGGAAATGAAGAGATGACGAAAAGGATAAAACAGGGAAAAAAAAATGTCTAATCAAATAAAATAAAAGGAAGCACGACATGGAGGGTGATTAGAACGATGAAGAGTATATTTTTGGGGGGGTTTAAACTGAAATAACCATAGGGGGTAAGATCCCGTTACACGCCCATTGAGGCATGTTGGGAATGTGGTGGTAGGCCCATATTTTCATCGGCACGTTAGGTGTGATGTGGTCAGCATCACGCCGGCCGCCTTAACACTCAAAGAGTTGCTCTGGTACGCAATTCATGAGACTGAATCGACCCGGGATCCGTTTGCGGTCTAAACATCCCACCTCAACTGGGGATCGAACCATGGACCACTGAGCTAGGAAGCCAGTGCACTAACCACTGCGGCTTCTGAAATAACCATAAATGTATACACCACTGTTCTCAGCATACCACTGAGTACAAAAAAGGACGCAGCGAGAAGTTTATACAAGTAGAGGTCGAGATAGAGACCAATCAAAGAGTAGAGAACCTGAGAGAAACTCAGAGAGCATGAGAAATGAAGAAACTGACGACAGAGGAAAACGGAGGAAGCAAGGGATAGAGAAGTTGAGAGATACTCTGGAGATGCGTCCCTTACGGAGCATGGGGTCACCCCTTGCAACTGGTCCCCTTATAGGAAGCCTGCAGCAAGTAGTCATATACATATGGTTTCTGTTGCAGATTGTTTGACAGCATGAGGTGGCCAGCCTCATGCACAACCGCTCATTAGTCGCCATGTACGACATGCATGAAGGTGTAATAATCCTATTCTTTCTTTGCCTCTTAAGCGGCCCCGGGGAGCTAAACGGGTCAAACATTTTATTGTAAGTTGCTTAAAATAAAACAGGTTTGTTTTTTTGTCATGAAAGTTGTAGTCAACACAATCTTGAAACGACTATCTGCTGAAAGAGACATCAAGAACCAGTAGAGATCCAGATCTACGGACTAATAATTGCTCAAACGAAGCAAGCAAGAACATGCTGAAAAGGGGAACGTCTCAGTAAACCAACTTCGCGAAATAATACACTTCCATATTAAAGGCTTAATACTGATATAGCATTAGTATGACAATGTGAATGCGCCCCTGAGGTGATAGCCTTCTGCTGCTTTTTTGCATGGTGATCTTTTCAGCGCGTTCTTATCTCTTCTGCTTGTTGTGAGAGCTTCTTTTCGCCGCATTGGAAGTCTTGCCACTTGGTGCGATCGGTAGCTTCATCCTCCCAGTTTGCTGGATTTATGGCCAGTGTCCTCATGTCTCTCCAGCACACATCTTATAACCCCAGATACTATCGCCCGGCTGTTCTTTTACCATCTGCCGGTTGTCCGTAAAGGTATCTTTAGGAATGCGATCATCTTCCATGCGGAGGACATGGCCAAGCTAGCGTAGTTTGCGCTGTCAGAACAGTGTATAATTGCTATGAAGGCCAGCACGTGACAGCACCTCGACATTTGTCTTTTTGTCCTTCCTGTCATAAAATTAACAAGTGATACAACGTAAAAATATCTCCAAAGGATAAAATGTAAGGATAAAAACATAATGCGTAAGCTGCTGATAGTACATGATCGCCCTGACCGCGGGTCATCACCCTCCATAAAAATTGACTTGCTAGACGGGAAATCAAAACGGTTACCATTTGAACGGGATGAGAACGGCGGATCAAAAGGAAAAAAATATGACTGAAAAAATTGCGTGAGACTAGCAAGGTTAAGGAGACGCAATTGGGGGAGGGTGGGGGGGGGGGGGGGGTGGGAGGGGGGGGGGAAAACGGAGAAAAAGTCACGTTTCCCAAGTTGACATAAAGTAAGGAACTCGACAGAAGGGACCTTGGATATGATACGCCACAGTCATTTATTGGACGCTTTTGCGATACCAAGCCTTTTATTTGAATTCAGCGGCAAACGCAGATGCTTGAAATATTACAAAATTTAAAAAGTAACTTTTTCTTAATATTAATGTTAGGAATATAAAAATTAGCTGGCCGGATGGCCCATTCTGAGCAGTGAAATAATATGCTTTTATTTATACAGACGGATAGCTAATAATGAAGATAATGACAAAAGACAGTGTTGTTCACATCAGCGAAAGACTGCATTGAATCTAACATGACACTATTTGCACAAAAATCGCGACCTTGAGACGCAAGTGTTCAAATCTAGTTAGAATGAAAGAGAAGGGACATTGGTGGGAGCTGTGGCTAAAAATAACTTTACAGACAAAAAGTGTAGAGGGGACGAATAGGTTGGTTCAAAAAAAACAAGTACGTTTTTGTGAAAACGCAAGTAGAGACGGACGGACTAACAGATAAAAATCCATACTTGACTGAAGCATGACTGAAATGACTTTAGTGTAGGAAATTTGAATTTAAAAAAAAACCAAGGCATTGATTGGCCACAGACAATCATATTATCGGCGCTCAGACGCGCATTTGGGGCCATTCCTCAATAGTTGTCCAGTGATAGACACAGTAAATTTCAAGTGTGGTGATTTCCAAATGAAATAAATTGAAATAAGTTCAGGGACGCCATACTATAGCCAGCAGCTCAGCTGAGTTTTGCTAGCATTTCTGTGTTCTTTATTCATAATCTGAGCTGTGAGTTTTTATGTTGACACCAAAAGGTGGTGTCAAATGCTGGGTAGATAATTGACAGTGAGGACCCGTGCAGTGTCGCATCTCGGCAGAACAGCCTTGTATTGCCCCCAAGCCCGGAGAGGTGGGGCCACCCGATATATTGCCCCCAAGCACGGAGAGGTGGGGCCACCAGATTCCAGCACCAGCGCTACTTCTTCAAAGTTACGTAAGCAGGCTGGTCTGCTGGATTTACACCAACTTCATAGACATAACACCCAAAGTGAATTCCTACTAAAACATCCCATTTACTTCCATCATTAATGGACAATGTTTGGTAAACTTAGACAGGGAGGGATGAAGCCACCCCAACAGCACATCTATTCATCGTTCTCCCAGGGAAAATAAAATTATAAACTGTAGAAATACTAACTAATCTTAAAATTTGTATACGTACACACATTTTATTTATCATGTCATTTATTCATGCCATTCACTCATAAATTCCAAAATCTTTTCATATGTTCTGGCCAAATAAAACCTTGGTTCAGAACAAAATAAATTTAAAAAAAGATTTACTTTCTAAAATTTCACCAGCTGGATTTAGTTCATTGTGTTCTAAATTTTATTGATAATATATTATTTAATATCTGTGTGTGTGTGTGTTTGTATATGTCAATACAACACATTACATTCAGTACCCTAGATTATAACGTAGCCACATTCATTAGGAAAAAAGATAGGTGTGAGGTCGTAGTGGTAGCAAGAAAGGCCTTCTGAAAATTCACAACTACATTTTATCTCAGGAGCCTTCACAGCTGACCTCATACATTACACTTAGTAATATCACCATCATACAATACCATCAAAACCACTACATATATTGGGGTCTTGTCCAGGGATAATTAGCATAAACAGTAATATAAGGATCTCCTGGTGGGAGAAATAAAATTAGGGGAACAAAATTGTAAAATTCCCTTAAAATTAAAAGTGTCCCTTTAAATTAAAAGGGCAATTAGAAGTTGGTGAATCTTCACAGCCAGTGTTAGTTAATTAGTTAATTAGAATTATTTTGGTCTAGAATAATTATAATTACTTTAGAGATTGGAAATTTTACTTTGCTTATTGCTAGATTTGTTTAGAAAGTATGGCGGAGCTAGCAAAATTTAGATCAGCTGCTGTGCTGACCGCAAAGGAGATGGGAATGGATGGTCAGATTTTAATTCAATACGTAACGGCTGAATGTGATAAATATATTGAACGGGAAGAAAGGAGATTAGAAAAAGAGGCTGAAAGAAAATTAGAGTCTGAAAGGTTGGCTGAAGAGAAGAGGTTAGAGGCGGATAGAGAAATTAAGAGGCTGCAGATTGAGGCAGAAGACAAACGACAGCAAAGGGAGGCAGAAGAAAAAAGATTGACTGCCGAAAGGGAGGCAGAAGATAAAAAGGCCGAAAGGGAGGCAGAAGATAAAAAGGCCGAAAGGGAGGCAGAAGATAGAAGGTTGCAAAGGGAGCACGAATTACGACTAAGGGAGCTGGAGTTACAAGGCCAGGCTCCTGAAAATGGTGCCAGCCCTTTTGCCTCAGATGCTACGCCTAGTCTGGGAGCCTCAAACTCAGCTATGGGGTTTCATTTAGACCATTTTGTTGAAAAAGACGATGACATAGAGGGGTACCTAGGACGTTTTGAGTTATTAGCTACTACATATGGGTTAGAGAGAGAGAGAGGTGGAGTTTAAAGCTATCACAGGGACTGAGAGGTACTTCTTATGAAGTCTTTGCTAAAATGAACAGGGAAGACCAAGACAATTATGACATGTTAAAGCAGGCTTTGTTATTAAGGTACGAGAAGAATGGTGAATTTTATCGTAAGAAATTTAGAAATGCCAAACTGTTGTCTGGGGAGACATACCACCAATTCTCTGCTAGACTGGAAACCTATTTGGAGAAATGGACTGCTCTGGGGAAGACCCAAGATCTTAAAGAAATGATCATGATTGAGCAATTGAGAGAGTCCATGGCTCCAGACATGAGAAAATTTCTCATGGAACAAGGTGCAGAGAAGTTGGGAGAGGTTTTAAATGTCGCTGAGAGGTATCAGGCAGCCCAGGCAGAGGTAAGTGGTGCTAAAAAGAAGCACATAGACAATTTTAAAGCTCCACAGCAATTTAATAAATTTGATAATAGAGAGCAGGGAAATAAAGGTAGGACAAACTTTGAGCGGCCAAGAAATGACTATCGCGACAGAAACTCACAGTTCAATGACCAAAAGTTCAATGAAAGAAAACCGTTGAACCAAGGAAAAAGATGGTGTAAATGGTGCAAGAAAGATAACCATAACACCGAATTTTGTAGAAGGAAACCTTCAAACATTGCTGCAATGAAGTCGGGGACGCAAAGATTAAAGGTTAATCCTAATGGACAACAGGAACCTTATCACCCCCCAGTTTGTGAGGATGTTATTTGTAATGGGGTCACCATAAGGTGCCTTTATGATACAGGTTTGGATTATGATTCAGTTGTGAAGTCTAGCCTAGTGGACCCAAGTCAGTATACCACAGAAACAGTGGAAATACAAGGGGCGACTAAGGACATACCACTCATGACACTTCCCATCGCAAGGATAACGGTGAAAACTCGCTATGTGGAAGGAGAAATCAGAGCAGCAGTGATAGATGAACCAATCTACCCTCTGATATTGGGGTGTAGATACGTCTTCTTGGGGAATCCCGAGAAACCTGTGATCATGGCGACAGTGCAGACCAGGTCACAGAAGAAGGAGGAAGAAGGTGAACCTATAAATGCTCATCCAGAGGAGATGAGAAAGGCGCAGGCTGAGGATAGGACACTCAAGCCATGTTTTAAAAAATTGCCCAAATGCCACACACCTCCGAGCAAGGGGGAATATTTCATGAAGAACAAACTATTATACAGGAAGGCCGGAACTGGAACAAATGGTCACAACCAGTTGGTTCTTCCCACCTCATATAGAGATAAAGTGATGGAACTCGGGCATGCGATTCCCTTCAGTGGTCACATGGGGATCAGCGCCACAGGACAGCGTATAGCTTGTCATTACTTCTGGCCAGGGATAACGGAGGATATAAAAAGATATGTCAAATCCTGCCCTGAATGTCAAAGGGTAGCTCCAAGGCACTGGACTGCTCCTGCAACTCTAGGGGAAATGCCCATAGTGGGAACACCTTTTGAGAGGGTTGCAGTGGATATTGTGGGACCTCTCACTCGGACCAAGAGGAGGAACAGTTACATCCTTACTCTGGTGGACACTTGTTCTATGTGGGGAGAGGCGGTAGCCCTGCCATCAATTGATTCAAAACATGTAGCAGAGGCACTACTTACAATATTTACCCGATTAGGATTCCCGCATCAAATCTTGACGGATAATGGATCTCAGTTCAAGGGGAAACTAACGGAAGAAGTTTTTAAACTATTTCAAGCCAGACACTTTCATTGTAGTCCGTACCATCCACAAGGGAACGGCCAGGTAGAGAGGTTCAACGGGACTCTCATTTCTATCCTGAGAAAGCTGGCACACGAAAAACCGGATCTGTGGGATCAATTCCTGCCCGCCGCATTGTTTGCGTATCGGGAGGTACCACATAGTTCAACCGGGATGGCTCCCGCAACTCTGCTATTTGGGAGGCCAATAAAAGGTCCTTTAGAAGCTTTATTAAGGACCTGGACGGATGAGAAGGCGGAAGAACCTGTTACCTCATCTTATCAATACGTGAACGAACTGACCACTCGTTTGAAAGCTGGATGGAAACTGGCAAATGATAATTTGAAACAAGCCAGGAAGAAACATGCAGCATATTTTAATAGGAAGGCAAAGGACCGAGAACTAGCTGTGGGAGAGAAGGTGCTTCTTCTACTACCCGGTAGCCAGAATAAATTACAAATTGGTTGGCAAGGTCCCTATACGGTTCTAGAGAAGGTGTCTAGAACAAACTATAAAATTGACAAAAAGGGGAAGGAGAAAGTTTATCATGTAAACTTATTAAAGAAGTATCTGGACAGACCACTCCAGGAAAGCACCCCCTTATTGACCTTGGCTATTGCAACCCAGATGCAAAAGGAACCACTCACCTCACATGAATACCCATTACATCCTTGTGAAACAGCAGCACAGGTAAAAGTCAGTAAGCACCTGACTAAAAACCAGAGGGAGAGAGTTCAACAGGTTCTGGAGGAACATACAGATGTACTAACAGATAAACCAGGCCATACAAATTTGCTACAGTATGACATGAAACTGGTAGACTCAAACCCAATCTGTATGAGAGCCTATTCTATTCCGTTCGCGAAGGAGAAGGCATTGAAGGAAGAAATAGATTATTTGTTGAAGGAGGGGATTATTTCGCACAGTGAATCATCTTTTAGTTCTAGTGTCGTTTTGTTGAGGAAACCGTCTGGGGAACACAGACTGTGCATAGATTACAGGAAACTGAATGCTGTCACAGAAGGACAAGTGGATCCATTACCAGACACAAAACAGTTATTTGCCAGACTGAACAAGGCAAAATACTTTTCAAAGGTGGATCTTAGTAAAGGCTATTACCAGATCCCAGTGAAGCCTGAAGTGAGACCTTATTTGGCTTTTAGCACTTCGGATGGACATTATGAATTCAATATGCTACCATTCGGACTGAAAAATGCTCCGAGTGTATTTTCAAGGATGATGCGCAAATTGTTGGATCCCCTGAATAACCCATGTATCACGAATTTCATGGATGATATTCTCGTCGCCACAGAGACATTTGAAGAACACATTGAAGCTCTAGAGATGTTATTTAATAGACTTCGGGAGGCGAACTTAACTGCTAGGCCAACAAAATGTTGTATTGGATGCAAAGAGTTGGAATTCTTGGGGCACACTGTATATCAGGGTAATATGACCCCTGATCCTAAGAACTTGGAAAAACTGCAGAGAGCACCTAGACCACAAACAAAAAAAGACGTGCGATCATTCGTGTCGTTATGCGGATTTTATCAGAAATACATCAAAAATTTTAACGCTATTTGTGCTCCTCTGACTGATCTGACTCGCAAGGGACTTCCAGATAAAATTATTTGGACTGCACAATGTGAACTAGCGTTCCAAGAGTTAAAGGAAAAACTCACTAGCAAGCCTATTCTCAAACTGCCTGATTTGACACAGGACTTTGTCTTAAGAACCGATGCAAGTAATGTAGGACTCGGAGGGGCTTTGTTGCAAAGATCATCTTCACCTGATGGGGAACTGAAACCAGTCGCTTATGCAAGCCGCAAATTGAATAAGGCGGAACAAGGATACTCCACAAGCGAAAAAGAATGTTTAGCGTTAATCTGGGCAATAAAGAAGTTTCAAATCTATCTGTATGGTAGGACTTTTGTGGTCGAGACGGATCATCAGCCTCTCGTATTCTTATCTCAGGCTAAGCATGAAAACGCAAGATTGCTGAGGTGGTCTTTATTGCTTCAACCTTATCAGTTTAGTATCCAATATATCCCAGGCAAATTGAATGTCGGTGCAGATTTCCTCAGTCGGCACCCCTGTGATCAAAATTAGAGTAATGGCAGACGTGAGGAGAGATTTTATCTATGTGTATCACTGGTTTTAGAACTTGCCGTAGGCATGTTTTCAAGTGGGGAGATGTGTCATAAAATTAACAAGTGATACAACGTAAAAATATCTCCAAAGGATAAAATGTAAGGATAAAAACATAATGCGTAAGCTGCTGATAGTACATGATCGCCCTGACCGCGGGTCATCACCCTCCATAAAAATTGACTTGCTAGACGGGAAATCAAAACGGTTACCATTTGAACGGGATGAGAACGGCGGATCAAAAGGAAAAAAATATGACTGAAAAAATTGCGTGAGACTAGCAAGGTTAAGGAGACGCAATTGGGGGGGGGGGGGGGGGGGGGTGGGGGGGGGGGGGGGGGGGGGGCGGGGGGGGGGGGAGGGCGGGGGGGTGAAACGGAAAAAAGTCACGTTTCCCAAGTTGACATAAAGTAAGGAACTCGACAGAAGGGACCTTGGATATGATACGCCACAGTCATTTATTGGACGCTTTTGCGATACCAAGCCTTTTATTTGAATTCAGCGGCAAACGCAGATGCTTGAAATATTACAAAATTTAAAAAGTAACTTTTTCTTAATATTAATGTTAGGAATATAAAAATTAGCTGGCCGGATGGCCCATTCTGAGCAGTGAAATAATATGCTTTTATTTATACAGACGGATAGCTAATAATGAAGATAATGACAAAAGACAGTGTTGTTCACATCAGCGAAAGACTGCATTGAATCTAACATGACACTATTTGCACAAAAATCGCGACCTTGAGACGCAAGTGTTCAAATCTAGTTAGAATGAAAGAGAAGGGACATTGGTGGGAGCTGTGGCTAAAAATAACTTTACAGACAAAAAGTGTAGAGGGGACGAATAGGTTGGTTCAAAAAAAACAAGTACGTTTTTGTGAAAACGCAAGTAGAGACGGACGGACTAACAGATAAAAATCCATACTTGACTGAAGCATGACTGAAATGACTTTAGTGTAGGAAATTTGAATTTAAAAAAACCAAGGCATTGATTGGCCACAGACAATCATATTATCGGCGCTCAGACGCGCATTTGGGGCCATTCCTCAATAGTTGTCCAGTGATAGACACAGTAAATTTCAAGTGTGGTGATTTCCAAATGAAATAAATTGAAATAAGTTCAGGGACGCCATACTATAGCCAGCAGCTCAGCTGAGTTTTGCTAGCATTTCTGTGTTCTTTATTCATAATCTGAGCTGTGAGTTTTTATGTTGACACCAAAAGGTGGTGTCAAATGCTGGGTAGATAATTGACAGTGAGGACCCGTGCAGTGTCGCATCTCGGCAGAACAGCCTTGTATTGCCCCCAAGCCCGGAGAGGTGGGGCCACCCGATATATTGCCCCCAAGCACGGAGAGGTGGGGCCACCAGATTCCAGCACCAGCGCTACTTCTTCAAAGTTACGTAAGCAGGCTGGTCTGCTGGATTTACACCAACTTCATAGACATAACACCCAAAGTGAATTCCTACTAAAACATCCCATTTACTTCCATCATTAATGGACAATGTTTGGTAAACTTAGACAGGGAGGGATGAAGCCACCCCAACAGCACATCTATTCATCGTTCTCCCAGGGAAAATAAAATTATAAACTGTAGAAATACTAACTAATCTTAAAATTTGTATACGTACACACATTTTATTTATCATGTCATTTAGTCATGCCATTCACTCATAAATTCCAAAATCTTTTCATATGTTCTGGCCAAATAAAACCTTGGTTCAGAACAAAATAAATTTAAAAAAAGATTTACTTTCTAAAATTTCACCAGCTGGATTTAGTTCATTGTGTTCTAAATTTTATTGATAATATATTATTTAATATCTGTGTGTGTGTGTTTGTATATGTCAATACAACACATTACATTCAGTACCCTAGATTATAACGTAGCCACATTCATTAGGAAAAAAGATAGGTGTGAGGTCGTAGTGGTAGCAAGAAAGGCCTTCTGAAAATTCACAACTACATTTTATCTCAGGAGCCTTCACAGCTGACCTCATACATTACACTTAGTAATATCACCATCATACAATACCATCAAAACCACTACACTTCCAAGAAATAGCAAGGATGTGGCGTGGACATGATCGTTTTGTCCTTCCAAGAAATAGCAAGGATGTGGCGTAGACATGATCGTTTTGTCCTTCCAAGAAATAGCAAGGATGTGGCGTAGACATGATCGTTTTGTCCTTCCAAGAAATAGCAAGGATGTGGCGTAGACATGATCGTTTTGTCCTTCCAAGAAATAGCAAGGATGTGGCGTAGACATGATCGTTTTGTCGTTTTGTCCTTCCAAGAAATAGCAAGGATGTGGCGTAGACATGATCGTTTTGTCCTTCCAAGAAATAGCAAGGATGTGGCGTAGACATGATCGTTTTGTCCTTCCAAGAAATAGCAAGGATGTGGCGTGGACATGATCGTTTTGTCCTTCCAAGAAATAGCAAGGATGTGGCGTGGACATGATCGTTTTGTCCTTCCAAGAAATAGCAAGGATGTGGCGTAGACATGATCGTTTTGTCCTTCCAAGAAATAGCAAATAGACAAGTTTTGTCCTTCCAAGAAATAGCAAGGATGTGGCGTAGACATGATTGATTGTTTTGTCCTTCCAAGAAATAGCAAGCGTAACATGGATGTGGCGTGGACATGATCGTTTTGTCCTTCCAAGAAATAGCAAGGATGTGGCGTGGACATGATCGTTTTGTCCTTCCAAGAAATAGCAAGGATGTGGCGTGGACATGATCGTTTTGTCCTTCCAAGAAATAGCAAGGATGTGGCGTAGACATGATCGTTTTGTCCTTCCAAGAAATAGCAAGGATGTGGCGTAGACATGATCGTTTTCTCCTTCCAAAAAATAGCAATGATGTGGCGTAGACATGGTTTTGTCCTTCAACGGAAAATAGCAAGGATGTGGCGTAGACATGATCGTTTTGTCCTTCCAAGAAATAGCAAGGATGTGGCGTAGACATGATCGTTTTGTCCTTCCAAGAAATAGCAAGGATGTGGCGTAGACATGATTGTTTTGTCCTTCCAAGAAATAGCAAGGATGTGGCGTAGACATGATCGTTTTGTCCTTCCAAGAAATAGCAAGGATGTGGCGTAGACATGATCGTTTTGTCCTTCCAAGAAATAGCAAGGATGTGGCGTAGACATGATCGTTTTGTCCTCGCCTCTTATTCCGTTTGTGTTTGTCTTGTTCTTTCCGTTCACGTTTTTTTTTTTCCATAGATGGAAGGTATTGAGCCTTCTTTCTTGGTAATAATGGGCTGACCGTGTCTCGCTGCCATATAGAAAGGTGCTTGTCACACAAGCTTTATATACCGCAGCTTTGGTCTTCATTCTGAGTTTGGAGTTTCCCGAAACACGCGTTGTGAAGCGGACAAAGATGGTTGCATGCCTAAGATGTGCTCAAAGGTTATTGTTATTAGTGTTATTATTGTTGTTTAGAATCTACATCACAGCACTTTGGGCAAACCCGCATGTGCTAAGTCTCCCTTAGGGAATATCGAAGATTATGAATGCTGATTGTTCTTAACTTCATATAGCACGCTGGTTGTATACACCTCTGTTCTTAACTTCATATAGCACGCTGGTTGTATACACCTCTGACCCGTCCTCTCATGTATGGACAAGAGTGGGGCGAAGAAAATAGTCATCAAAGCGAACCACAAGTAATATTTAAAATAAATGAAAATAAAAAATAGCATAGAAGATGCGAAACCGCAATGGGCAAACTGGCCGAGTGAGCCAAGAGTAGACAAGATCATTATAATTTTACTTGGCACCCCTTATGGCGCATGGAGCCACTACGGCAGCTCGTTCACTTGCAGGAAGCATGTACCTAGCAGTCACATGCTTTTGTAGCAGTGGTTTCTCTGGCAATTTGTTTGACATGATGAGGTGGCCAGCCTCATGTACATCCTCATGTACAGCCTCATATTAGTCGCGTTGTACGAAATGCCTGAGAGTGAAGTGTTAAAGACTTCACCATACTAGATCCAGCTTTGTGAGGTGAGTTCCCTTATTTGCTGCCTTTGCCTTCCCTAAGTTCAGAGTCGAATCATGTACCCAATTACAGCTGGGTAGACTGGAGCGTGACGCTACCAGGTGTTGATACCAGAACCCGGTCACTTCCCCGCGAAAGGAAAGCGTTCTAACTGCTTCGGCAATAGTACGCCCACCGGAAAAAAAAAAGAAACAATCATAAATTGTTCTACTGAGAATATGAAAAATTATAAATTCTTACTAAAAATCCCATATGAGATTGATCTTAATGGAAATCAAATAAATGAAACAGAAAAAAAAAAATTTGGAAAGACGGAACTGTGAATGAAAACATATTCACATGTACGAATGACCGTTACACAAACATGTAATGTTTCCAATGTACGTATTGGTATATAGTCATCAACGGTCAGATTGCCAACATTCAGACCTAAGAAAATTCAACAACTACAGAATGTGTGTCGTTCATTCTCCCTGTGTATATCTCTCCTGACTTGTTCTCTTTTCTGCTGTAAGCGGTCTAAATTAAATGGAATTCACCTGCCTGGGAACGTGCCAGAACGTCTGGTGAGGACTAGATTAAATATTTATGGAGCAAGCAGCGTTGTTGTGTTTAAATACGCACATTTCTTTGAACGTTATCCAATGGACCAAAAACAACATAGCTGGCATTATACAAGCACCTTTCTGTGAACGTTAACCAAAAGGACAAGAAAAACATGTTTTGTATTACACTTGGAGCTTTCGTTTTCACAGGAATGAAAGTTTTTGGCATACTTAAACTCGTAAGATTGTGTTTTATGTCCATTTTTAAAAAAGAAGCTATTTTTCTTCTTCTTCAACTGCCATGCCTAGTGACGTAGGTGATCATGGCCCTCCACAACTTCTTGTCTCCAGTACATTTTATCAATTCTGTTGTTGACTTCTTTCCATGCCACGATGTCAGACTGTCCAGTATTTGCTCTTTTTCTCTCCCCCTGTCTCTTTTCCCTTCAATCTTACCTGTTACTTCGATATATTCCAGGTTTCCGTTTCTCATAATATACCACCTCCCCCCCCCCCCCCCCCCTCCCTCCCCCCCCTCAAAAAAAAAGTGGATTGCTATGTTTACCAAGTCAAAAAAACTTGATTGATGTTATTTCTATGAATGATGTAAATACATTTCTGCAATCATAACCATCACCAGCTGTCATCACTCTCGATGGTGCTTGACGAATGAGGAAAAGTAATAAATGTTTGTCCATGATTATTATGTCTTCCTCTTTTCGTCTAACCGCTTGTCTCATCTCAAACTCTACCTCATCTACCACTCGGTGTAGAGTTGTCCAGTGGCTTACGCGAGAACATGCAATCAAATATTAAGACAAAAAGGTGATTGGTCTGTTGTGTCCGAACTTGTCCACAAGATTGTATGAGATCATTATGAAACCATTGATCCTTTCTGTTCATTTCCAGCTCTTCAAATTGGGCTTTCATTCCTCTTCTACCCGAAGGTATTTCTAGTGATATGCCCAATCCTCTTCTACCCGAAGGTGTCAAGTTTCGCCCATTCCTCTTCTACCCGAAGGTGTCAAGTTTTGCCCATTCCTCTTCTACCCGACGGTGTCAAGTTTCGCCCATTCCTCTTCTACCCGAAGGTGTCAAGTTTCGCCCATTCCTCTTCTACCCGAAGGTATTTGTAGAGGTTTTCCCTAAATAGGGGCTTTATCTTCCTCGTTTACCGGAAGGTGTAGAGGAATGCCGCAGTGAGCACCATCTGAACCGACACTCCACCCTGTCTCGCAGTTTATAACGGGAAGGGGGGGGGGGGGGAGGGGAGCGTAATCGAGAACAACACGCACACTCTTTCGAGACGGTTGTTCCCCTGCACCTGGTCTAACCACCACATGTACCTCGTTTAACTTTCTTCAGTGTGTTCTTTGGAGCAGATTCTTGGCCGTCTATTTTTAAAGTGCTTATTACTTGACCTAACGATAACGAAGTTACAAACTTTCATAAATAGACAGTTCCGCAAAAATACATTTATTCAGTACATTGACACCCTTCACGTGATCAAGTCTGGAAGAGAGAAGAACTAACTGCAGGCTGTACGGAAGAGTCTGCTGATCACGTTACCAAAGAAGGGGGATTTGCAAGAGTGCCCACATTACATATGAATTGTTTAAATAAATAATAGTTTTTTTTTCCCTCGTTTTGGCGAGCCGCGCTCCGCTCAACCTATACTCAAGGCCCATCAGTTATGAGATTAAAAGAGGCTATAGACATAAAACTGAGAGAGGAACAAGCAGGTTTTCGACAAAACAGATCCTGTACAAACCAAATAGCATCGGTTATAGTGGAACAGAGTTTGAAATGAATTTGTCATGTTTATTTTGGATCTCTAGACCTTGAGAGTCGGCGTCTGTGGCCTAATGGATATGAACGCAGTTTCATAATCCAGATATACCAGGTTCGAAACCTGCTGCAGGCGGTTTGGAAGCAAATCGCTTTGTGTGGATTTTTAACAATGGTATAAGCGCCGTACCGTTCAGAAAGCAATGGCAAACTACTGAATGAAAAAATTGCCTAGAAAAATCACAAACAGCCAATAAAAGCTGGGGTTGATTGCCACGTCCTGTAAAGGATAAGCAACTAACTTTTTTAGACCTTGAGAAGGTTTTCAACGGTTTAGATGGAAAATCACTTTGGAAAATTATTGGGTATTGTGATTTCCCCCATAAGTTTTAAACTTAATAAGAAATACGCATGAAGACAAGAAATACAGAGTTCTTCGTGAAGGACATCTTACAGAACTCTTTGAGATTAAAACTGAAGTTCGGCAGGGATGCCTGTTGTTACCATTTCTCTTCTACAGCCGATATAGATTGGATTTAAAAAATTGCATCAGACACTAGAGTAGGAATTCGTTTAACTCTGACAAAACAGCCCTTCTAGCCCAGAGTCAAAACAAGATGTAAGAAACAAAAAAAGATATTTCTTGAAAAATCGTAGTCACTGGGCTTGACAATCTACAGAGCCAAAAAAAAAAATAAATAAATAAATAAAAGACTGACACCAAATAGAAGCCAGATTTCATCTTTAGAAAACAAATAAGATGTTGGTTTCTATCGTGGCAGCAACTTAAAGTTGGATGAAAGGACAATGACATCAAACTAAGAATATAGCAGGTAAAGGGCCTTTTGTTGCATTGAGAAATACAGGCATAACTCGCTTTATTGTGCTTCGCTTTATTGCGCCTCGCAGATATTGCGCTTTTAAAAAATTATTCAAATTTATTTATTAGAACGTGGCTTCTTCTTCCGATAGATTTTGGCAAAAAGATTACGATTCACTGAAGGCTCAGATGATGAAGATTATCATTTTTTTTAGCAATAACGTATTTTTAATTTTACAGTACAATGTTTTATTTTAGACCTAGCGCTGTTGCGCACTTAATAGACATAGTATAAACATTAATTTAGGCTTTTATATACGCTGGGAAGCCACACAAAAAATGGGTGTGACCCGCTTTATTGCGATATTCGCTTTATTGCGGTGGTCTGGAACCGAATCCACAATATCTCCGAGGTATGCCTGTATATGGAAACCAAAAGGAAATGAAGACTAACATAAATATACCGACTTCTCAACTCAACTGTCAAGGCGGTACTATTCGATTTTTCTTTTAATGATACCCTAGGGCAGGGGTCGGCTACCAGTAGATCCTAGTGAATGACTTGGTAGATCTGTAGGCGACTGAAAAGGGGGGGGGGGGGGGGGGGGGTGGGGGGGGTGTAAAAAATAAAAAAATTTAGTAAAAAAAAAAAGGGGGGGGGGGGGGGGAGATGAAAATAGTTTAAACCAGGGAAATTTCGGACTACACTTCTTCTCCCGCCGTCATTTAAATTCGCGGTGTTCCTTGGATCAAAGGTCATTTTTCAGCATTCTCAATGAAAACTCTCGAGCTGGCTCCTTAAAATATATTCGTGCATTGTATGAGACAGGAACGTGATCTAAAGTAGATCTCAAAAGCTCCTGGGTTACCGACCGCTGATCTACTGTGTGTTGAAATGATATGACTAGATATCATCGTAGGACTGATGGAAAGAACCGGACAAATCCAAATGAAACAAGATGTGAGAAGACGTTGGTATTTGATAGGATGTTAGTTGCTTATCCTTTACAGGACGTGGCAATCAAACCCAGCTTTTATTGGCTGTTTGTGATTTTTCTAGGCAATTTTTTACGTACAGTAGTTTATTTGATAGGATACACGTTTAAAAAAAAATCATTTGATAGATTTACATGACAGTCCTTGTTCTGAAATCCCCAGGGTAAAAGAAATAGAGAGAGACTAAAAAAAAAAAAAACACACGTAGAAGGGAATACTGGACACGAAGGGAATAAGGAAGATGAACAAGGCGAGGCTTGTATTTATTGAAGGCCGTACCGTGGTGGGGGGGGGGGGGGGGGGGGGAAAAGTAATATCTTGAAATTGAATGGTAATAATTAAATTATCCCAATTATAGTATATACACAGAAGCGTAGTAAATCTTAAACGATCCCAATTTTGAAATATTGGTTGGAGGGTAGAAACTGTGTAAGTGAAAGGGAAAAAAATAGATTTAACGTCGATTTACCTTACATTAATTGTTCGTACCTGCGAGCACTCTGTGTCAATGACGCTATTTGCGAAAATAAAAATTCCTCTGGTCTTACGAGCTTGCTACTCCAATTCTCGTTGCCATAGTTTTCTTCATCTGACTACACTCAGGACTGCTCTTGTAAGATTCTTACAGTTCATAATCGTCTGTTTCAGATGCTGTCAGTTCTTAACTGTGTCTGTCTGTCTGTCTCTCTCTGCCTGTCCCTCTTTATATATATTATGTATCTTGTTTGTCAGTTCATGTTGTTATTTTCTCTACAATTTCTTCGTATTCGTGTCCATTTCCAATAGTTGTGTTTAATTCTATTATTTTTTTCTCTCCTGTCTCTCTCTCCTCTCTCTCTCTCTTCTTCTTTCTCACTTATATTCAATAATTATTTTATCTCTCCCCCTCCCGGTTTGCTTATTTGTCTTTCGCTTAGTCTGTTTGCTATTAGACGAAATTATATGATTTCAATCATCAATTATTTCTTCCCATACGCCAGTGACAGTAATGGTCCAGGTAAGACATGCCGTCAGCAGTATGTGAGGATCAACAAATATGTTGACTTAACTGACAGCTGCAGACTCATAATTACAGAGTAAACTTTCTGTGTCATCTCTGCTCCAGGGACAACTTATAGAATTCTGTATGATAAAAATTGGAGTACGTCAGAGATGCCTCTTACTCAAGTTTCTCTACGTATTATCTGTTGACATGTCTACTAAATTATCGTGTGTTTACCCGAAATGTAACTCTGTTTAACTAAACCGAAACAAATCAATTGTCTAGACCAGTGGGTCTCAACCTTTTGTAGTCGCAGCCCCCATAACACACATGCTATACATATGCTGGCTCCATGACAGATATATCCAATTTACAGGATTCATTTTACATAAGCTATATTGTGCATATATTAGAGGTCTTAGCTTTTTTTTCACAGCAGTAATAAGTGTAAAGTTAAAGGTATTTTCATAGCAGTTAAGCCGTAGGGTAGTGAAGTGTTAGAGACTTCACTATACTTTGTGCAGTTTTGAGAGTTGAGTGACGAGTTCCTTTACTCTCTGCCTTTCCCTTCCCTATTTCAAGAGCAGAGGGGGGTACCAATTTACAGATGGGTAGCCTGGAGCGTGAAACCACCATGTTTCGATTTAGGTACCTTTGCCGCAAGAGGCCAGCGATCTAATCACTCTACCTATCAGACGCACTGGGAATTTATTACAAAGCAAAAATAATAATAATACAAAAATAAATAAAAGTATGTTTATTAAAAGTTAAGTCATCTAAAATTGTTACAGAGTAAGAATTCTATTTATTTACTTAGTTCAGTAAGATGATTGATACTCTTTCGCAGCGCGCAAGCTTCCGAATGTCTGTCGCCAAATACGATATTTTAAGATGAAGATTTGGAACCATATTAAGTCTGTTCCTCATTTTAAAATTTTGTAAAATATTACTCCACTGTATTACGGATCCCGACGGGCCAACAACTCCATGACAGACTGATACTTTACAGTGTGTGTGTGAAAGCAACTTTACAGAGTGGAAAGAACAAGACTTTACAGTGGCGAGCCAGATTCCTGGGTCCAGCTTACGCAGTTTTGTGTTGAGAATCTCAGTTTACAGCTGAAAGAACATTTGTTTGAACACATCAACACCAGTAGGACAGCTATACAGTCGATGTCAGCTTCAGCGCTTGTTGACAGTTTTTCGCTGTACAGACAGTATTACACAGGACAGTGGTATCAAGTGTAGAAAATATCTGGAGCAATATTGTTGACATTTCTCAACGTACGGAAGAATCACAGTGTTGCTGAACATAAAGTGCATAGTTCATCGTTGGTTCTTCAGATGCTCAACAGAGAAAAATTGACAGTGTAATAGTTTAAAATTAAATCTATTACTGAATAAAGTGGCAAGTTATTAGTATTAAAATAAACTGTGCCTGCTTTACAACACTATATACCTGCAACACATTCCATTCATGACATAAATGATATTGTATGCTATATGCTATTTATGCTTACATGTTATTTGTTTATATGTGTAGGGGTTTATATGTTGCGGGCCTGGATGGGTGGTGACTAGAACAGGAAATACCGAGTGATATTGGTCTTGTTCTGGCGTTCGATAGGGAGCAATTTCTTAATTGAAATTTGCATGCAACATAGTTTGCAAATATTTGGTTAGTTGTGACGACTGTTTCATATTTGTATTTGTAACATTTTTTGTGTTCCTTAGTTTTGTTTGATTTGTTTGTATAATTGTAGGTCTCATCTTTTCTTTCATTTCAGTTTTTTACACCCTTATGTTTATACACTGTGGCGTTATTTGTCTTGTTATCTTATGGCAGTTATCATCACGGTTTCTGTGATCATTTTTTTTTCATTTCTCCTATTTGATTTAATTTGATCTCTGCAAATGTTTTCAGATTGTCTTTTCTTGTTTGTCATTTGTAATGTCTTTAGTTGACATATGACGTATAGTGGTATACACTGATAGTATAGTACAGATCAGTACTTTCTGATTGTTATTGTTATAAAACAAAATGTACAAGACCTTTGTAAGGCTTGTCTCCCAAAGTGATTGGTAAAGGGAAATATTTTTTCTACAGGTACTAAAGTGATCTTTGATTACATTGAGGTATACAAGACCTTTATAAGGCTTGTCTCCCAAAGTGATTGGTAAAGGGAAATATTTTTTTCCACAGGTACTCAAGTGATCTTTGATTACATTGAGGTATACAAGACCTTTGTAAGGCTTGTCCCCCACAGTATTTGAGATACAATTATTGTTGTCCACAGGTACTCAAGTTATCATTGGTTATTATAAACCATACAAGTTTGGACTAAGACTAAGTCTAAGGTATAGACTTGTCTCCCATTAACTTGAAAGAGGGTAATTTATTTACTTTTTCAGGTTTCTGATTTAAGAAGACAATATGTCTACATTAGATTATTTTATTCCACAAGGAAAACCTCTTGATAAGACTGGAAAAGACTTAGAACAATGGGCTGTTGCTCAATATGACAAAGCATTAGCTGCAGAAGAGAAAAAAAAAAACTGCTGCTGCTGTTAAAGAAAAAAAAGCTGCGGCTGAGGAGAGAAAACTTCAAATAGAAGAAAAAAAAGCTGCTGCAGAAGAAAGGAAAGCAATAGCTGAAGAAAAAAGATTAGAAAAAGAAGCTGATACTGCTGCTGAACTTAAGAAATTGCAGATGCAAGTGGAGGAAAGGAGATTTGATGCAGAACAGAAGAAATTAGAAGCTGCTGCAGAACAGAAGAAATTAGAAGCTGCTGCAGAACAGAAAAAATTAGAAGCTGCTGCAGAACAGAAAAAATTAGAAGCTGCTGCAGAACAGAAAAAAACTAGAAGTTGCTGCTGCTGCAGAACAGAAGAAATTAGAAGCTGCTGCAGAACAGAGAAGATTAGATAGAGAAGCTGAAGAGAGAAAAGCAATAAGAGAACATGAGTTTGAATTAGAGAAATTAAAATTGACATGTATGAGTAATGTTAATCAGGCATCTGGTGGTAATGGTAAACCCTTCGTGTACAAGGTCAAGGTACCAGCGTTTAACCCTACCAGTGATGACATAACATTTTGGCTTTCTAGATTTGAACGGGCTTGTCGATCTCATAATGTTGACAAATCACAGTATGTGAATCAGTTGTCTGAAAATCTAAAAGGGGAGTCTCTGAGTAAGTTATATTTTGTTGAAGAGGCCGACAAAGATAATTATGATGCTGTTAGGGCAGCTTTGATAAAGAGATATCAGCTGTCTGAAGAAGGTTATCGTCTTTTGTTTAAAACAATGAGACCTGAGGTAGGTGTAGAATTCTCAGAATTCATCTCAAAAGCACGAATTACACTTTCACGATGGATTGAATTATCCAAAACAGAGAAAACATTTGATGGTCTTACGGATTTATTGCTAAGAGACAAGGTCATGTCTTCTGTAAATAAATCATTCCTAGAGTTCTTACATGAGCGTAAACCTAGTACAATAAAGCAAATGGAAGAATATTGTGACCAGTATGCCACGGCACACCCTGACATGATTCTTAGTAACTCTAACATTAAAGAGAGTATGCCAGTTGCTTCGGCAACAGAATATAATCAGAATTACTCACACAAATTCCAAGGAGCTAAAAATAAATTTGATAAAAAGGTTAATTGGAATAAGTATCAAAACCAAGATAACCACTCAAATCAGAGTTCTTCTTCGAAGAACTGGAATCGGGCTGATAGTCCTCGACACGCGAGGGGTGCCCATAATGTTAGAAATTCTCGGAAAGGGAGTAGCTATAGGAACTACCCAAGTGCTTCATGGAGACAAAAGAAACAATATTACAGGGATACTCAATTTAATGAGCATGATGATTATGATCATGAATATTATGATTCAAACCCAAATAGGGGTTATAACAGAGGCAATAATAATTATAGAGACAATTATAACCGAGGTAGATCACAACACAAAAGACATGGTAAATCTTATTACCAGGCTAACTCTGCACAACAGGAGTTCCACGACACCGATAATCAGAATAATGATAAAAAAGACTCCAATAGTGTAGCGAATTCCGCTTTTGATTTTGCTAGAGCATCTGAGTGTTCGCAATGCAAAACATTATTCGATCCAACCACAGTGTCTACTTTAAGCTGCGGTCACCCACTTCCCGCTCTCCATGCGTCAATTGCGCATAATGGAAGGGGTGCTCTTGTCTTTAATAGGGGCCTAATAGATGGTACTCCGGTATCAATTCTTTTCGACTCGGGGTGCACTACAATTGGAGTGAGGCAATCACTCGTAAATCCTTCTCGAGCTACAGGCAATATAGTCAAATGTGTAACATTTGGTGGCACATTGGAGAAGTACTCCACTGCCATTATCAATATTGCTACGCCTTTCTTTACAGGAGAGGTGCAAGCATGTCTCTTGCCGAATCCGATCGCTGATCTTATCATCGGTCGCATTCATGGAGTGAAAGAATGCACTCCACAGCAAATTTCTAATTGGGAAAATGTTAATATGCAATCTGCTAATGCAGTAATCACTAGGGCTCAAGCTCTCAATATGCCACAATCTTCACATTCTGAAGATAATGATGCGCAGATCCAAGATGATCCCTTGGAGATTTCCCACGATTCCTTTATCAAACAGCAGGAAGATGATCCTACTCTAAAGAAATTCTTTACTCTGGCAACAAAAGGTGATCCGAATAAGGATACTAATCGTAAATCTTGGATTACGTTGAAGAATGGCGTACTTGTACGTATGGTACAAGACTCCGCTAAGTCCATTCATTCTCAAATCCTTGTGCCTAAAAATATGAGAGTTAAAATTTTACAGCACGCTCATGATTCGCAGTGTGCTGGACATATGGGTTTTTCCCGTACTAAAGCTAGAGTTCTTCAATCTTTCTTTTGGCCTGCGGTGAATAAGGACATACGAATCTATTGTCGATCTTGTAAAGTATGTCAAGAGATTAAATCCAGAGGTCCACGCCATGATGCACCTATTCAGGCTGCAGACATTCCCATTCGGCCATTTCAAAAAATGGCGATAGACATCATTGGTCCATTTAAGATAAAGTCTGCTAGAGGACACCAATTTATTTTGACGTGTGTTGATATGTGCACACGTTGGCCGGAGGCTGTTCCTCTAAAGAGCATAACTACTGCTGATGTCGCAGATGCTCTTTGGTTAATATTTTCTCGTCTGGGATTTCCAGCAGAAATATTATCCGACCATGGTACCCAACTCATATCGGATACCATGTCTCAAGTAATGTCGACTCTGAAGATAGAGAGATCGCTGAGTAGTATTTTCATCCTATGTCCAATGGGATGGTGGAACGTTTGAATAGAACTCTGAAAAACCTACTAGGTAAGATAACAGAAGATCATCCTCAGGATTGGGATAGGGTTTTACCCGCGGCTCTCTTTGCATATAGAGAGGTCGCCAACGAACATACAGGATTTTCTCCCTTTGAACTTGTCTTTGGCGCGAAACCGCGAGGTCCTATGTCCTTACTGCATGATCTTATAACTGCTGATAATATTGTCGATGACACAAAATCCTCTTATGAATATGTCATCGCACTTAGACACAAGATTATTGAAGCATGCAAATTGGCAACTGCTTCTTCTGAATTTGCGAAACAGAAGGCAAGGGAATTTGCCAATAAAAAGAGATGTTTGCGTCAACTTTGTCCAGGTGACAAAGCATTTGTCTTGCTACCTTGTAGGGAAAATAGACTTCTCATTTCTTGGAAAGGTCCGTACGATATAATATCAAAGGTTTCCGATGTTGACTATATCGTCGATATTGACGGGAAGCGTAAAACCTTCCACATCAACATGCTCACGGAATTCCATGAACGTCCTGATTATTTACAACCTGTTTTCCAGGCAACGGACGATTTTCCAGTCCAACATGGACAGTACTCATCTCTGTCAGTAATACAGGATGAGGAAACGAGTTTCTCGGATGTAAATTTACCTTTTCCAATGATTCCTCTTCACTCTAATGAATCATGGAAAGATGTTGCAATTTCTCCAGAATTATCTCCAGGAGAGCAGAAACAAGTTTCTACTATGTTAGAACAATTTCAGGATGTCCTTACTGACATTCCTGGTCAAACTGATGTCATTCAACATGACATTATTCTTACTGACCATAGTCCTATAAGAGTCAGACCGTATCCTATCCCGATACATTTTCAAGCACAGGTAGAGAAAGAGTTAGATGAGATGATAGAGTTAAAAATTATTGAACCATCCACATCAGCATATTCTTCGCCGATGGTTATAGTACGGAAAAAAGACAATAACATACGTCTTTGCGTGGATTATCGCAAATTGAATCAAGTGACTAAATTCGATGCTGAACCTATGCCTTTACTAGAAGAGCTACTTACGAGACTATCGAATTCTCACTTCTTTACTAAACTCGATTTGTCTAAGGGATATTGGCAAGTTCCACTATCCGAACACGCCAAACCGTTTACTGCTTTTTCGACGCCTAGGGGTCTATTCCAATGGAATTTCATGCCTTTCGGTCTTATGAACGCCCCTGCTACATTTGTACGCATGATGCGTCGAATCCTATCTCATCGCTCAGATGTCATTGCGTATCTTGATGACATCTGTCTTTTCAGTGATACTTGGAACGATCACTATAATGGTATAAATGAACTATTGTCTATCTTACGCGAGCATAACCTGACAGCGAAACCATCGAAAGCATGTATTGGTTTTAGCGAAATATCTTTCTTAGGACACCGTGTTGGTCATGGGTTCCTAAAAAACAGAAGACCATAATACAAGTAAGATACTTAACATTTCTATTCCTAAGACTAAAAAGCAAGTACGAAGTCTTTTAGGTCTAATACAATTTTATGGACGATTCATCCCGAATCTGTCCTCCATTATGTCACCTCTTTCTTCCTTGCTAAAGAAAGGGTCTCCTAATGTAGTCCATTGGACTCAAGAATGTCAATCCTCTTTGGATAAGGTTAAAACTATGTTTTCTACTTCACCTATCCTAGTATTGCCTTCTAAGGATAAGACATTTATTCTTCGTAGTGACGCTTCATCCACCGGGATTGGAGCTGCACTAATGCAAGAGTACTCTGGAACTCTGCATCCTGTGATGTATATTTCTCGGAAATTAAATGCCGCAGAGAAGAATTACTCGGTCCTAGACCGTGAATTATTGGCTATGGTTTGGTCAATCCTTAAACTGCAAAGATTTCTTCTGGGCGCGCATTTCATTGTGGAAACTGACCAGAAAGCTCTTACGGCTATTCAGAGTAAAAATCTGAAGAGCGCGAGATCAACGCGATACGCGATTGCTCTACAGCCATTTCATTTTTCGGTGCGAGCTATCCGTGGGTCAGAAAATGTGATGGCAGATATTTTGTCTAGATGCCCACATGATTCATAACTGTTATACAACTTTGATACAGTTGTTTCTATGTTGAAATGTGTACACATATGTAATATATCATATATTGATTGTAACACTACTTAGCGGTTCATTGATATGTATTCACCGCTGATCTTTCAATGTTTTTCGTCTTTGATGATCATGATGTTAAGATATCTTAGATGGAATTTATGTATAAACTAATGTGGAAATTGTGTCATTGCTAATATTGTAGTATGCGTTGGTGACACCTCTCTGGAAATATTTATACTTAGAGAAGTACTTTCTCTAAGGTCATAAAACTTATGCTTATCATCTGCGCATTGTTATTGGTGCGTTGTGAGCCTATTGTATGTTGCTCCTAGATGTATTTCAAAAAAAAAAAAATGTACCATTTTTTTTTTTCCCGAGGGGTGTGGTAATCTGTTGCGTGCATATTTTGACGCACATTTTACAAAAATCGATATGGCTATTTAATATGGGAAAAATATAGACATTCATTTATTTGTGTATGAAAATGCTGTTTATGGTAAAAGCGAGATAATCCATGTTTGATTCACACTTTTGATTATAGGAGTAATCGTTCTGGATATTGATCCAGCGCAAGGATATTGCGCTTGCGTTTGTACTTATTTTTAGGGCCAGAAAATATATTAATTTGCTTATTGTGTTTATGGCCTGAATTCATATGTATTACATATTATTAGTACAAGTAGAATCAGTCCTATATTGTATATTTTGGATGGGTAGGAGGGACTAGATTCTTGTATTCCGGTCTAGCGGAAGTATGAGTTGTCTTGACAAGTCGTGATGAGTTCCGATGTACCGCTTACAAATGGCGGGGTACGTTTTTCAAGAGCTGGTCCTTTCATCAGAAAAAAATGTCTTACGACGTGGTTTTTCTTCTGAAGGAGATGGTGTCTCTACGATAGTTTGTGTTAGAGACTCTCCTTATGTCAGTATATAGATGATTCGGACTCCAGGTAAACCCAGCTCCTATTTTTGATGATCTCTCGTCGGTTAGGCCTAGCTTGACTTTTGTGCTTCGCTATGCTAGTGTCGTGTTTTGTATCGACGAAGATGACAGATTTTCCTGCAGCGGTTATGGCTACGTGAATTAACCTGATCACCGTAGAGCTGTATGGAAACATTTATGAAATCCTTTATATACCCATTATAAATTAACTCTGGCTTATATTCTCCTTCCTATGAATGAGTGAACGACAACTCAGGGAGTGTAGTGGTGTTGATGGTATTGTATGATGTTGATATTACTAAATGTAATTGTATGAGGCCAGCTGTGAAGGCTCCTGAGACAAAATGTAGTTGAGAATTGTCAGAAGGCCTTTCTTGCTACCACTACGACCTCACACTTAATTTTTTTTAATGAATGTGGCTACGTAAAGTGTCTAGGGTTATGATATGTAGTGTGGTGTAATAGGTTATAGATATACCCACAGATATTTAACAAGACTAATAATATTAATAAATGTTAAAATACACTGAACTAACTCACGTGAGTAAAATTTTTTGATAGAATTATATTACATTTATTTTGTTCTGTGTCAGTTTTTTAGGTTGACCAGAACTTAAAAGGATTTAGAGATTATGAAAGAAATGCATGGAATATTATATCATAAATGCAATAGTGTACATATATATGTACTATACTAGTTAGTTTTATTAAAATGTTCTAGTAGTCATCTACTTGGGAGGATAGTTACTGTTTGTGCTGTTGGGGTGGCCTCATCACACCTGTCTATATTGACTGCACAGTGTCCAGAAAATGGTGGGAATTTTGATGGGGTATTAGTAACTACACAGCGTTGGTGAATGTCCAGCAGACCAGAGGCTCACTCATCTGGTAGTTGTAGTTCTGGTGCTGAAATCAGGTGGTCCCACCTCTCCGTGCTGGCGGGCAATAATGGTGGTCTCTGTCACAAGTACTGCACAGATACACTCGAGTAAGTCACCAACTGAATAGACACTGCTTGGTTGACAACAGAAACTCACAGCTCTGCAATCAAAGTATGGGCCATGTGTCAAAATCTATTCTCTACCCACGTCTGGACACAACACTGACACAACAACCACATCATACAGACAGGTCAGATCTCTCTGACCAAACAGCACATTTACCATGGTGGGTTTACATCAGATAGATCCTCCCAGACTATAGATTCTGAAAAATATTTATTAGTTGTCTGCCCTAAAAGAGGATAGGTAATATGTTTCATTATTCTCAACACTTGATCTGTCTTGCATAATCCTTGCTGGAGTTTATGTACATTGTTGGTCCCTAGACCCTGACTAGGGCGGGGGGTCTAGAGCAAATCCCTACTTGTTTGTAAGGCTAGATTTCGATATGGCAGTATCAAATCACTCGAACATGAAACAATCTTCAAAATATACAAAGAAATAATTTCAATCTTACCAGATTATGAATAAATAACACAGAATTGCTAGCAAAACTCAGCTGAGCTGCTGGCTATAGTATGGCGTCCCTAAACTTCTTACACTTTCTTTCATATGGAAATCACCACACTTTAAAATCTGTGTCTATCACTGAACAACTATTGAAGAATGGCCCCACTTTCGCGTCTGAGCGCTAATGATATGATTGTCTGTGGCCAATCACTGCCTAGGTTTATTTGAATTTCAAATTTCCTACCATAAAGTCATTTCAGTCATGCTTCAGTCAAGTATGGATGGTTATCTGTTAGTCTGTCCGTCTCTACTTGTGTTTCTACAAAATGTACTTGATTTTTGAACCAACCTTTCTCTCCCCTCCAAAATTTTGTCGTTAAAAGTTATATTTAGACACAGCTACCACAATATCCCCTCTCCTCCATACCAAGTAGATTTGAACACTTGCGTCTCGAGGTCGTGTTTTTTTGTGCAATTAGCGACACTTTTAGATTCAATACAGTCTGTCGATGATGTGAACAACACTGTCTTTTGTCATTATCTTCAATATTATCTATCCGTCTGTAAAATTAAGACCATATTAGTTCACTGCTCAGAATGGGCCATCCGGCCAGCTAATTTTTATATTCCTAACATTAATATTAAGAAAAAAGTACTTTTTAATTTTTGTAATATTCCTAACATCTGCGTTTAGCCGCTGAATTCAAATCAAGGGCTTGGTATCGCAAAAGCGTCCAATAAATGACTGTGGCGTAACATATCTATGGTCCCTTCTGTCGAGTTGCTTACTTTTTATGTCAACTTGGGAAACGTGACTTTTCTCCGTTTCCCCCCCAATTGCGTCTCCTTAGCCTTTCTAGTCTCACGCAATCTTTCCAGTCATATTTTTTTCCTTTTTGATCCGCCATTCCCCTCCTGTCTAGCAAGTCAATTATTATGGAGGGTGATGACCCGCGGTCTAGGCGATCATGTACTATTCGCAGCCTACGCATTATGTTTTTATCCTTAAATGTTATCTTTGGAGATATTTTACCGTTGTATCTCTGTCAATTTCACTACAGGGAGGCAGCCATGTTGGATTTCGGTCATCATATGTTTTGATCACTGCCAAGAGAACAGATTATTTATCTTATTATCGGACAGTGACAGGGAGATCTCAATCTTGCTAGAAACCCCCTTTCGTGGTTTCATAATCTATACTACAAACTATGGACGTCAAGTAACTTTGGTTATTTATCGATCCGCCCTTCACTGACGCGTTTAGTCAGATAGGGGGATGTGGCCATAATGTATCATGACATTGAACTTTTGATGTACTGCCCATTATTTCTGAATGTGTCATGACTTCAGATCTGCTATGTATACCTACAAATTGATATGTCAACGAACCATGATGTACTCGTATGTCCCAGTGTGTACGTCTGAATAAATTGAGTAAACTAAGATTCCAGCAGTCTGCATTGGTGCCTTGTAGACACAAGTGTGAGTGGTTATATTGGTCAGCACACGAACAGTACACCATTCGCGGTAATCACACTCTACACTTCTACTTTATACATACACCATCCTGCGTCGGCTGAAGTGACCAAGTTTAGGGCCTGCTTCCCCTGGAGCCTTTGCCTTCCCTAACTCAGGACTAGGGTGAGTTACCCATTTACAGCTGGGTAGACTGGAGCATGCCTGATCTCAACAACACACCACTCTTCCTTACAGAGCAGACAGACTGATACTTTACAGTGTGTGTGTGAAAGCAACTTTACAGAGTGGAAAGAACAAGACTTTACAGAGAACCGCTGCTATAAACTTTACTGTGTATCTAACTATCTCAGAGCAAAGATAGATGGAGAATAACATTATGAGACACTATGACTGAATATTTTGAGCACACATATACGAGAAACACCAAAATGGCGTGTTGTTCTCGTGCATGCGACACACCCCGCTAAACCCCAGGTGAGTTATAATTTGGTTTTGATTATTATCATTTTCCTTTTCGTTCCATATGGAACACGGAGCCGCCATGACAGCTGTTCCTCTTGTCAGAAGCCTATAACAAACATTCACAACCTCTTGCACAGGTGATTTCTGTAGCAATTAATTTTACATGATGAGGTTGCCAGGTTGATGCGCAACCTCATCTTAGTAGCCTTGTACGACATGCCTGAAGGAGCTGTAGTCATGATCTTATCTTTGTGGTGTAAGAAACCACCAGGAACTATACGTTGCAAACTTTTGGAATATAGTGTATTAATTTACAACTCCGTTCATCATCATCATCATCATCTGCTGTTTGAAAGGTGCCCAACATATGAGGAATAGAGAAAGCGCATATGGCCCTCACCAGTGCCATTCCTAGAAAAGCTCTACGGAGATGTCAGCAGTCTCAGACTGACTACTGCTTTCTTTGAACTTATTCAAGTTGACGTCTGAGGGTGGTTTGGTTTGGTTTAAAGGACTATCTTCATTTATCATCGTCAGCTGCCATCTCCTGCGTGCCCAATTCTTAACCCTTTGAAAATAAAGTTCTTTCGTTCGTTCGTTCGTTCCCTGTGGCAGTATCTGCTTGGGACTCAAAGTTGCTCACCTGTGGGAACATTTTCCGCATGCGCTGACAACACATGAAGTCCCAGCTAATTCAGCAGATTTCCAAAATGTCACGAGTTCTTATTATATGCCACCATTATCTGATTACGTTTCAAACTATGTCTTATTTACTGTATGAATGGTTTAGATTGTGTTTGTTAGTTTTTTATTTTTATTTTTTTAAAGTTTTTTTTTTTTTTTAAGGTATTAATTTTTGTTAATGTATTTTAATTAATAATACCCCCCCCCCCCCCCCCCTTAAATTTGATTATGTCTGGATGTTACAAATGTATGTTATTATTTTACCTCGATAATGGTGTATGCTTCAATAATGCCAAAAATACATGTGCTATTGAAAGGATACGGTATGAAAGGTGAGCGAAAGGAAGGGCAGAATGTTAGACGGGCCTGCGTGCCCAATTCTCAACCCTTTGAAAATAAAGTTCGTTCGTTCGTTCGTTCGTTCCACAACGAAGGTTGGCTGTAATGGATCTCCAACGTTTTCTGTCTCTTGTCTTGATGGTGCACTCTGATAGACTCTTTCCTGTCCATCTCTTGATGTTATCTTCCCACTTATAGCGCTGTCTTCCCCTTGCACGTTTGCCTTCAACTCTCCCTTCTATTATGGTCTTCTGCAAGGTGTTATGCCTTTTTATGTGGCCAAAGTATTTTAGCTGCCGAACTTTGATCTCCCTCATTAGTTCTCTTTTCATACCTAGTTTTTCTAGGACCTCCTTATTTGTTTTCTCCTCTTTCCATGAGATACGCCCCATTCTTCTATATATCCACATTTCAAGAGCCTCAATTCTTTCATCGTCCATGTTTCTACACCATACTATCTTCATTGCACACAGACAACTCCATCAGTGCTCCGATCTCCTCCCTTAGATCACATAAGGGTCTGAGGATGAACGAAGAAGAAGAATCATCATCATCCATCTTCACATCGAAGGTCGGCTGCAATGGACCATCAGTGTCTTCTGTCTCTCGTCTTTGATGGTGCACTCTAATTGACTGTTTCCTGTTTAAAACTTGATGTTATCTTCCCATCTCTTGATGTTATCTTCCCATCTCTTGATGTTATCTTCCCATCTCTTGATGTTATCTTCCCATCTCTCGATGTTTTCTTTTCATCTCTTGATGTTTCCGTCCCATCTCTTGATGTTATCTTCCTATCTCTCGATGTTATCTTCCCATCTCTCGATGTTATCTTCCCATCTCTCGATGTTTCCGTCCCATCTCTTGATGTTTTCTTCCATCTCTTGATGTTATCTTCCCATCTCTTGATGTTATCTTCCTATCTCTTGATCTTTTCTTCCCATCTCTTGATGTTATCTTCCCATCTCTTGATGTTATCTTCCCATCTCTTAATGTTATCTTCCCATCTCTTGATATTATCTTCCCATCTCTTAATGTTATCTTCCCATCTCTTAATATTATCTTCCCATCTCTTGATGTTATCTTTCCATCTCTTTATGTTTTCTTCCCATCTCTTTATGTTATCTTCCCATCTCTTTATGTCATCTTCCCATCTCTTTATGTTTTCTTCCCATCGCTTTATGTTATCTTTTCATCTCTTAATGTTATCTTCCCACATTTTGCGCTGTCTCTCTTGCATGTTTCCCTTGAGCTGTTCCTTCCATTATAGTTTCCAGCTCAGTGTTATGAAGTTCCTTACATTTTGTCGAATACCCTCTCAAGATAAGGATCATACTTTTATCTGCCCAGTCAGGTGCGTATTTAAATTAATTGTACCTGGGGCTGTTCCTGCCTTTGGCACTAATAAGAACACACAGACAAATTTATTAGCCTATGCTTTCAAGTTTATTTTTTAACAGTACAGTCGTGTCATAAAACTTTTAATTATTTGTTTATTTTTTTATATATTTAAGCTTTTTCTCTCTCTTTCCCTTCTCCCTCTTTTCTTCCAATCCCTCACTCAGTGTTCCAGTCCTTGCCTTTTTTCGTACTTTGAATTTTCTGTCTACTTCCGCTTGTAGCGGCAGACATTTTAGACCTGCCACGTGATCCACATCAGGGAGTTTTTGCTGTTATTTTTATGTTTTCTACTTAATTCTCTCTTTCTTTTCTGTTTTTGTTTGTTTGTCCCTGGCGAAAGCCTTGTGGCCGCAACGTCGGTTTGTTCTTGTCTTTTCTCCTAGTAAGACGTATTACCCTTTTTATATTTCTATTCCTCCACTCTACTGTTATAATAATGTCCAATGGCACCCCTTACTGGCTGTCACGCCAATGTACCCAGCCACAATTTCAGAATTAGAAGCTCAGAAAGTTGATGTCAATGTAAAGTTACAGAAAATGTTATCAGAGCTAAAGGTCTTTTTATTTTGACATGCGGCGTAAAATAACCGACTAGGTTGAACGGGACGCGCCTCGCCAAAACGAGACAACTTTTTTTTTTTTTAAGTAGACCCTATTGTCGATTTGAAACAATATATCCTAGTGCAGTGGTATTCAACCTGGGTTACGGGTACCCCTAGAGGTACGAGAAGACATCTAAGGGGGTACGTGAAAAAAAGTCTGCCAATACAATGTATAGGTAAAATGAATACTTGGAATTATGCACCAATAACCTTGGGGGTACATAGTTAAAGATAAATTATATCTGAGGGTACGCGAACAAAAAAGGTTGAATACCACTGTCCTAGTGTGTAGAAAAAGAACGACATATGCACAAAACAAATTTATGATTTTATCAGTTGTAAAGTCATTTAAACTTTCTGGACAATAAAAACTTAGGATGGTATCAGTATTAATATCAATTAATTTATATGTACATTACACAATTACAGGGAGCCACGCTGGTGTAATGGTTACCACACTGCGCTGGTGATTGGGTGATCCAGGTTCGAGCCCTGGTGAGAGCATTTCTTCGACCGGGACTTGGACTGGAATAATTCGAGCCCTGAAGGAGACATTTGAAAGAGTGCCTTCGACCAGAGACTGGAATAACCTGAACGGCTCCTGAGCCTACCCAGGTCAAATGGGTACTTCCTAAATCGGCGAGTATCTGCCTGAATGGCGAGAGGACCCATGTCAGTGTACAGGGAAAAAGGGATACTCATGTAAAATCAGTCTCAGGTTAGACATTTTAACCTGAGATTTCGCCTCGAGTATTAGCAGGCGTACGAAAAATAAAAAAAACACACAATTTTGTACTGGTAACCTCATCCTGTACAACTTATGTATTGCTGCATAAACTAGCACAGACAGTGATAAAATATGGATGCTTTATTGCAATCTGTATGCATAGGGCTAGATACAATGATGGTTCCATGATGCATTGGGAATAAAACGGGAAATAATCATGATATAGTACTGGAACCACCAGAGTAGAAGAAATAGATGAAGTCAACCCGAATTATAAAATGGAGAACATAATAAGGGACAGGAATGAAAAACAAATCAAACACCTCGAAAAAATGGAAGAAATTGAGCGGATCGCCCAGTCCAGTTCACCTCCAAACGTCTATGCTTCCCAGGTGATGTAAAGGTGTTTAAGAACATTGGATATTGTTATCTCGTGTATTTCTCTGGTTGAAAGTGCGGAAAGCATGTCAAATTAATGGGGGAAAAAACGTGTCTTTCTATTTGTATGATGTAAAAAGTAAGTGGAATAATGTATTTATATCAGCGTCTGGAATTTTGCTGAAAGCATTAGGAATAATGTAGATATTGACGGCTAGAATGTTGCTGTAATCGTTAGGAATAATATAAATATATCTACAGCTTGTATTTTCCTGTAATAATTAGGAGTAATGCAGATATATCGGTGGCTGGAATTTATTTCTACTCTTCATTAAGGGTAATGTAGATATATCAATGGCTGAAATGTGTCCTGGATCATTAGGAGAGATCCCCAGGGACAAGAGGCACAGGTAGCACCAAACAACACACGAAGAGGAAAACTGAAGACAGAAATGAAAATGACGAGGAAAACGTAGAAAGAACTTAAGCTGATGGCACGTGACAGGAAGACTTGCCACGTGTTTGTCTAAGGCCTATGCTCCTTTGGGAGCGATAGGGTATTGATTGGTTGGTTACAAATAATGTAGATATATCAACAGCTGAAATTTTTCTGTAATCATTAGGAGTAATGTAAATATATCAACATCTGGGGTTTTTGCTCGCTACGGCCCCACCTCAGATTGGGCGATAAGAAACTCTCATAACAAGCAGAAGAGAAAAGACAACGTCGAAAGGAACATCAGGAAAATAAGCAGCTGAGGGCTGTCACCTCCGGGGCGCATTACCATAGTCAGTTATGACTGAAGGGGATATTATTAATATTATTATTATATGGATATATCAGTGGCTGGATTTTTTTTTCTTATCATTACTAATATAGATATATCAATTACCTCTTTTTTTATTTTAATGATGAAAAATATGACATTTAACCTCTGATGTGTTATAATTAGGATATTTAGTGTTTTCAATTCCAAATAAGATGAATAACTGCCGATACGGGACAGTGGCATCATTATATGTTAAAGCATTGTAAATAGGGCAAATCAAAATTACTAATTTGCTTGTATGTTAAAAAAAAATACATTTAAAAAAAACTGTCACGGGTTTCCTCCACTTTCTCTGCAGTAGTGGTTCAACAGTGGCCCAAAACCTAGAGTATCTAATGTGGGTCTTCAAAGGTGTCTACCTTCGCACAAGGTTACTCTTGGCAGAGTTGTAGATAGAAGGATAGTGATGCTTCTACCTCGAGCGAGTTTCACAAGATATTTTAGAAGTCAAGAACAATTCTGAATGGGTCTGAGCACGTTAACTTATTATCTGACCCGCCGCCTTTTGTGAAGATGTATTTTGTATGATTTAGCTCGTTAAAGCCTCCATCTGATTTAATTCAGCGAAATTCTTTTTCTTATTATTATTATTATTATTGTCTTCAGATGTAGATATAACGATATATATATATATATATATATATATATATATATATATATATATATATATATATATATATATATATATATATATATATATATATATATATATATATAAATATATATATATATATATATATATATATATATATATATATACTAGAGGTTCTGGATCGTACGTATGCCTTTCTTTCTATAATGATTAATTCAACTATAAATTCGTCAAAATCAACATATACAAATTTAATGATCAATTAATTTGAAACAAATGTAAATAAATATGACTGATAATTATGAAAAAACAGGTTTCGTCGTTGAAACTGTGTTTTAGGACTGGAATACAGTTCTTTGGTTTTGGCCTGTTAAAAATGGGACTTGCCAAAATGCTGAAGTGCCGATGCTGCTTTTTCCGTAGAGTCGTCTCTGTGGTGAGGGGTACGTTTCCAGATCAGTTCAGGAAGTAGCCGCTCCTGGTCAAGGCAAGAATCTTCAGGTGTCGATCTCATGCTTCGAGCCACAGTCTAGTAATACAGCAAATTGTCTCTCCAGGTCGTGCCGCAAATAGTCGGGTCGCCTCGTGCTGGTACCACAAATAAAATACTTGACAAATCTTAGACTTCTTGCTCAGTAGAATAGTCTTGGAAACTTAACACAGATGCCTCGAACAAACGTCTGGGGTATTATTTCTATTTGAGAATCCCTCTGTGACTTGTGAGTGGTCCTGAAGAAATCCGGGTTCCGTATTAGTATTGGTGAGTTGTTTACTGATGTACAGAGATTATCTTAATATGTTTTGTCCGGTCGTATAAATTAAGAAACCAACTCTATTCTTTTCTGTGGCAAGGTCCGAGCTGTCTACGTTGACGATTTATGGAATGCAGTTGTTGCGTGGGTGGTTTACTGGTGTTGGAGGGTCCCTTGTTCTATGATTGTAAGTTCAGTTGGGATGCTTGCTTAATTATCGTTACGCCACTTGTGTCCAAGCAAACCCCGGCTCCGTACGAACTGATCCATTTATTTCTATAACTTCTTACAAGAAGAGAGTTCACCAGGTCAAAGGACCATCAACAATGCAAAGTTGAAGCAATCAAAACGTAATCAAAGGAATGTGGTAAGCCTTCGATTGAGTCCAATATTTAATACAAAATTGACGCACGAAGAACAGTTCACATTGTGGTACATCCAGATATAGTTCATACATAGTTCATTAGGAAATTACATGCATAGTATTCATGTCAGTCGTGTCAAAACAATGTGTCAGAAGAACATCGTGGCTATATACATGCGCTGTTTAATCAACAGCCAGAAATGAGCACATGAGTTCTTGACATCTACAAATTGAATCACAATACGATTCTTCTTCCATTATTAGTTTAATTTAATTAATCTCATGCTTAGATTAATTTCCGAACTGACCCTGAAGTCTACATCGATTCATCTATAAAATATAGGCTATATACTCAGCCTTAATTCCTTGGAAGAATTACAAGACACGACCTTCATGCTTGACGGATAACGTAACAAAGGCCCAGTAACCAAGTCACCCGGCGTGACCTACCCAACGCGAATGCGTCATCATCTCCGCATATATTTCGCGTTCACTATACCGTAAAATATCGACATATTCTATAAATACTAATGACCCCTAAACTTTTGCACATGGGTAAACCCCAGCAGACGCCATCATTTAAAAATAACACCGTAACAGATTTCCTGTCAGACGGGGGCAAAAAAAAAAAAATCTATGAAATAGATTTTTTTTTTTTGAACAATATTAATCAAAAATTTAACAAAACCCGACGTATGAACTACGATGTTCTATCTAGAACAGTGTCGCAGTCATGTCAGTAATATCTTATAATAAAATCAACGTCATATCATACATATAACTTATATTAAACAAGTAAATGTTACTGTCACTAATTAATTAACTAATTAATTTGTTGTATGTATAGACTAACTAATAATGTGAGGTGTTATTAAAATTATTCTAACTAACTAAAATTAAAATAATTAATTATAGTATGTACGTATGGTATTAACTAATTAATATCTAATTGAAGAAAATGAGAAATAGTATAAGAGAGTAAAAGAAATAAAATTGAGAAGTACGGACAATTAAAACCAAATATTAAAGTCTACATTAAATTAGAATGTGTGTGAAAATGAAGTGTAAGGATAGACACCTAATTAAATTGACATAATCAAAAGAACAGAAAAAATTCATACATTTTAACTATATATATGAAATGTCATAATGTATTATCCATTACCTTGATAATTACACTAATTAAAAGGTTTAATTGGTGTGATATTCTTTTGTTTCATCTTTTCTTAGTATATTTTATTTTTTTTTATTTCATCACACTTTGACTTTATTATCTATTATATACTAATTTAGAAAAATTAATAATATGGGACATGAAGATCCAATCGTTGTTACCTCCTGTTGAATTGTATGAAAATTCATTAAGACACAAGGTTCATATTATCAAATTATGATTTGATGATCCATTCATTGTTAGTTCCTTTATTAAAATTTGAAAGTTAATTGACTAAGTCATCAAAGTATCTGTCCCTTCTTCATCAGAGATTGTTTATTTTGAGTGATACTCAAAGTGGAATTGAAGTTCAAACCTTCAAACGATCCGTAAATCTTGATAATTTTGATCACCATAGTTTATTTCGAAATGTCCTTATTTAGGTAGGAAGTCCAACTGAATTGTTGAATATTCTGACTTGATATCAATACTGTTTATTGCAAATGTAATGCTTGACTAGTCAGAAAATTTTTCGTGAAATTGAAAATTCATTCAGAATCCGTAGGATGTCTGGACAACGTGTCGGCGATGACGTTTTCAGTTCCAGGTATCGACTGTATCTCGAATTCGTAGGGTTGCAACGTAATAGCAAAACGTGCAAGTTTAGCACTTTTATGATTTGAGCGACGTAATGCTGCCACTGATTTCTGATCAGTCTGGATCAGGAATGGTGATCCCAGTAAAAATTTCTCCAACTTTGTAATTGCCCAGATTACGGAGAGCAATTCTCGATCCACAGTGGAATATTTTGTCTCAGGAGGTTTCAGTTTGCGTGAGACATACATTACGGGGTGAAGGACATCATCATGATATTGCAGTAGACATGCCCCGAGTCCGTAATTACTCGCATCTGTACGTAGAACAAACTTTTTAGAAGCATCTGGTATTCTTAAAATAGGTAGACATGAAAATATTTTTAAGATAGTGCGAAAGGTTTTGTCACATTCGTCTGTCCAATTTATCCTTAAAGGCATATTCTTCTTTAGTAACGAAGACAGGACAGCCGTGATGGATGATAGGTGAGGTACAAATCTGCTATAGTATTGGATTAAACCTAACAGACTCCTAACCTGTTTCTTCGTTTGAGGAACAGATAAATTTAATATTTTAGAAACCGTACTGGGAATTGTTTGGATACGTCCCGATCCAATAATGTGTCCCAGGAATGTTATCTCATTACACGCTATTTGAATCTTAGTTGGTTTAGCGGTTAAATGGTTATCCCGCAATATTTCCAAAACTGATTTAAGACCCAAAAAATGTTCCTCAAATGATGAACTGAACAAACATATGTCGTCAATATAGGTAATTATATCTGATCTACCTGATAAAATTTTTCGCATCATGCGAATAAAGGTAGCTGGAGCATTCATTAGCCCAAAAGGCATCACGTTCCACTGGTAAAGACCTCGTGGAGTTGAGAATGCTGTGTAGTATTTGGCTCTTTCGGTTAGTGGAATCTGCCAATAACCTTTAGTTAAGTCAATTTTAGTGAAAAGTGTAGCATTGGATAGACGAGGAAGTAAATCGTCAAGGATAGGATGTGGTTCGCTATCTGGTACTGTCTGCGCATTAAGTTTCCTATAGTCAACACATAAACGTATGTTGTTGTCCTTTTTCCGGACAATGACTAAAGGAGAAGAAAATGGAGATGTACTAGTCTCAATAATACCTAATGATATCATCTGTTCGAGTTCCTGAGATGTCTTACTCAGAAAATGTAGAGGTACAGAATAAGGATGAACACGAATTGGTGTATCATCGTTCAGAATAATATCGTGACTAATTACAGATGTGCAACCCGGTACATCAGTTAACACATCTGGGAAAGATTGTAGAAGATCAGCAACGCGTTGATGCTGTTGCGGTGTAACCGTAGAAGAAATGGTCACATCACGCCAAGATTCAGTAGATTGGACAGTAAGTACAGGTAAAGGCATCTGCACTTCAGGAAAAGAAGATTCTTCCTCCTGTATAACAGATAGATTAGAATAATGACAAGTAGATACAGTATTGTCATCTAATTCATGAAAAATTGACTGTAAGTGTATAGGACGTGTATGAAATTGCTTGAGCATATTAATATGGAATATCTTTCTGTGTCCCTTGATATCTAAGACGTAATCAACGTCTGAAATTTTATCAGTAACCTTATAAGGACCAGTAAAGAAAAGAAATGATGAATGACTATGATGAGTCATCAATGATATGAGACAATTGTATTACCATAGCATGTTATCTGCGTGATGCAGCATTAGGTACTAATTGTAACCGTAGACAATGATGGTTAAAGTAAGCACCATTATCATGCTCGATGACCATTCGAGCATCTCTATTGTTACGAAATGTAACTATAGCTTCACCATACCTGTCATTGGTAGGTGACAACAACCGTACAAACATAACGTCTGCCGTGTAATTAAAGAAATTGCTAAGTGCCTGCCATCTGGTACCTTGTGGCAGATTGCGCACTAACACGGTGCGAGAATATGCACCCTTCTCAATGTAAGTGGGATCAGTGTCACTAACGTGATAAATAGTTCTTCTATTTAATCTTTTGGATATGGTAGTCTTATGAGATGATGTCTCATAATGATTGACATATTTATTTGTCCTAATTTTATTAGTTAAGTTCATAAGAACTTCACCATCATTACCTTTGTTCGGGACATCCCTTCTTTTCCCATTTTCAACCATTTTATTCAGATCACTGTTAATATGATCCTGTCGCCAACATCTATCTTCCGACTTGGCGGCATTCTCTTGAGAAAAGGTATATCTGCCTCGAAATGATTTTCTAATCTTCCTAGGATGGACTGGTAGTTTAGTATACTTTTTATCCTGTAGGAGAGTCTTATCCTTCTCCTTATCGATTTCCAGAATGGTACTGAGACTGAAATTGGAGAAACTGTGCCACATGTATTTATTTTGTTGGCCCGTAATGTAGCTGTTGCAATGACAGCGTTAGCATTGCAATAAGATTGCACATTCTTTAATTCCCATTCCTCAATTTCCTGTGGGGAACAATCCTTACTACCATGGATGCGTCCCAACATCAGATCTGCAATTGGATTCTGAAGCATTCATACCTTCACGTTACCTGTGAAAAAAGGTGTGTTAACATGAATAATAGCTGTGGGGTAAAACTCAATAGTTCCCCCAAAAGTCATGCAACGAACATATTCCCCCGTTGCACAGCTAGGATGTACCAGCGACTGTCGCACTCCAATGGTTGTGGACCCCGAATCTCTCAATACAGAAACTACAGAACCATTTACTATCCCTCTGTTAAAAATCAGAGAGCCTGTTCCATCATTGGCTGCAAGACCTACTTCTGGTGTAATGTGTCCGCAGTTTAGCACTGTCTCCTTTGCCTTCTGAAAAATAAGATTGCATTGTGGGCAACTATTTGCCACGTTATAATTTATAGCAAAGCATGCAGCAGAAGAATTCATTGTATTATCGTTAGGTGGAACCTGAACCTTAGGGGTGATATCATTTGTCACTGCTGCCCCGGTATTATGGTTATAATGTGAAGATCCACGAGAATGGGAACGATTACGAGAATAATTAGTTGAATTATCTCGTTGTCGTCTATTATAATTGTTATCTCGATGTCTCGAGTTATAATTATTGCCATTCTTCCAATTGTTATCATTATTATATTGATATGACCGATTATAACTTGAGTTGCGAGGATTACTGTTGTATCTTGACTGAGGTGAATAATTTCTGGTTTGTTGTCTTCCTCTATTAAAGTTATTGTTGAAGTTAATATGTCCCTTATGAAAATTATTGTCATAGTTTCCTTTGAACCTACCTCTGTCCACACTGTGTGTTCTCGGTTTGTTATTATTATATGCCATATTGGAGGCTACAGGAAGTGGTTCTCTTATCAACGAGCCAGAAATATTAGCATTCGGATGTGCTGTACAGTAATTTAAAGAAATTTTTTCTAACTCATCAATTGTTTCTGGTTTTCTTTCTTGCAAATAAGCAAAGAATGGTGAGCTGACAGAAGATAATACTTTATCCCTTAATAACAAATCGACTAACTTGTCGTAAGATTTGTTGACACCTGCCAGTTCAACCCATCTGTTAAAAGTATTGCGTATGTTAGCAATAAAACCTGTGAAATCTTTATTGTTATCTGGCAATAAACTTTTGAAACGTAATCTACATGCCTCTTCGTTCAAGTGGAAACGACGTAATAACAACGTCTTAATGGCCTCATAATCTGTTGCTAATGTAGGATCAATGTTTTGTGCTGCACTTGCAGGTTCGCCATCCAGAAATTCCTTAAGTTTAAGTGCCCATGCAGTTTTGTCAAGGTTATTGACCTTACATATATCCTCAAAGCGCGCCAGCCACGATGAAACGTCATCCACGTGTAACTTGAATGGTGGTAGTTTAAAGTAATAATTACCTTTAAGTCGGGTGGATGAAGATCCAGATTGAGCAATATCATTTTGATTTGCTGCAGCACCCTGTGAATTAAGTTTTGCTGTTTCCAATTTAAGCCGTTGCAATTCCATTTCTTGCTGCAATATGATTTCTTGCCGTTTCAATTTATTCTCTTCTTCAATCCGTAGGATTTCATCTCTTGCTATCTTTCTTTCTTCTTCTTGTCTTAATTCTTCTCTCTCTGTCTTAGCAATTCTTCCATCTTGCTAGTTGTTGTTCAGCGCAACCAGACGATACGTCAAGGCCTAAAATCCCACCCGCTGCAGACCCAAATAGAACAGTCCCAACTAAGATGGTTTGGCCATGTCTGCAGAATGGGAGAAGATCGGCTACCACGACAAGCATGGGAAACAAAGAGCCAAGGAGCCAGACCTCCAGGACGACCCAGAGTCCTCTTTTAGAACAATTCTTTGAAGGACCGAGGACTCTGCCTTTATATCTTGCCGATAGTTCTGTTGTTCTTCCAAATTCAAGGAAGAGTGCCTCTAAGTAAAGTAAGTAAAGTAAGTAAGTTGTTGTTTACAAGGAGTGCCTCTCCCCTTTTTATTACAATCTTTTCCAATTTTAATGAAATGGTCCAAGGTAAGCATTCTTAGAGTTAATTTATTTAAGTATTCAATTACTTATGTATTGTAATCAACAATATAATCTATGTCGATAATTATAATTACTCAACGAATGAATAATTAATACAAGAAATTGTAATATTACTGTATTGTTATGTATAAGTTCCACAATCTATAATATTTTGTAAAAATATTATATATATATACTCACTGATATCTATCATAAATAGTTATGATAGTTAGTTATATAAGCTGCTGAAATTATATCAAGCGCTTAATATTAATATTTAATAATTATGTGTATTATCCCCAAATAATTAGTCTTAATTGTCACTAAGTTCACAATATAGTACAGAGAAAGTGTACTAATTTATATTAAATATGTATTAATATGTTATAAAGTTTTAATAATTAATCATTATATATTATGCCATAATCATGAGGCATAAAGTGCATTGCCCATTTCTAGGACCACTACTGCAAATATGTGCAAAGTCCCTAATTCCTCATCAAAGCTGATAAAAAATTTAATCATATTCATCTACACTATAATTAATGAAGAAATTATAGCATTAATATTAAATTAATAAAATATGTAATGAATACAAACAATACAAATGGGTTAACCAAGGATTACAGAACAGGAGCACAATACAAAAGTGACACTTTCACAAAAATAAATGCTATTATAAAACCAAGTGTACTAACCGGAAATGTAGAAGGGTGAAGGTTAACTGAGGAAACGAACATATTTGGTACTATGAAAGATGACGTCACAGGACTCATTTGACGTTAATACAATACATTTAATTAAAATAAAAGATAGCTAGATCAGAATAACAAGATAGATTACGAACATAGGACTGTAAATGAATAAAATTTAAGAACCAAATACACATGAAAACAACAGTATAACATGACTATACACCTAACATGCAAAGTGAATTAATGCAAGACCGAACCCGAACGATCACCGATAACGATAATTCGACGCTTTCTTCGCGAGGTGCTATTAATTCACAGCCCTAAGAACGATCGAAATTGAGCTTGACATTCGAAAAGCCATAAGTTCAATTCCGATTCGTCCCATCCTACCTCCCACTACATGTAAACGGACAGAAACAAGATATAACATGGCTACATAAAAAAAAAAAGAAGAACATGGCATTTGTAGGACAAATAGGACTGACTTATTGTAACCTTCAAAATGAGTTACTTATCTTTTTTGCCTCGATAGATTCATACAGTGCTTGCTTCGCCAACGGACAGTAGGACCTATATTTACTGCTCATGTTGAATGAATCTAATTTTGCAATGTTCAATGAAACGTTTATAAATAATTTTCCTTCGAAGACGTTGAAGTGCGGCTGCCATCACTACAGCTTATTCATCTTGTTGCCAAGCGGGTGTGACGTCATNGGTGTAGATACAAATANTNTNNGNTNCGNCNCNANNGGNANANTNTNNCTTTCAACTTGCTAATCTTGAGGATTTTTCTNCANTAAAANTNCNNTTNCNNANNACAANGNCNANCNCNGTTGCGTGGGTGGTTTACTGGTGTTGGAGGGTCCCTTGTTCTATGATTGTAAGTTCAGTTGGGATGCTTGCTTAATTATCGTTACGACGCCACTTGTGTCCAAGCAAACCCCGGCTCCGTACGAACTGATCCATTTATTTCTATAACTTCTTACAAGAAGAGAGTTCACCAGGTCAAAGGACCATCAACAATGCAAAGTTGAAGCAATCAAAACGTAATCAAAGGAATGTGGTAAGCCTTCGATTGAGTCCAATATTTAATACAAAATTGACGCACGAAGAACAGTTCACATTGTGGTACATCCAGATATAGTTCATACATAGTTCATTAGGAAATTACATGCATAGTATTCATGTCCGTCCGTGTCAAAACAGTGTGTCAGAAGAACATCGTGGCTATATACATGCGCTGTTTAATCAACATCCAGAAATGAGCCCATGAGTTCTTGACATCTACAAATTGAATCACAATACGATTCTTCTTCCATTATTAGTTTAATTTAATTAATCTCATGCTTAGATTAATTTCCGAACTGACCCTGAAGTCTACATCGATTCATCTATAAAATATAGGCTATATACTCAGCCTTAATTCCTTGGAAGAATTACAAGACACGACCTTCATGCTTGACGGATAACGTAACAAAGGCCCAGTAACCAAGTCACCCGGCGTGACCTACCCAACGCGAATGCGTCATCATCTCCGCATATATTTCGCGTTCACTATACCGTAAAATATCGACATATTCTATAAATACTAATGACCCCTAAACTTTTGCACATGGGTAAACCCCAGCAGACGCCATCATTTAAAAATAACACCGTAACAGCAGTGCCGTATATCAAACTCCTTCTACGTTATATCGTAGGTTTCCGGCCCACGCTTCCACTTGGCGTTTTCGACAAAACTCCCAATCATAACGATAGTTTTTTTTCGCGCCTCAAATGCCTGTGATAAACGAGCGCCAAGGCCTTATAGCTCTATCTTTTCCTACATCTCTCGTATTTTATTTTCTCCCGCATTTGTGCTCTTTCATCCCACATTTGCTATTTCATCGTTTTGATTACTCGCGACCGGTATCTAGAGAACCACCTTTGTTCTTTCATCGGTGGTAAAATTAAGACTTTTGATTGAGTCCCCATACCTGACATCATCGTTTGAAGTCCACATTGCACCGTGATAAATCTGGTGAAAACACATCTGGTCATCCCAATCAGACATCTGGGCATTATACAATTTCTGTGGACTGTTGTTATCTTTGTTGCTCGACCGGGTCACCACATTGGACGCCCAGCTTGGCTAGGTGAAAACGTCTCATGCTGATTAAACCAACCGGCATGTAAATCAATAGGCTGCGCCACAAAGGGGACATGTTAGCATGCTGGCGACAATGGATGGAGGTAACAAAGAGTGCGCCAACACACGGAGCGATAGACAATCAGAGAGTAATGTGACAGCACTTTTGCAGTGGCCAGCCAATTATCTCAATACCTGTTTGTCAGGCAAGTCAGGCAACGAAAGTTGGTCGCGAATTACCCCACCCACTTTTGGACTGACAGGGGACAAGAGCGATCCTGGGAATGAATTCTTAGGTATTGGTTGGATAGGCGGAGTTGTACGTCACCGGTCCAAGGAACCCACATTGGACTTCTAGAGATATAATATACCGCTAAGCTCGCTAGAGAGAGGAGTCCAGTTTTTACATTGTGAGGTAGAGATTAAATCCCTATAACGCCTAGCCTAAATACACGTGTTTATTCAGAGTGGATAATAATTCATTTCTGTGGTGAATTGTGTTCTTAAAGGATTTTGCGAAGGGAAAAGAAGGTTAGTAGATCTTATACAGATTATTAATACATTTTCTTATTCTCTGTTTAGTTTAACCTCACAGCTAAATGTGCGAAAGATAGAGTTTCAATTAACTCTTTTCATAACTGATTAATAAAATCAGAAAATTTTCCTAGAAGATGATAGAATGATTGGAGGTAATTAATAGTTCATTCTTTACCTTCATCATCATCACAGTCTTCCATGCGCTGCGCACACCCACTTCTCATGCACAAGATAGTTAACCATCATTAGTAATTGAACTCAGAGAGAGATCAATAATGAAAAACTATATTACTTTCGCACATTTAGCTGGTGAGGTTAAAACTTAACAAAGAATAAGAATATGTATTAATAATCTGTATAAGATCTACTAACCTTCTTTTCCCTTCGCAAAATCCTTTACGTAAACTCAATTCAACCACAGAATGAATTCTATTATCCCATCTGAATAACTCTCGTGTATTTAGGCTAAGGGCGTTATATAGGGATTTAATCTCTTACCTCACAATGTAAAAAAAATGGACTCCTCTTCTCTAAGCGAGCCTTTTAGCGGTATATCTATATCTCTAGCAAGTCCAATGTTGAGGGTTCCTTTTGTTCGGTGAATCGTAAAACTCCAGCCTATCCAACCCCTATTACCTAAGTAATTCGATTCACTGGAAATCGCTCTTGTCCCCTGTCAGTCCAAAAGTGCGGTGGGGGTAATTCGCGACCAAAATTTCGTTGCCTGACTTGCCTGACACCCCACCCCTAACAGGTATTGAAGCGTTAATTGGCTGGCCACTGCAAAAGTTGCTGTCACATTACTCGCTTGATTGTTTCTAATCCTCCGTGTGTTTGGCGCCACTCCTTTGTTACCTCCATGCCATTTTGTCGCCTTGCATGCTAACATGTCCCCCTTGTGTGGCGCAAGCCTATTGATTTTACATGCCGGTTGGGTTTATATCAGCATGGAGACGTTTTCACCTAGGCAAAGCTGTGGCGTCCAATGTGGTGACCCGGTTTCGAGCAACAAAGATAACAACAGTCCACAGAAATTTGTATTAATGCCCAGATGTATGATTGGTATGACCAGATGTGTTTTCACCAGATTTATCACGGTGCACAATTGTGGACTTCAAACGATGATGCTCAGGTATGGGGAACTCAATACAATAGGTCTTTTATTTTACCACCGATGACATAGAACCAATAGGTGGTTCTCTAGATACCACGGTCGGCGAGTAATCAAAACGATGGAAATAGCAAATGTGGGATGAAATGAGCACAAATGCGGGAGAAAATATAAAATACGGATGAGATGTAGGAAAAGATTAGAGCTATAAGGGACTTGGCGCTCGTTTAATCACGAGGCATTTGAGGCGCGAAAAAAAATACTATCGTTATGATTGGGAGTTTTTGTCGAAATACCGCCAAGTGGAAGAGTGGGCCGAGAAACCTACGATATAACGTAGAAGGAGGTTTGATATTACGGCACTGCTGTTTTTCGGTGTTATTTTTAAATTTGATGGGGGTACGTCTGCTGGGGTTTTACCCATGTGCAAAAGTTTTAGGGGTCATTAGTCTATTTATAGAATATTATGTCGATATTTTACGGTACTAGTGAACGCGCGTAATTTTATGCGGAGATGATGACGCATTCGCGTTGGGTAGGTTCACGCGCCGTTGGTGACTTGGTTACTGGGCCTTTGTTACGTTATCCGTCAAGCAAATGAAGGTCGTGTCTTGTAATTCTTCCAAGGAAATTAAGGCTGAGTATATAGCCTATTTTTTATAGATTGTACATCGATGTATAGACTTTTCAGGGTTCAGTTCGGAAATTTAATCTAAGCATGAATTAATTAAAAATTAAACTAATAAATGGAATGAAGAATCTATTATTGTGAAATTAAAGATTGTTTAGATTTCCAAAGTATACTCATGGGTCTCATTTCTGTCATGTTGACTACAACACGCGACATGTATATATAGCCACTATGTTCTTCTGACATACTGTTATTGAACACGTGCATGGACTTGAAGTTATTATTGCATGTATTTACTTCCTAATTAACAGATATGGAACTGCTACTTACTAATACTTAGGATGTAACCTTACAAGGTAAACTTCATGACAACGTGCGAATGAGGACTTTGTATCTACGATCGATTGACTTAATCAGAAGATTGTGCTGCACATTGCCAATTGATTACGTTATGAATAATGCGGTAAGAAACTTCTTCGGGAATAGAAAAATGATTATCATATATGATGACTCCAAGGAAACTTGTGAACCTCTATTCCTGTAAGCCAGTACGACAAAGTATATGGATTCAATAAACTTTACTAAGCGGGTTAACTGCAAATTGGACACAATGACGTATAGCACGATCATTCAGCAGGTTTCACGAACTGGAACTTTTCAATCTATACAATAAGGGACCAGCTCTAATACCACTTCGACCAGTTATCATAGAACCCCCGCCACAATGGTGCAACTGGTGGTAGCCAACTGGCATCTTATTGAAGTGATAATTTACTCATATATTAACAAGTAATTGAAAGAACTAATTATTTACGTTCGATCGAATATTGGACTATTATTGCAAATACACCGATGACGTCCATAGCCGCTTGGCATCAAGTATAAATCAGCTGTAGTGAATGCTCAGCAGCAACTGACACCAGTCCATCGAACGAAAAAAATTAGTTTGAAGCTTTTCGAAACGTTTCCAATAAACCTATGTGCTCATTTCTAGCTGATCTTTCATCCCTCAACATGAGCACCAACATCTCCGAGTCCTTTCTGTCCGTCGGCGAAGCTATTAATGTAACGATATCTAACTCCCAGGCAAACAAGATAAGTCACTGATTTTAAGGTTAAAATGAGTGCAGTCCTGTTTGTCATACAAATGCCATGTCTTCTTTTTTTTTATTTATGTAGCTCAATGTTATTATATGTTTCTGTCCCTACCGTGTTCCATGTAGTGGGAGGTAGGATGGCCGTTTCAATTCGGAATTGAACTTTATGGCCTTTTTCGAAATTGTCAAGTCTCAATTTTCGAATCGGTTTTTAAAGGCTGTGAAATTAAATAGCACCTCGCTAAGAAAGAAAGCGTTCGAATTATCGTTATCGGTGATACGTTCGGGTTCGGTCTTGCTATTTAATTCACTTTGCATGTTAGGGGTATAGTCATGTTATAACTGTTGTTTTCAGGTGTATTTGGTTCTTAACTTTTAATTCCATTTACAGTCCTATGTTTCGTAATCTATCTAGTTTATCACTTGATCTAGCGTATCTTTTATTTGTTAATTTAAATGTATTGTATTAACGTCAAATGAGTCCTGTGACGTCAATCTTTCATAGTACCAACGATAGGTTCGTTCCTCAGTTAACCTTCACCCTTCTCCACTTCCGGTTATTACCACTTGGTTTATTAATAGCAAGTTAATATTGTGAAAAATGTCACTTGTACGTATGGTAAATAATGTTTTCGTTAATTCCTTGGATTAAACCCATTTGTATTGTTGGTATTCATTATCATACGCCATTTCTGATTAATTTAAATATATAATGCTATAAATTTCTTCCATTAATAAGTAGTTGTAGATGAATTTGATTAAATTTTTATCAGCTTTAGATGAGGAGATTAGGGGACTTTTGCAATATTTGCAGTAGTGGTCCCTTGAATATGGGCAATCACTTTATGCATCATGATTTATGGCCATAATATATAATGATTTAATCTATTAAAACTTCTAAATTAAACATAAATAATACTAAATAAATTAAAAAATAATATAAATAATTATAATATATATTAAATTAAATTATCTCTATATATCAAAATATAAAACACTAAACTATTTTGAACTTAGTGACAATAATATATAAAAATCAACTATGTAACAATCTCAAAAACACAATAAACCACATAAAAATCAACCAAAAAAAACCCCCTAAAAAAAAACAAACCCCAATAAAAAAACTATAAATAAAACAGAAGCTATATAACCTAACTATCATTAACTAATTTATGATAAGATATCAAGTGTAGGTATTATTTATAATATTTTTTACCAATAATATTATAGATTGTGGAAAACTATAACATAAACAATACAGTAATATTACAATTTTCTTTTATTAATAATTCATTCGTGAGTAATTATTAATTATCGGGGACATAGATTATATTGTTGATTACATATAACATAAGTAATTGAATTAAATAATTAAATTAATCTAAGAATGCTTACCTTGGACCATATTAAAATTTGTAATAAAAGGAGAGGCTCCTAATTTGGCTGAACAACAACTTACTTACCTTACTTACTTAGTCGTATCTCTTCCTACCCTGGGTGTTAGAGGTTTTCGCCATACTGCTCAATGGTTTCCATTCTATCCTCGGTTCCTTCAAAGATTGTAATAAACTTGGGTCGTCCTGGAGGTCTGGATCCCTGGCTCTTTGTTTTCCCATGCTTGTCACTCTTCTCCCATGAACATGGCCAAAACCATCTGACTGTCAAGCGGGTGGGATTTTTAGGCACGTACGTTCTGGTTTGCCGCTGAACAAACAACTAGCAAGATATAAAAGCAGAGATGGAAGAAAAATTGAAAGAAAAAGAGGCCCCCCTCCCACTCCGAAACCCCCCCCCCCCCCCCGAAAAAACTATTTTGCTACAGCAGAGCTCGCGAGACGTCGAGAGAATTAAGACAGCGACAGAAGATGGGAAAGAAAGATAGCAAGAGGATGAAATCCTCGGATTGAAGAGAGAAATAAGATTGCGAAACGGCAGAGAAGATCATTTTATTTGAGCGCAGGTCAGAGAGAGATGGAATTTGGTGCAATCGGTTCTTAGAATATTTGGTGGGAGAAGATACGAGCGTGCGCTCTGAAAACTTAATTCCCTACAGGGTGGGCGGAGCGCGCAAATCAAAATTTGCTTATTGATTCAATCTGGATCTTCGCGATCCACCGGACTCCCCCAAAGGTAATTTGTTGTGTTGTATTACTGTTTAAGAAACTTCAGATATCTCCTACCAATTCAAGCGATAAACGTGTGATGTGGACGTTTCATCTGTGGACGGGTGCAGCGCGCTAGGTTTTTGTGTGGTCTCAAATGATATCACGTCTCAGATGGTGTGTGTGATTTCCACCTGTGAGAGGGTCCAGTATAGCCACGCTCCCCCTGACTTCCCCCAAAGAGAGAGAGTAACACCTGCGAGTTGGGGTGCACTTTATAACTTTAAGGAACTTTTGTCCCCCTGTCTGCGACACCTGGCACCCCCCCATTGAGTCTCAGCAGCGAGCGGAAAACAACTTGATCGCTCCGCGCGATGCTTCTGATGCATAGCAAGAGCAGAGACTCTTTATGTGTGGTACCGCATGCTTCGCGACTGTAAGACGTTGTTACCTTTAAGGTTTCATCGTTTCCCTTCGATACGAAGAGGCGCTGGCTTTGGTTAGATTACGTTTTCAAAAAGTTTACACTGCCAGAACGCTAACTATGATAAAGATTTCGGGAACCCCAGCATGGGTTTGTAGTTGGTAACCGGGGGTATGTCACGCAGCAGGGTAATATGTCTGTTAACTTGAATGGGTGTGGGGAACTTTGGAGGCAAGGGTAATTTTGTGGTCAACAGATAGATGTCGCTTACGACAAGGGTTACGTCGATTTTGTTATTAATTTTTGATGGATCTGTCAAAGTATTATCTTCTCTGTCTCAGCTCACCATTTCTTTTTGCTTATTTTGCAAGGATAAGAAAACACTCCCCCCCAGAAGATTGTACTTCCCCCCGTCAATTGCCTGAGTTAGCAAGTCCTTGGGAAGGTGAAACAATTTCTTTTGTAAATTACTGTACCAGCAACATATCCGAATGCTACGCAATATTTCTGGCTCGTTGATAACCGAGAACCCACTTCTAACTGTAGGTCGCTAAATCCAATGTATGGCCTGACATATAATAATTATTAGAGGGCAAGTGATTGGCTGAGCCGAGAACACACAGTGTGGACAGAGGTAGGTCTCAAAGGAAACTATGACAATAATTTTCATAAGGGGAACAGAATAACTTTAACGCAATAAACTTTAATAGAGGGAAGAACAACAAACAGAAAAATTATTCACCTCAGTCAAAGATTACAAACTGTAATCCACGACAATCTCAAGTTATTCATCGGTCATTATCAATAAAATAATGGTACACAATTGGAAAGAAATGGCGATAATAATAACTCGAGACATCGAGAGATAATCACATGAATAATAGACGTCAAACGAGATAATTCAACCTACTTATTCTTCGTAATCCGTTACTCAAATTTCTCGTGGATCTTCAACATATTTAACCATGAATACCGGGGGCAGCTAGTGACAAAATGCTATACCCCCTAAGGTTTAGGTTCCACCCTAACGATAACACCAATGAATTCTTCTGCCGTGCATTGCTTTGCTATTAATTATAACGTGGCGAATTAGTTGCCCACAAGTGCACAATCTTATTTTGTATTCAGATGGCAAAGGAGGACAGTGCTATAAACCGTGCAGGGACACATTACACCAGAAGTAAGGTTCTTGCAGCCAATGATGGAACAGGCTCTCTGAATTTTAACAAGAGGGATAGTAAACGGTTCTATAGTTTCTGTATTGAGAGAGTCGGGGTCCACAAAACCATTGGATGTTTGTTTGTCTTTGGAGTGCGACAGTCGGCTAGGTACAGCAGCTAGCTGTGCCAACGGGGGTTGGGAGGATCTGTCCGTTGACATGAACTTTTGGGGGGGGAAAACTATTGAGTTTTACCCTCACAGCTATCTATTTCCATGTTAACACAACCTTTTTTTTCACAGGTAACGTGCAAGGTTATGCAATTGCTTCGAAGCCAATAGCAGACCTTAAGGTGGGTCGACCATACACGGCAGAAAGGAGTGTTCTTCCAGAAGTAATTAGAAAAGACGGATGGGAGAGACGAGGACACGAGGAGATGGAATTAAAGAATGTGCAATCTTATTGCAATGCTAACGCTGTCAGAAGAAACTGAGCTACATTACGGGCCAAGAAGAGAGAATTACTTGAGGCACAGTGTTCTCCAAGAGAGGAGGGGTGAGGAGAGTACCATTCTGGAAATCGAATTACGGAGACACCGAATAAGTGTATCCTAACATGAGGATAATAAGTAGACTAGAAGTTACCAGTGTCAGAGAGAAGAGACACATGGAGAGAGAGGCATTTACGAGAGCAAGGAGACACTTTTCACAAGAGGAGATGCCGACACAAAGAGGAGAGGAGATGTTGACGAGTGAGCCACGATCGACTAGTTTAACATAGAAGGATCAGGGATTACTGAATGGTTTGTTGATAGAGGAGGAAAAGAAGAGAAGTCCGACACAGAGGACATAAGAGACGGTGAGACAGTTCGTTTGCAAAGTTTATTGAGGTATCACACCATGATGATAGGACATAGAGTTACTACAGAATATCACATGGGGTTAGAGGAGGACACACAACAACAGGACAGGGGACTACCAGAAGCGATAGTAGAATTAGAGAAGATACAGAGGACTATGTTTCGGGAGAGAGGGAGACTGTACGGATCGTTTACTCTACTTAGCGTGTGAGAAGGGTGTACATTCAAATAGCAGACCACCCTTCATAGTGCAGCAATCAGCCACAAGGTACAGATGGCAGGCACTTAGCAACTTCTGTAGATTAGTACAGCGTGAAGGACGACACATAGTTTGTTACGGTTGAGCCACCAAGGATGGGACAGGTATGATGTGCGAGCATCTTAGGCTTGAGGGGGATAGTGACATTGAAGGAGACAATAGAGGATGATCGAGATGGTCATCGAGGGTGGGATGATGGAAGCTTGAGACTTTAACGAAGATTGTCTGATGGATACAAATGAGTTACCTAATGCTGCATCACAAAGTACAACAACTGCGCATGGTAAGTTGAATTGATCTCAGATCTATAGGGAAGAAGACATCAATTAGTCATGTCAATTCATTTCTTGAACTTTAGCTGAGAGTACAGAGAAGAGGTTAGAAAGAGTAAGAGATTTCAGACGGTTGAGCGCGACTTAGAAGATGGGGAAGAGACACAGATGAAGATATTTCCTATTGAGGATATGCCTCAAGACGAGGGTAGGTAACACTAAGTGCGTACGACTTTTTCAGTCACATGGGTGATATGCAGTCGGGTAATTAGAGGTGACACTACTGTTTCTACTTGTTCAGTTAATTCTATATCCTATCAGTTAGTAGTACGAGAGGCGAGGGGAGTGGGGGAAGTGGATATGACAACTTCAATATAATAAGAAAGTTTAGATGCCTTGATGGACCACCCTACTTAGGAAGCTGAGAAGAAGGAGGGGGATTGATCTACCAGTAGTCGATTGTGGGACCACACCTCTGAGAAGGAACACCCCGAGACTCACACACAACCACTGAATCAGACGGGATGCCACACACGAAGACGAGTGTGCTACACAAGGACACCAGGGAGCACATTCTATATGGGTAGCAATGAGAGGACGGAGTAGGTAATGAAGGAGAAGATGGGAGGGACCAGGGAGATTAGGCGAGGGGGTAGGATGTATGGACGCCGAGAAGAGAGCGGGAGAGTGAAGGAAGAAAGAGGTGACCCACTCTATTACCAATCGGATGTGGTTACAGAGTGACACATTCCTTTAATCTGATGCAACTGGGGACACTGGTGAATGACGCTGTCGTTGCGTGACTTGGATGCGTCGTCAGTCGCGTTGTGGGTACGTTTGGTTCTCCGTGTTTTCGTTCTGTCGTGATTTTTTTCGTCTGCGTTATGGTACGTTATGGTGTGTTGTTTGTATTGCCGTGTCGTGTGTTTGGCTGATTTCCGTCTGTTTTTGCTGTTTCGTCCTGTTGTTGTCGTCGCGTTCGTCGTTCTAGTGCGTTGTGTGACGGGTATCAGTTTTTTCTTGTCGTGGTCTGTGTTTTGAGTTATTTGGGTGGATGGTGTGGTTTGTGCGTAGGTGTACGCTTTGAGTTGATTTGGATGGTTTTATTGATGACGAATTAGATTTTGTTTAGATTGGGATCCACTGCTAGTGGCTTTGTGTGAGGGTTGTGGTTGATGGGCGGTTCGTCTGGTTGTAAATGCTACACTTGTCACTAAGGAGTTTGGACTTACTGGGTTTTGTCTTCGCTATTGGGCAGTGTGTGGTGGTGTGGGTTGATTACTGAAGCCAAATAAGCTGGGTGCGTTTGCATTGTTTGGTTGTGTGGGTTTTTTTCGTGGGTGGTTTTTGGTGGTGTGAACGTGTGCCTTGTGTTTGAGTTATGAATGCTCCTGTTACCTTTGTAGTGGCCGGGGGCGGAAAAATTGTCATCAGGTAGATTCAGATATTAATTACCTATATGAACGACCAGATGTTTGTTCAAGTTGGTTCTCTTGTTGGAGTGAACATTTTTTGGGTCTTAATTGATATAGTTTTGGAAAATATTGCTTGGATAATCCATTTAAACCGCTTAACAACTTAGATTACTTAAATTGCGTGTTAATGAGAGAACATTCTCATGGACACTCTCTATTGGATCGGGACGTATCCCACAACAAAACATTCCCATTCCGCGTTTCCTACAATATTAAATTTTAATATGATTCGCTCAACGGTAATTTGAGCGAAACAGTTCTAGGTAACAGTCTGTTTAGGTTTAATCCACACCATTAACTATATAGCAGATTGCGTACAGCTCTCAACCTATCATCGAGTCACCGGCTAGTCGTCGTCTTCGTTACTTGGAGAAAGAATTTGCGCTTTATGGATAAATTGGGTCTTAGGGGTTCTTGAATGTGTCACCAAAGCCTTTCGCCCAGTGCTCTTAAAATTATTCTTATGTGTCTACAAATTTTAAGTACATAACCAGATGTTCTAAAAACAGGTTTCTACGTACAAAGATGGCAGTATAAGTACGGACTCGGGGCATGTCAACTGCAATATCATGATGATCGTCCTTTGTACCAGGTTAATGTTTGTGGTCACGCAACTGAAACACCCCTGAGCTAACAAAACAATTATTCCTATAGTAGATCGCGAATTGCTCTCCGCCATAATTGAGGCTAATTAACAATCAGTTGGAGAACATTTTTATGGGATTCACCATTTCCTGATCCAGTATGATCAGAACAAGTGGCAGCATTACGTCGCCTCATAATCATAAAATAGTGGCTGACACTTGCTCACGTTTTGCTATTACGTTGCAAACCCACGAGAAATCTGAGCATACACAGTCGAGCTTCTGGAAATAATGATAAAACGTCATCTCGCCGTACATCGGTTGTCCAGATACATCTTCGGATTCTGAATGAATTTTATTATTTCCACGAAAGTAATTTTCTGATAGTTCAAGGCATTACATTGCAACTAACAGTATTGATATCAAGTCAGACCTATTTATCAACAATTCAGTTGGACTTCTCAGCTAAATACAGGTACCTGTTTCTGGAATATAAAACTCATGGTGATCGACTCAATTATCAATGATTACGATCGTAAGAAAAGGTTTGAACTATCAATTCCACCTTTGAGTATCTACAAAATGTCACCCTGCAATGGACTCCCTGATGAAGAAGGATGCTCAGATACTATGATCTGCACTTAGTCAATATAAACTTTCAAATTTTAATAAACGGAAAACTATAACTCAATGACAATGGATCATACAAATTCTATAAATATTATAATATGAGACCGCTAGGTACGTTTACTGATTTTCATACAGACGCAATCATGGAGGTAACAACCGATAGGATTCCTTCATGTCCCATATTACTGTCAGACGTGGGCTAAAAACTTAGTAGTATAATAGATAATAAAGTTCAAAGTGTGATGAAATAGATTATTTTTTTTTTTATTTACTGAGACAAAGATTTAATCAAAGACATTTATCACACGCAATTAAACGACGTGTATGAACTACTACTTGTAATCCTTTAAAGGTAACAGTGGAATCGCAGTTGTTTTTTGTCAGTAAGCATCTATGATTATAGTTAATCAAGCGTCATTCATACCATATACTGTATCATTTGTTTATGAATCAATGTGTAATTAGGCTGTCTATTCATGTACGACTTCATTATTCACCACCACATTCTAATTTGTTGATGTATAGACCTAAATTACATAATTGTGAGGTGTTATTAAAATTATGTCCGTAACTAATTAAAAATTAAAATAATTAATCTATGTATTAGTACGTATGGTATTAAACTAATTCTAATATCTAATTGAAGAAAATAGATATTAATTAGTTAATACCATACGTTACAACTCGTATTAATTGAAATTATTGTTAATTATTAGTTAGTTAGAATAATTGTTAACTTAAAACTCCTCACTTATTACTGTAGTTAGTATAGAACTTAGTACTAACACATTAGATTAGTTAATTAATTACTTGACAAGTATCATTTACTTGTTTAAATTATTAAGTTATATGTTATGATATGACGTTGATGTTTATTATCAGATATTACTTGACATGACTTGTCGACACTGTTCGTAGATTGAACCGTGGTAGTTACAAGACGTCGAGGGTGTTTGTGTTAAAATTTTTGATTAATATTTGTTTCAAAAAAAAAAAAGAAATCTAAATTTCATAGATTTTTGTTATAGTTTTTAGACCCCACGTCTGTGCTGACAGGAAAATGATATGTTACGGTGTTATTTATAAAATGATGGCGTCTTGCGTATTCTCTGCTGGGGATTTTACCCATGTGCCCCCCCCCCAACTACAGTTTAGGGGGTTCATTAGTATTTATTGATTATGTCGTTATTTTTCAGGTATGTGTGTGAATCTGCGGAAATATATTGCGGAGATGATGACGCATTTCGACGTTGGGTAGGGTCACGGGCCGGGTGGACTAGGTTTCTGGGCGCTGTTGTTACGTCTATCCGTACAAGTATGAAGGTCGTCGTCTTTGTTATTCTGTCCAATGGAGTTAAGGGCTGACTTATTAGTTGCATTTTATGTTAATAGAATGATATTCGATGATGTACGAGAACTTCAGGGGCAAGTTCACAAGATTAATATCTAAGTATGAGTATTAAATTAAAATTTAAATAATCATATGTATTGGAGAATTGAAGATTGTATTGTGGATTCAAATTTGTTAAGATGTCATGAAAACTTGCATGTGCTTCATTTTCTGGCTGTTGATTAAAACAGCGCATGTATTTAGCAACGATGTTATTCTGACAACATTGTTTTTGACAACGGGACGGACCATGAGATACTATGCATGTAATTTCCTTAATGAACTATGTTTGAACTATATTCTTGGATGTACACAAATGTGAAACTGTTATTGCTTGCGTCCAATTTGGTATTAAATAATGGGAACTCAAATCGAAGGTTCTTATCCTCATTCCTTTGTATTACGTTTTGATTGCTTCAACCTTTGCTTGTTGATGGTACCTTTGACCTGGTGAACTACTCTTTCTAGTTAAGAGAAGGTTATAGTAGAATAAATGGATTCAGTTTCGTACGGCTAGCCAGGGGTTTGCCTTGGACACAGTGGCGTTCGACGTAGACCGAAATTAACGCAAAGACATCCCAACTGAAACTTTACAATCATTAGAACAACGGGGACCCACCCCAACACAGTAAAACCACCCACGCAACAACTCGCATTCACTAAAATCGTTCAACGTAGGACAGCTCGGACTTTGCCACAGAAAAAGAATAGGAGTTGGTCTTCTTAATTTTTACGGACCGGGACACGAAAACTTTATTAAGGATAATCTCTGTTACATCAGTAAACAAACTCTCCAATACTAATACGGAACCCGGATTTTCTTCAGGGACCCCATCACAAAGTCACGAGGAGGATTTCTCAAAATAGAAATAATACCCCAGACGTTCAGTTCGAGGCACTGTTGTTAAGTTTCCCAAGGGACTATTCTACTGAGCAAGAAGTCTATGATGTTTGTCAAAGTCTTTTTATTTGTCTGGGGCCACAATATCCACAGCACGAGGCGACCCGACTATTTTGCGGCACGGACCTGGCGAGACCAATTTGCTGTATTACTAGACTGTGGCTCGAAGCATGAGATTCGGAACACTGAAGATTCTTGCCTTGACCAGAAGAGCAAAGGTATGCTTCCACTTCCGACGAACTGATCTGGATAACGTTACCCTCTACAAACCTGAGTTGGTCGACTCTACGGAAAATGCAGCATCGGCACTTCAGCTATTTTGGGCAATGTTTCCCATTTTAAAACAGGCCAAAAAACCACAAAAGAACATAGTATTCCAGTCCTAAAACACAGTTTCAAACGACGAAAACCTGTTTTTTCATAATTACTCAGTCATTATTTATTTACATTTGTTTCAAATTAAATGATCATTTAAATTTGTATTTGTTGATTTTGACGGGAATTTATAGTTGAATTAATCATCTATAGCAAGAAAGGCATACGGTACGATCCAGAACCTCTAGTTTAAATTTATATATAAATATATATATCATATATATATATTTATATATATATACTATTTTTATATATTATTTATATATATATATTAATATTATAATAATATATTTATATATATATATATATTTATATTCTATATTATATCGATATATCGTTTTATCTACATCTGGAGACAATTAATTAATTAATAATATTACAAGAAAAGAGGAATTTCGCTGAATTAAATCAGATGGAGGCTTTAAACGAGCTCTTAATCATACAAATATTCATCTTCACAAAGGCCGGCGGGTCAGATTAATAAGTGTTTTAAAACGTGCTCCAGACCCTCTTCAGAATCTCTGTTCTTCGTACTTCTTAAAATAATCTTGTGAAACTCGCTCGAGGTAGAAGCAATCACTATCCTTCGATCTTACCCCCCCAAATCTCTCGCCAAGAGTAAACCTTGTGACGAAGGTAGACCAACTTTTGAAGACCCACATTAGATATACCTTCTAGGTTTTTGGGCCACTGTTGAAACCACTATTGCAGAGAAAAGTGGGATGGAAACCCGTGGGCAGTTTTTTTTAAATGTATTTTTTTTTAAACATACAAGCAAAATTAGTAATTTTGATTTTGAACACTATTTACAATTGCTTTAACACAGTATATATTGGATGCACACTGTCCCGTTTATCGGCAGGTTATTGCATCTTATTTGGAATTGAAAACACTAATAATATCACTATAATTATAACCTACATCAGAGGTTAAATGTCTTTTTTTCATCATTAAAATAAAAAAGAGGAGGTAATTGGATATATTCTATATTTAGTAATGATAAGAAAAAAAAATCCAGCTACTGATATATCCAATATAATAAATATATTAATAATATCTCCCCTTACAGTCAATAAACCTGGGACTATGGTAATGCGCCCGGACGGTGAAGACCGACCTCAGCTGCTTATTTTTCCTGATGTTCCTTTCGACGTTTTCTTTTTCTCTTCTGCTTGTTATGAGAGGGTTTCTTATCGCCCAATCTGAAGGTGTGAGGCCCCGGTCGTAGCGAGCAAAAAAAACCCAGATGTATTGATATATTTTACATTAACTCCTAATGATTACCAGAAAAAATTTCAAGCTGTTTGATATATTCTACTTTATCTTGTAAACTCAACCCAATCAATACCCTATCGCTCCCAAAGGATGGCTAGGCCTTAGGTCAAAACAACGTGGCAAGTCTTCCTGTCACGTGCCATTCAGCTAAGTCTTCTTTCTAGTTTTCCTCGTCATTCTTCATTTCTGTCTTCAGGTTTTCATTCTTCGTGTGTTATGTGTTGTTCTGGGCTACCTGTGCCTCTTGGGTCCCTGGGGAATCTCTCCTAATGCTCCAGGACCACCATTTTCAGCCATTGAGTATATCTATCATTTTACCCTTAATGAAGGGTTGAAATAAATTCCAGCCACGAATATATCTGCATTACTCCTAAATTATTAACGAGGAAAAAATACAAGACTGTACGATTATATTTATATTATTCCTAACGATTTATCAGCACACTTTCTAGCCTCGTCATTATCCTGACATTATTCCTAATGCTGTTCAGCAAAATTCCAGACGCTGATATTATAAATACATTATTCCACTTACTTTTTTAACATCATACAAATAGAAGCAAGACACGGTTTTTGACCCCATTAATTTGACCATGCTTTCCGACACTTTCAACCAGAGAAATACAACGAGATAAACAATTTCCAATGTTTTCTTAAACACCTTTACATCACCTGGGAAGCTATAGACTGTTTGGAGGTGAACTGGGAACTGGTGCGATCCGCTCAATTTCTTCCATTTTTTCGAGGTGTTTTCGATTTGATTTGTTTTCATTCCTGTCCCTTATTATGTTCTCCCATTTTATTAAATTCGAGGTTGACTTCATCTATTGCTTCTACTCTGGTGGTTCCAGTACTTATATCATGTATTATTTCCCGTTTGTTATTCCCATTGCATCATGGAACCACTTGTATCTGAGCAGAGCGCCCTATGAATACAGAATTGCTATAAAGCATCCATTATTTTTAGCTATGTCTGTGCTAGTTTATGCAGCAATACATAAGTTGGACCAGGATGGGTTACCAAGTTACAAACTTGTGTGTTTTTTTTATTGTTCGTACGCCGGCCTATTACTCGAGGCGAAATCTCAGGTTTGTAAAAATGTTCTAACCTCTGATGGACTGTGATTTTGACAGTGAGTTATCACTTTTTTTCCTGTACAATTGACCAGATGTCCTCTCGCATTCAGGCAGATACTCGGGGCCGGATTTTGGTCAGGTAGTACCATTTGAGCTGGGTCGGACGCAGGAGGCCGTTCAGGTTATTCCAGTCCCTGGTCGACGGCACTTCTTCAAATGTCCTTCTCCAGGGCTCGAATTTAATTCCTGTCCCAAGTACCGAGTCAACGACACTTTCTTCAAATTACTCTTCGCCCGCGGTCTTGTAACTGCATCCACCCGATATCACCAGCGGCAAAGAGTGGGTAACCATTTACTCCAGCGCGGCTCCCTTGCAGCATTGGGTAATGTACCTTATAAATTAATGTGATTTAATACATGATTTACCTTCCTAAGTTTCCATTGGTCCTCAGCAAGTTTAAATGACTTTACAATGATTAAACTCGCTTTTTTTTTTTTTTGTCGACATACCTGTGGACAGTAGACATTGTTCTCTACCACACCCCTTCAGATGTGCCTCTGGAACTATACAAACAATATCCCTGTTAGCCTACCATCAAGGAGATAGGCCTATCTTTAACTATGTAACACACGCCAAGGTCCATCTGGTTTCCGTGCCATCCCCAAGGTATTTATCATGTCTGCCTCGTCATTTTAGTTTTGGTCTCTAGCTCTCGTCTCCGTGTGTCCTTCCCTCTAGACCTCTTCTCGTACCCCCGGGGTTTGGTGGGCAGTAAACCCAGGTTAAAGATGGGCCATGCATAATGCAGTCAATAGTTTTTGTCTCAATGTCGTACAATAGGGTCTACAAACCCTCAGACCCAAGTAGAACAGTCCTAACTGAGATGGTTTGGCCATGCGCGTGCAGAATTGGAGGACCTGAGTCGGCTATTTACGGAAAGCATGGGAAAATAAAAAGGACCTTTAGCTCTGGATATACATTTTCTGTAACACTACATTGACGACCCAAAAGTCCCGCTGGAGCTTTATTTCTGACAATCTGTGGAAGGGTACATTGGCGTGACAGCTAGTAATGGGTTCCATTGGTCAGGAGGAAGTGGACAGACAGTGCCGGACCGAATAGAAACATATAATAGGCGTCTCTCGTACAAACCTCTACACCTCTCGGTAGAAGAAGAACGACCAAGTAAGTGTACCCAGTCCATCGTCAGTGTTTTGTCATCTGTTGCTCCACTGGTGGAGTTTTATTTTCTTTAGTTCACTTTTCCACATTGAAAAGTTGAGACGTGTGTAAGTGGAAAACATTCAAAATTCTACAGCCACAGACAGCCGGTCCCATGCCCAGCCTTCCTTAGTAGCCTCTAAGACACGCCAGGTAGGTTACAATGTTACTACTTTTACTCCCCCTTTAGGACTCGATAAACTCTATCAAAGGGCAAGGACCTAAAAATGTAGAAGTAGTTGGATACCAACTAAGTGAGGGACTTGTCACAGTAAAAATGGGAAGGGATAAATGGCCTCATTCTTGCAAGATGAGAGACAAAGGATTGGACATGACATACGGCAGAAAACTAAATCAAATGAATTACATAGTTACTTATGGACACGACTTTTCGTCACATGTTTCACCAATCAGTGTTGAAAGCGTGCGGACAGGTCAGTGCCGTGATTCTCTCAATATCGTTGTCGCTGTCGAAGAGATACAATATAAATAGTGAAAGCAATCTGCAGCATCCCAGGTACAATGGAAGATAGCTACGACCACAGGACTGGGCAGATAGAAAGAGCTTTGGTATTGGTCCCGATTTTTGTCCTGAGCCGTCTATTTTGGACAAAATGTAAGGGAACTTCATAAAACACTGAGCTGGAAAAATGTCCTATAATGCGATGGAAAGCATACTGCTCAAGGGAAAAACTTTATTGCACAAGAGAGACAAGCGCAAAAATGTGGGAAGATAAACATTAAAGAGACATGAAAAAGATAACAATTAATTTGCGATTGGGAAGATAAACATTAATAAAGAGATGGGAAGATGGACTTTTTGAAGATCGGGTTTGCTAGATTTAACATATAGAAGAGGGGAATAGGTCGGTTTTTGAGATTTTTTGCAGGCAGTAAATAGAGTGATTTTTATGATAACATCCATAGAGATGGGCGAAGTGTAATATTAAGAGATGGGATACAGCCGATAACATTATCTGATGGGCGAAGTAATATCCAGAGATGGGGAAGGGAATAACATTAAGAACGATGTTTATCGATTAATATAAATCAAGGAGATGGCAGAAAGATAACATCAAGAGATGGATAAGAAAACATCAAGAAATAAAAAAAGATCAAGAGATGGAAGTTAACATAAAGAGATGGGAACCGATAACATTTTTTTCATGAGATTGGAACCCAAATAACATCGAGTTTTAATTCGAAGATCGCCATCGAGAGATGGAAGGTTAATCAATCGAGAGATTGAGGAATGATACATTCTTTGAGCACGTGCACGGAACACATCACAGACGATGACACAAGATAATACATTCGACGAGACTGCAGGTAAGGATAACACAAAGCAGATGGGGAAGGATAACATCAAGAGATGAAATTGATACAATCAGAGACCCGGGCCGATTTCGGGTTCAAAATATAAAACCCCCCTTGTCAGCCACCCAGTCACAAGTCAGGAGATAAAACCATCCAAGAAAATAGATAAAATAAAAGAAAAATGCAAAGGTCGTTTTGCAAACGACGTATAAATATGAAGATGAAAACACATGATGATTCTTCTTCAGATCGTTCAAGAACTCAGGACACACACATGTTGATAAACAGGGAGGGATAATCGCGAGGAAAAATGGAGTAATGTCTAAATAATGCAATGAACACATAGTATGGTGTTAGACAAACATGGACGATGAAGAAGAAGTGAGGCTCTTGAAACGGCAAGGAATGTAACAGAAACAAATGGGGGTTAAATGAATGCAACAAGAGGAGGAAAAATACAAACTGAGGAATGACCTAAAACAATGTAAAACTATTGCGGTGTGGAATAGCGAAATCCAAATGAAGAAATGTAACTGCCATTGTTCGGCATCTTTCTGTGTTGCTTAATGGCCATCATTTTCAAAGTGACTTAAACAGTGTTCCTTGCAGAAGAGGACACATGTCTATATTAGCATGTTCTTTTTCTCTTCAAAAAGTGAAAAATGTAAGCTGACGACAGCGCGTAACCAGTCGGACCATCTGACCTCAAGTTGATGTATTGGATAGAGTCTTTCAGAGTTGCTACTACTACATTTTTTACTATACTACTACTACCACAACACCGGTTCTATACTTACTACTACTAGCTTCATAATACTACGTAAACTCTGGAACTACTACTACTACTACTACTACTACTACTTCTACTACTACTACTTCACCTACTACTTGACTACTAATATACTAACGCTAGGCTATATTGTACTAACTACTTCTACCCTTCAAACTATACTACGCACCTCACTACTTTACTATTACTACGTACTACTACTATTTTACTATGCTACATGTATTAATTGGGCTTACTACTAAGCACCTACTACTGCTACTGTTAATACGAAGGTACTAATTTTGTTTTACTACTACTAAATATGTTACTACTACTACTATATTACAATTATTATCAATACTTATAAGGGGGGGGGGGGGGGGGGGGGGGAGGATTATCCTACTAATAACTACTGCTACTTAATTACTATAAATATTAACTACTACCTTACTACTTTTTTATATTTTTTAAAAATAAAATTACTTTAAAACTAACAAACACATATCTAAAACCAATTTCATACAGTAAATAAAGACATAGTTTGAAAACGTAATCATGTTAATGGTGGCATATAATAAGAAACTCGTGAACATTTTGGAAAATCTGCTGACATTAGCTGGGGACTTCATGTGTTGTCTGCGGCTATGCGGGGAAAATGTTCCCACAGGTGTGAGCAACTTTGAGCTCCCAAGCAGATTACTTGCCACAGGGGAACGAACGATACGAACGATAACGAACGAAGAACTTTATTTTCCAAAAGGGTTAAAGAATTGGTGCACGCAGGAGATGGCCAGCTTGGTCGGATGATAATTGAAGATAGTCCTTTAAACCCAACCAAACCACCCTCAGGACGTCAAACTTTGTGAATAAGTTCAAAGAAAAGGCAGTAGTCAGTCTGAGGACTTGCTGACATCTCCGTAGAGCTTTTCTAGGAAATGGCAATGGTGAGGGCCATATGCGCTTTCTCTATTCCTCATATGTTGGGCACCTTCTTCAAACAGCAG